>JACTOM010000909.1:6353019-6699595 GCA_015832385.1 Elymnias hypermnestra | reverse complement strand
AGACCCCCCACAAGGTGGACCGATGATATAAAGAGGGTCGCCGGTAGCCGTTGGAGCCAGGCGGCGCAAGATCGGGCCTTGTGGCGGTCATTACGTGAGACCTATGTCCAGCAGTGGACGTCCATCGGTTGAAGCGACGGTAATTGTATACCACACAAGAAATATAAATTAAAAATATGGTACGAAGAGAAGAAATGTACATAAAGGCGGCCTTATGGCTAAACAGCGATTCCTACCAGGCTTCCTATGATGGTGTGGGCTAAACATATATAAGAAACTTACTGTCCCGGTTTCGATCCCCGGTAGGACAAATGTAGGAAATTGCATTTCCTAGTTGCTACCCTACTAGCAAAGACGTACCTCCAAGCAGAGAGATTTGTGTTCCGGTACGATGTATAGAAACCATAAGAGATAAATTGCCTCTTACCAAATTATCGCGCTTCCATCTTAGACTGTATCATCACTTACCATCAGGTGTGATCACAGTCAAGTACTAACCTGTCAGCAATTAAAAACACACAAATATCTTAGGACCTATATAAATGAAAGTCAATTAATATTGTTTAAGCACAAAATGACAAGTAATGCGCTTTAACCACCATCAAAAGATATTCAAGGATTATGTTTTTCTAATAGATAATGGCAGACTATTTCACAAATTAAAAGCGACTGATTTTAATTTTTTATTGTATGACTAAGTAAATTCAATTTCAAGTTTAAGACTGAATAGTTTTTCAAATAGACAGGTGCGCAAGTATTTATTTTTTCTGTATTAATCGTTGATAAATTTTATTGGTGAAACTATGCTATCTAAGCACCGGTATAATTTTGCAATATGTTTGCAAACACGATATTTTATTGTTTATTGATAGACTTTGAGTATTTATATGATTTCTACCTTATTTTCATATATCACGAAGATCAAGGTCAATTTTATGCGATTTGTTGGTTGCTAAGATATGCAAAGGAATGCAAATCTCACTTGTCTACTTTTAAAGCGAAAATGCGGATCTGTTTTAAATACTTGTGATCGTTTGTGAATATTGTTTATTTATTGAATATACCTAGCCGTGCCTACCTGCCTCATTGGTCTAGTGGTTAGCATGTTCGGCTACAGACATGAGGACAGAGAATCGATATTGAGTTTTATATTAAATATTTCTTAATATTTAAATTAAGTTGGGAAGTTGGCGGTTTGTTCCATCCCCGTGCCTCGGAGAACACGTTAAGCCGTGGGTCCTGTGGGTCGTGTCGGATTCCCGTCACATCGGACTATGGGAGTTAAGGAATAGAGCGTGCGCTTGTGTACTATGCTTACCAACCTTCCTCTGCAGGTTGGTAAGCATAGTACACAAGTGCATGATAGGTCTATGCTCTAAAAACCCTCTCTCCAATGAGTGACGAGGTCTACACCCAGCTGTGGGACGTTACTGGGCTGCTATTTACTTGACCTAACTGCGCATTAATATATTACAGCCTCGCTGGTGCAACGTTGATAGTACTAGCTTCGCTAGTAGAGGTGCTGGTTTCGATTCCCGGCAGGCCAAATTTAGGAAACTGTATTTTCTATTTTGTGTGAGTTTTGACTGGAGGCCACGTCCGTGGCTAGTTACTACCCCGCCAGCAAAGTCCTGCAGTCAACCAAAAAAATTCCGTCCCGGAACGATACTGTGTGAAAGCCATAAGAAGTAAATAACCACTTAGCAGATTAACTCGTCATTATCTTAAACTGAGTCAGATGTAGGCGATTGGAATTTCTCGTTACGTGAATCATTTTCCGAAATACAAGTTACTTAAACTTCAAAACTTCAAGTAATTACAGCCAATATGCCAATGGAGGAATTGTCATAAAATTTAATATGCATGTTTATAGTGTATTTACATATAAAACAATATTATTAAATTCCAATTAAATAAATCTTTATTCTATTATGCTCTATCAGTACTTTTGAATCATCAAATATCGCTTTCCTCATATTATTTCCAATGTACAAATGATGATGATTAATAACGACTTAAACTGAAAGTTACATGGGGTTTCTTTGCGCCCTGCTCGGAGAAGAATCCACGACACACTCAGTCGGCTGCCCTTATTTTGAATATGATTTTAATTTATTTTATATAGCTTAAAATTTAAATAAAAAGACAGTGTTATTAAAACCAAATAAGCTGGTTCAGGGCTATCTAGCCCTGAATTCATGCAGAGCAACAAACAGGACTTTAAACGATCGATTCAAACGATTCCAATATTTAAATTAGGACCCATAACTTCATCAGTTGTTACTTGTTTACTTTGAGAAGAAAAGTAAATTAAAATATAAACATTTTCCTCTTGATTTGATCAGTCAAAGAAGTCGGAGTTTCAGTGTACATTTTGTTGATCACGATATTATTGTGAATCATAAGTAAATATATGAAAATCACGAAGATGCCGTCGCGAATTATCTTATAGTTGTCACCTTTCATTCCTTTCTCAATAGTGCACAAGTAAAAGTGTCTACATATCACAATAGTTTGAATAAGCAATGTTTACATAAATCTTACAAGTCATTATGGCAAAGACCAGAGTTTTTATAAAGAAAAAAACTATGTATTAGCAAATAACATTTTGGTATAATGATTTTTTGTTGCATACAACTTGTTGACCAAACGGTAATTTTAAAAAATGAAAACATTTAACAATACGCATCAACTTTGATTTGAACAACTTTAATTATAAGTCTGAACATTATTAAAGTCCTATTATCATTGACTATACTTCTAAAATATGTCTATTTATTTATTATCATTACAGAAACTTGTTGATATATTGGAGACTAACGTTAATATTTATAGCACCTACACATCCCGGATGTAAGACGAGAATGTAATTACGTACAAAATATGGTAGAGGCGTTTACGTAAGCTATAACTTGTAGGTATGATTGTATGTTTGGATTTTAATTATCATATTAGAAGATTTATTTTGTATGCAAACGATTTAAAGTGATTTGAGCTGAGGGATATTTCTCTCTATTCTATAATTTCATAAATCTAAAAGAAACTCATTAAAGGACATACAATATGAGCTCTACTGATGAAGATATAAAATTGGCGTTAATTATAGCATGTCACATGTAAGTGTCTGTAAGCAGGCTACACATACCTCAGAATTGCTTTAGCGGTATAAAGATGGTTTCCGTCACAATAATGAATTTGAAAGAACATTTAGATTGATAAGTTTGTAAGACTAGAGAATCTAAGTCTCTATATTTGAGGAAGTGTGAGACTCGCTGGATTCACTAGGATACCCACAAAAACTCAACGGAACCCACTTCCAGTCGTGAGAGCCATATACTCGGTGACGAATTCGGCTCTGGTACCCCGAAATTTTCCGACTACCTTTATGTCTTGAACAGAAGATGAGCAATGCTGCGCCTCCTGGCACCCACCTCATCCAGCGGGAGGAAGTACCACTTGCAGTAATCTCTCATTACTCTCAGGTGCCCCCTGCTGTAGGATGAGTGCCTCTCAGTAGGAGACAACTTCAATCTGACTCGCTATCAAACAAAGCAGAAGATCTGTGTATCCATTGAGTATCTTAAAATATAACCAAACAAACAGACCTGAGTTATGATGATATCTTAATGTCATATTGTGCAGCTGTATTACGGTTCTGTGTCTCGTGTAGATACGCCTTTTCCGCCTAAATCGTTTTCCAGGGACATCTAACGGAAAATCAGCGTAGAATGCGTTGTGAATACAGGAAATATCAATGCATGCGCAAATTGATGCATGCATATCACCTGTGTGGTCCGTTCCCACCGGTATATTCAGCAAGACGTTTTTGTTGCATCGGGACGACGCATTACGTTATATAATGCTTTAGTTAATATATCACACGTAATAGAAGGCGGAAGGATTTTACCTTCAAGGAAAATTTGAACCATTATTTCGTCGTCGTCGTCGTCGTCGCTTCAACCGATGGACGTCCACTGCTGGACATAGGTCTCACGAAATGATGCCCACAAGACCCGATCTTGTGCCGCCTGGCTCCAGCGGCTACCGGCGATCCTCCTTATATCGTCGGTCCACCTTGTGGGGGGTCTTCCTACACTGCGTCGTCCAGTGCGGGGTCGCCATTCCAGCACTTTCCGACCCCAACGTCCATCGGTTCGTCGGACTATGTGCCCCGCCCATTGCCACTTCAGGTTCGCGATTCGTAGAGCTATGTCGGTGACTTTGGTTCTGCTACGGATCTCCTCATTTCTGATTTGATCGCGTAGAGAAACTCCGAGCATAGCCCTCTCCATCGCACGCTGAGTGACTCTGAGCTTCCGCATGAGGCCCATAGTCAGCGACCACGTCTCAGAACCGTAGGTCATCACTGGCAACACGCACTGTTCGAAGACTTTGGTCTTCAGGCACTGAGGGATATTGGACGAAAAAGTCTTCCGGAACTTCCCGAACGCTGCCCAACCGAGTTGGATTCGGCGGTTGACCTCTTTCTCGAAATTGGACCTACCTAGCTGGACTATGTGTCCCAGGTATGTATACTCGTCAACAATTTCGAGTGTAGAGTTCTCAACGATGACTGGGTGGAGCGGAACATGGATATTGGACATAACTTTCGTCTTATCCATGTTCATTTTTAGGCCCACCTGTCGAGAAGCTCTGCTGAGGTCATCGAGCATTGCATTGAGATCTTCCAGAGTCTCTGCCATAATGACCACGTCGTCGGCAAACCGTAGATGAGTGATGTACTCGCCGTTGATGTTGATGCCCAGTCCGTTCCACTCCATAAGCTTAAACAGGTCCTCCAACGCCGCAGTAAAGAGCTTCGGGGAGATAACATCTCCCTGTCGCACTCCACGCTGCAGTTGGATAGACGCTGTGCTTTGGTCCTGTATACGGACTGACATGGTGGCGTTTTCGTACAAACACTTCAACACGTGTATGTACCGGTGGTCAATTCGGCATCTCTGCAAAGATCTCAACACGGCCCATGTTTCCACCGAATCGAAGGCTTTCTCATAGTCCACGAACGCCAAGCAAAGTGGCCGATTATACTCCTCGGTCTTCTGTATAATCTGCCGCAGCGTAAAGATGTGGTCTATGGTACTAAAGCCTTTTCGGAATCCGGCTTGTTCGGGAGGCTGGAAGTCGTCAAACTTGCGAGCGAGACGATTCGTGATGACCCTCGAGAACAGTTTATAGACATGACTTAGCAGCGCAATAGGTCTATAGTTCTTCAATAAGGTGTTGTCACCTTTCTTGAAGAACAGAACTACCACGCTCCTATGCCATGCCTTGGGCACCGTGCCTTCCAGGATGACGGAATTGAACATTCGCTGAAGGACTTTAAGAATGGGTTTTCCACCCGCCTTCAGGAGTTCCGCTGTGATTCCGTCATCACCCGGTGCCTTGCCGTTCTTCATCTGTTTGAGAGCCATACTAATCTCGTACAAGCTGACGTCCGGGATATCTTCGGTATAATGCCGGGTCAGTTTGGCACGGGGATCTTTAGCCAAACTATCAATAGGCTTGCAAGTCGATGTGTACAACTGTCCATAGAAGCTCTCAACCTCCCTCCGAATCTCAGGTCCAGATGCAATGAGTTCGCCGTTATGGGTCTTCAGCCGCGTCAACTGGCTCTGACCGATAGACAAATCTTTTGCGAACACTTTAGTGCCTTTGTTGCGTTCGATGGTATCTCGTATACGCTCGGCATTAAAGTGTCGCACATCACGCTTTTGCGATTTAGAGATCTGTCTATTGATCTGCCGATATGCGGACGCGTCTGCTGTAGACTGCAAGCTCATTGCATGTCTCTGTTCCATGAGATTAAGAGTATGGTCTGAGAATCTCTTGGTTTGCTTTTTACGGGGTTTATAAAATTTCATCCCAACCGTATGGACAGTTTCCACTAGCCTATCGTTTAGCTCGTCCACAGATTCGCAATCCTCGAGGCAGGCGAAGCGGTTTTGCAGCTCTAGTTGAAAGCTCTCGGGGTTTTGGATATGCGCGCGAGTGGGTCGGAGCGTAGACTTCACCAGTCTGAACCGCTCTCGGTGTACGTTGATATTCAATGTGCCTCTTACCATACGGTGATCGCTCCCAGTTTTCACTTGATTGATCACAGAGACATCATTGAATATGTTCCGTTTCGTAGACATGATGAAGTCAATCTCGTTTCTCGTGGAACCATCAGGACTCAGCCAGGTCCATTTTCGGAGCGGCTGTTTCTTGAAAAAAGAGTTCATCATATAGAGTCCCTCCTTTTCCATGAAATCAGCGAGCATCTGTCCCCTCTGGTTCCGTTGCCCATACCCAAATTGCCCCACTCTCAACTCTGCCCCGCTTCGTTCGCCGAGTTTTGCGTTGAAATCACCCATAACAACGTTGTAGAAGGTCCTAGAGGTATGCATGGCTTTGGAAATGTCCTCATACATAACCTCTACATCATCATCTGGATGCGATGATGTGGGTGCGTAAACCTGGATGACCTTCAACGAATACCGTTTGGTAATTCTGAGTATCAGGTACGCTACCCTGTTGGACACGCTGTTAACTTCTACAACGCTGTTGACGAGAGATTTGTGGACGAGGAACCCGACACCACCTTGGGACTGGTGTTCGCCCTCCCGGTAGTAGAACAAGTTACCGGATTTGAGGATTATCGTGTCCTCCCCCTCTCTACGGACTTCCGACAATCCTATAATATCCCAGTGTAACTTGTTTACTGCTTCTTCCAGTTCGAAGATCTTTTCGTCGGTCCTCAAAGTGCGTGCGTTGTATGTTGCCAGGTCAAGTCGTCGGGGTTGGCAGCGGAATCTCTTCCGGAGATTCTTAGCACCCCCTGCCCCGCCGTTACCATAACCGCTGCCAGAGCTAGGAATAGCGGGGCTGCCGGGGACTGGGGGCCGTTGCTGCCTTGTTTTGGTCATTTGTGGTTTCTGCCGATAATCACCACGCTTGGCAGGCGGGTTGGTGATCGCAGTGCTGACCTTCTCGCACCGATAACGCTGCTGCCCGTTATCGGTCTGTGGTATTTAGGTCAGCTATATAGAATGGTTATACCGCCATTTTTTTCGGTCGCCAGAGCCTCGTCGGTAGGAGCAGGGTGCACCGCGTGCAGGTGAGGTTGGCGTTTGGAGAAACGGACTGGGACGCGTTTCCCCCTTACACCCCTTACAACCATTATTTAATATTATTAAAATAATTCAATATCTAAAATACTTTACACGTAAAACTTCTTAACGCGGCCACTGTGAAGGCGATTCGTCTTCACCTGGAGCAATAGCTTTTCAGGGGGCACGGGACGCTTTCCTACAAATTGGTGTAGGTTCTCACCGGGCACGTTTGCTTTGATAAATTCCGGCACCAAATTGGCCGAGAGGATTCGTCCGTTTGTCATGAGTGTGGTGCAGCTATCGACTCAGCACAATCGCAGCAATATCGAGTCGAACGGAAGATGAGAGGGGGATAAGTCAGTAAAGATAGATAGACTTCATAATTTAATATCATTCGTTCATTTTTGTAACGGCTATTCTAACGAGGACTATAGCTACTATTACTATTTGAGATTTCGAAAGATTATTTGTATTCATTTTTGACATTTTTAATATTTTAATGACAATTAAATTCCTATGATAATTCTCAGAAATCTAAAGTTTATATTTGTATAAATATATTTAAACAAGACTTAAAAATGTATTTGCCAAAGAAGTTTCACTTCTGACTTGTGTACTTTAAACGAACGCACTTTTCATTTTTTTTATTAGTCATTTTAATAGACAATTTAATTTTTTAACTATATTTTGTATACAATTTTAATTAAAATACTGCTCATTTTTCTCCAATGCAAGACAGCAGGAAAAAGAAGTGGGCGAAGGTGAACATGTTGACTCTCGCATAACCAAAGTATCCGATCTCTGTCCCGAGCTGTTCTGTCGAAATTGCCTCGTGAAGAAGAAGATATTTAATAAATTTTTTTCAAACAAAGATATACACATTTAAATATAAAAACCGATTAAAGTAACAATATGCCCGCCCAAAATCAATAATTATTGTGAGGCTTTTGTCATTTCTTGACTAATGACTTAGCAACATAACAGGTTACAAAATTTCACCTTTCAATACATTATAAAAAGTAATTTTGTTTATGGTTGGTCACGGAACAATGGTGATGACACGATAGAAAAAAACTTCATTGTTTGCGGATTACGCTACGTTTGATTGATTGCGCTGCTAGCAAATCGGTCAAGGTGCTGATGTTATGTTTGGCATTTCGCAGATACTTCTTTTAAATGAAACCCTTGCCAAAAAACACACGTAGTTTTGCAGCTTCTTTAAATATCAACAATATACACATAATAGCCATATTGGTATGAACCTGTTAATTCATTTTAAATATGTTATTAAACAGCGAAAATTTCTGTTTAAACCATTTAAATATATATATAATAAAATAAATTTCTTTTTGAATCATATAATTGTTTAGTTAAAAGTAAAATAAGCCTTAATTGCTGTTTTTTATATAAACTATATTCTCGGTTTTCGGTCTCCTCTAATGCTTTCCATATGCACCGATCCTTTGCAAAACATAGCCATTTTGGTCCTGCAACTTTTTTTAGGTCGACTTCCCAATGCTTTATTGGTCTTCCGTTACTTCTTTGACTCTCCCTGGGGTATCATTCAGTTATTATTCTCGTCCATTTTTCCTTCTTTTCTCTCATCGTGTGTCCCGTCCATTGACATTTTAACTTTTTGCAAACAGATTATACTTTCCCAAATACTGTCTTTTCTTTCATTCTTTTTAAATTTATTTTATCTATTCGTCTCCGTATACTTTTCTTTATAAAGAGAAGACCTGGAAGCTTGATTGTTCTTTCTAAGTCATTATTGTGCATATTCGGTTAAGGAAAACACCGTAAGGAACCTGCCTATCCGGGAAGCAATTCTGGGGTATATATGTCCAGCCTAGTGGGGCTACACTCTAAAAAGCCTTCTCTGCAATGAGTGCATAGGCCCAGCAGTGGACGTTAAAAAGCTGCTACTTACCTTAATTTTTTATATGATGTAAGACTGTTCTCCAGTGAGAAGAAACAAATGAATTCTCCATTCCCGTGGATAAAACTTAGTTTATTTTATTCTATCTACAATGCTATCTGTCGTGGAATTCTCGTTAATTCAGACTAGCCATCATAGAGGTTAGCGGAAACAGCCAGACATAATAATATACAATAATTTTTACAATTAAGGAGTGTAACATGTATAACCAGCCGACTACAGTCACCATTATTGTATTAGGGATGCACAATGCGTTGACGTTCAAGGTTGAAATGACAACGGACAACCATTCTACCTTAGCGTATACATCATAATTCGTCGCAAAGGTCAATCGAAGGTGACAATGACTTCAAAACAAAGCCCACAGGTGTACTTATATATAGTATGTATATTTCCTTATTTTATAGGGAAATACTAAGAAAAGAAATACCAAGAAATTATACTTCTGCAATTTTAACTGCCTCATTGGTCTAGTGGTTAGCATGTTCGACTACAAACATGAGCTCCTGGGTTGGAGTCCCGGGTCGGGCAAATTCAATATTGAGTTTTCTATTAAGATTTTCACAATATTTACCCGAAGTTGAGAAGTTTGCGGTGTGCTCCAACCACCAACGGTTAAGCCGTCGGTCTTGCGCCTGATCCCTCTTCGATCTTGTCGTATTCCCGTCATAATCAGACTATGAGAGTGAAGGAATAGGGAGTGCACTTATATGATATGCCTGCCAATCCGCAGTCGAACAGCGTGGTGGGTCTATGCTCTAATAACCCACTCTCCTATGAGTGAGGTGGCCTGTGCCCAGCAATGGGACGTTAATGAGCTGCTACTCACTTTTTACTTACTTAATTTAAAAAATATAGAAAATGGTGAATTTTTACTTTTTATTGCTGGCAGCGCTTAACTGTGGTATCATCTGATGATAAGTGATCACTCAGTTTAAAATAGAAACTTACTTTAGCGATTGGCAAGGTACTATCTCGGACTAAGTAATTTTACCCTTTTTATGGTTTCTACATAAAAGTACCTCGGCCCACTTGTTTGCTAATACAATTTCATAAATTAAAGCTGCCTGAAATAGAACCGTAATCGTAATAACGTTAGTTCTCAGATCTAATTAAAAGTGATAACAGCATTTTCAACGATTATTAATGTCAATTTCAAAATAAATTTAATCAACAAACCATATAATTTAAAAACTAAAAGTTAGTAATAAAATCAAGTGTTATTAAGCGCCGGTTAAAAATAAGCCGCAATTAGTAAATACGTCGCATATACTACATAATAACTTAATTAGGCAGGCGACTTATTGTAAACACAAAACGATCTTTTAAATATATATAATATCAAAATTACAATTCACATTTTGTACTATATAAATCAATTGATGTTTAAAAATTTGTCGATTTAATTTTTGTCAAATATGTATAAATATTAATTTATACTTAACATGCTATTACTTCGCCGTCTCATCGGAATATCAGAGCAAAAGAATAGAGAGTGCACTTGTGTTAAGTGTTGCCACTACATATGCATTAACACATTACTGTGACATTATATTTACTCAGAAATATTGACCATCTATATACATATAAGAGATATCCAGGTATATACTGACTCATCATGATTTCTCAGGAACCATAAAGCATAGAGACTTAAAATTTGGTAGGAATATTCCTTTTGCCGAGTAGAGGTCACCTAAGATCGATTTTTTCTAAATTCCACCCACAAGGGGCGTTGCGGGGGTATTATACGTATGTATCTTATTTGTAAAACTTTGCCTAAATTAATGAAAATGCTACCAAAAAAACATTCCACGCAGACGAAGTCGCAGGTTCAGCTAGTATTATATAAATAGAATAAATACATCCGTACCGTCTGTCGCGGTTTCTGAAGCATCTTACTCACCCCACAGGGGCTGCCACATGGGACACATCTTGTCGCTGGTAGCTAACACAACCACGACTTAAAATCACGCGCCGGTCATAATTGTTTCTCAGTGAAATTAACCCATATAATTATCAATGTCATAATTATAATAGTCTCCTTTATCCTACCAACCAGCATACCTTAGATGTCTTCCAATAACCTTCAATACAAACCTTCTGATTTCAAAATAAGTAAAACTGCCTTACTAGTGTATTATTAATTCATCTTACCCAATCATCGCACTTTGCTTCACATATACACTTGTATATTATTAGCTGTAAATTACTTTTTTTATACTATCGCTTAACATAACTAAAGAAAAGAGTAAGAGATTTTTGCAATAAGCAGTGGAAGGTAAATAACAAATCATATTGTAAATATTCTAAAATGTACACAACAAACTTATGTATGTATGTTGCAAAATCTCAAATCATTGTATGTATACAATATTGTGTCACACAAAACGAAGACGTGACGATAGTGAGACTTTAAGTTAATCACGCACAAAGATGATAATCTGCCTTAGTATGATCTTGTATTAAATTATATACTTCTAGCAAAACTTGTCACGCGTCTCGAGATGTCATTAGTAAAACTAGAAATCTTCCATTTTTTAGAATGTTTGATTTATAAATCAGCTAGAATGTCTATTTGGCATCAATTCTTAGAACTGACTGTGACTAATATTTGTTTATACATATATCTTCAAAACTTTCAAACCCTCACAAATTTAAGAAAATTATAAAAGACACCGGTTTGTAACTCAATGTATTAGTAATATAATTTCAAAGTTTGAAAGTAGAAGAAACACTACGACACGATTTCTAGATTTTTGAATTAAAACTTTGATGCTTGACATAGAGAGTAAGCTGATGAATGCGTGATGAAAACGTTACGAAAAGTGTGATCGGACGAGACGAACGAACCTGATCCATTGAAATATTTGTAGAAAATTAATATATGTCTATATTTTTTCGCCGGAATATTGTGGTCCTTCTGTACTATATGCTATTTAATCCTCGTGCTCCTGCGTGTTTAAAGCAGCAATTGGTGTTCCATGATTATGATGGAAGATGTCTACGACTCGTGACCTAAAACTTAGCGTCATACCCATAAAACCAGATTTTTTGCTGACTCTTTTGCGATTCGAGCCATAACAGTATGGAATGAGTTACCTCTACATTTTAGAGAGGCTGAATCACTGAAAATGTTCAAGAAACGGGTAAAGAATTATCATGTTTCTTTATGTTCCTAATGACGACATTTATTTGATCTTTGTGTTCTAAGTTCTTATGTATCATGTATATATCACATATTATATATAGGTACTAGCTGAACCCGCGACTTTGTCTGCGTGGAGTGTTTTTTTGGTAGCATTTTCGTTCATTTCGGCAAATTGTAATAGAAATAAGAAACACTCACGCACTGCCCTTTGAGGGTGGAATTTCCTAAAATTTACTTTTGATAGTTTCCATTACGTTAAAAATAATTTCTGACCAAGTTTTACATACCATACAAGATATAGTCTGTAAATGTGAAGTTTGAATTTTTTTATGTGAAAATTTGAATTTTTTAATTATCACCCCCGTAGTCCAGGGGGGGTTACGGGGGTGATAATTAAAACATTCAAATTTTGCGGGTGGAATTTCGTAAAATCTGTCTTACCTAACCTCTACTCCGCATAAGGAATATTCCTACCTAAGGTCGCCAAATTGTACTAATATTTTAAGTTTTGTTTCTGTGTTACCTGTTTTATATTTGTGGTGTTACAATAAAGAGCAAAAAAAACATGTCGTCATCGTCAACCATCGTCATCTTAATCAAACCTTTTTTACGGCCTACTTATCAGTAGTTTACTGCGATATCATCTCATGGTAAGTTTTAATCCAGTTTAAGATGGTAACGCGTTACCTCTTAATAGCTTGTATACAGATTTATACCGAAACGCATTTTTTTCGTTTGGAGACACTTTTTATTGCTGTCAGTTTACTGCTTCACTTACCGTAATGTTACACATGATGGTAAGCAGTGGCAGTGGCAAGGGGCAATTCACGTCATATGGTTTCTATACAGGATGGTACCAGAACACAAATCTCTTTGCTCAAATCACAAATTGGAAAATATAATTTCCTAAATTTGTCCTACCGGGGATCGAATATGGCACCTCTACTAGCGAAATGAGTATTCGCACCACTACGCCAGCAAGGCCGTCAAATGGTGGTCATGATATAGTGATAATTAGTCACGGCTAACCCTCCCCGCTAATCTACAGCAAGACAAATTTCCTAAATTTGATCTGCCTAAAATACGGCAACCTAGAGGTTCTCGTATTCACTACAGATAGTTGGGTGACAACACTGATAGCTCTAAAATGTTGGGGGTTGTTGGGTAATATAGTGGCAATACTTAGAAACACCAAAAAACGTTGTGTAATACTAAGAAATGTTATGCAATACGAGGTAACTTTAACAAGCGGAACAATTGTGTGGATAGTCTTTCGACCTGATTCGTGATGTAGTTCTTTTAAAAAAAGTGGTAATTTATTTTTGCCCTTGGTCTCCAACGGGCTGGTTCCCGCCGGCGACGTCAGCGTGCCCATCAGGTCCAATCCGGTAAATATCTTTCCGGGTGTAGCCACTGCCGTTGCGGCGTCTAAGCCGCTATCGCTTACCTCGGATGGCGGTGACAGCAAGAGCAGAAGAGGCAAAGGACGCCCAGTGTTTGCTACTCTATGGTGGCGGTTGGCAATCCCGTGGAGGTGTTTATGCGGAAAGTTGTCCGCTAGGCGAAACATCCTTCTCGCTAACTGGCGGATGCACACATCCACGGTGGGTGTCCTGCTGTCGCGGTGGATTAGATCCTTCCTGACGTACCTCAGGGCTCCTACTACCGTACGTAGGCTCTTGTTTTGCTGGATCTACAGAGTTCTGGAGCAGAGTACCAGGCAGGCGCGCATATGTCAGTTTGGAGCGAACGTAGGCTACGTAGATCTTCAGTTTCGCTTTTTTTGGGGGTTTGAGGTGAAGGGAGGCCGAAGAGAGATCGCAGCATAAATTGTATAAATTCGAATAGTGAAGTAATTATTAGTATAGTGCCAGTTGTGTATAGTTAAATAGTGGAGAGAATAAAAATTGAAAATGTTTTAAACTGAAAATTTTATGGTTTATCGACATATTTAAAGAATATGTTCAATATCGACAAATCAACAAAAATATAAAATCGTGGTATGTACCCGTAAATAATATATTCTTTAGAATAAAAGTTGTTAGTTAATGTAAGTTGGAGTTTTTATAATACTAGCGAACCAACTACTAACACTATTATAGCAGCAAGACCGTAATTTTTGTGCGCAACCCTACACTTTGCCCCACTTTCGATGTTACAATCATTTCATCTCGGCATTTTCTCATCTCCGCGAATTTTTTTTAATAACATTCTTTCTAATTATACTTTTCCTTTTATTTCACAGTCGCCTAATTATATAGAAGCTATGTTAATGAAATATTTAGCTAAAATTTTTTCATTGTAATACAAAGGCGTATGTCATTATGTCATAACCAAATGTTGTGTTCGTATACAACACTTTTTCAAAAAACCCCAAATAATCATTATATTATTTTCTACAAATCTAAATATATCGTAAATAAAATAAAATTCTTATAAGACAATACCGTAACGAAGTAATAAAATACGTCTTCATATACATGAGCTCGTTGTTACAAAATATTGTTTTATAATCTTCACGAAATATCTTCTTATACAATAAACAATTAAGTCGTTAACAATTTCGCAAAATTTCGACCAAATATTCATAATACCTTGGGGATGTAATTTGAAGTAATAACATTTCCGCATTTTTTGTTTATATTTCGACTTTAAAATCCTGTATGCAAGGTTCAGTATTTAACATCATGAATATTTATGAATCTTATAGGTATCATTACAGATTAGCAAATAACTAAAACTTTTAAAGAATAATGACACAATTAAAAAAAAACAAGAGTCATTAGAAATGTTTTTTTTTATATGAGATATAAATACAAAAAAGGATAGACTACTGTATTCATTTAGTACCATTTACTAAAATATAGATATTTTTGGATTGTGTAATTACTCGTCCCAAGATTTCAATTTTTTATTGCACTCGATTACGTCGAAACATTTTCTTAACTCGCTATAATCGATATTTTTTTAACTAAGAATCTTTACGAAGATCTCTTGGTAATTTTTAGAGATTTATCGTAATTGTTGTAAATATTGATCATAAATAAACGAGTCGAAATGAAGCCGAGAAAAGATTTTCTCAGCTGATAAAGGCTCACTACAAACGTTTTTCCTAAGTGTAAACCCTAATACCTAAAGCAATTCAGTCGAAATAAGTCTCAAGTCTAAGTTAATCGCTTCTTGTTATTTTCCGATGGCCTACATTTCAAAGTTCGCCCTCTACAAACCTCACAGAGGTTTAATTGTCTTTTTTCGCATTTCCAGAATAAGTACAGCCTTTTAGATTAGAATGTATACAGGAAAATAACGAGTTTGAAAAATACCTCTAACCTTTTTCTACGAAAAATCATTGGAGAACCTTATCTTTTGCAGTTTCGATGAAAGCCAGCTTTATGTTGTCTTTTATTGAGGTCCTATAAAGTAATGTATCGCCTACTTATTGAAATCTAACAGATAAATATAAAAAAAGAGAATGCTAAATTCACATATCATACTAACGAATAGTGGCCATTGTGTAATAAAGGATACTTAGTGTAATAGTAAAGTCTCAAGAGTGATTATACGTTACATATTTAAAATAACCGTAAAATCTCAAGGGTGATTGGCCGCAGGAGACATTACGCAATTTAATTAGTTAATAATCGATTACTTTCACAATGAAAGTTATTCCCAGGCAAGACCGCTCTCGGACAATAATAAGACAGGTGCACATAGGGTTGCCAATATTTCTTTTATCGGGTTATATATAGTTACTGTTAGAATGTTATAGCTATGTTACATAGATAATCTTTATTACACATTATACAAGTAAAACATTTACTTGAAACACACAACACACGCAAATTTTAACTCCGTTCGGGAATGTTTTAAAAAAAAATTCTTATTTATTTCGCGACAGCATTATATTGGAAGTCTGATATGTTTGGTGTCTCGTGTCTGCTAGTAGATAGATACATGTATAATTTGTTGAACACCTCAAAAATAGGACAAAAGGAACATACAATAACTTGAAATTAACTAAATTTAATGTGCAATTGGGCGGACTTATCGCGAAATAACGATCTCTTACAGACAACCCTTGCGGTTAGGAAGACAGTCAAAGAAAAAAGAGAGAAGGTAGGTGGTATTAGTAAAGAAATAGACGTACATATTTAATATGTATACATAAGAATCTGCTTCATTGGTCTAGTGGTTAGCATGTTCGACTACAGACATGAGGTCCTGGGTTCGAGTCCCGGGTCGGGCCAGTTCGAAATCGATATTGAGTTTTCTATTAAGATTTTCTCAATATTTGCCCGAAGTTGGGAAGTTGGCGGTGTGATCCACCCCCGTGCCTCGGAGAGCACGTTAAGCCGTCGGTCCTGCGCCTGATCTCTCTCCGGTCGTGTCGGATTCCCGTCACATCGAACTATGAGAGTGAAGGAATAGAGAGTGCACTTGTGTACTATGCCTGCCAATCCGCAGTGGAGCAGCGTGGTGGGTCTATGCTCTAACCCTCGCTCCGAGGAGTGAGGAGGCCTGTACCCAGCAGTGGAACGTTAATGGGCTGCTACTTACTATACATAAGAATTGGAAGATCTATTCTTAGTAATAGAGACGTGACACTAATTGTCTATCTGAATTAGTTCAAGCAACTTACTTCATATAGCCGTAACCCAGCCGTTTTTCTAAATTTTTTCTAACAGCAATCTACCCGGGGCTTGTTTATTGTACATTAAGTATTATATAACTCAGAATACAGTGCAAAATTTCCGTAAAGAGAGGAAATGTGTATCGCAAGTGGTGCAAACGACCCGCACCGGCTTTCATTTCAAGTAAGCCGCCGCAGGCAAAAAGTTGCGGAACTAGCAGACAGGTCAGCTATCGATCTTGATTTGTCTCCATTAACAGGATATTGACGACATAATTTAACTATACCCACCTTCGAAATATAATGACTAGCGAAATTCAAAGGACAACGTTCATCTACGGAGATTTCAAAATCGCATCCAAAGAGAGGCAATTAAAAAAATTAAAAGTACGTGCGTACAATGTTAAAAGTGAAACTTCTTTGGCAAACTAATTTTTAAGTCTTGTTTATATTTATACATCGCCCGTGCATCATTCAATAAAATGAAAAGATATTGTGCTATCGCCACATAAATAAAAAGCTCAGAGTTAGAATCCTACTATGCTACGTCTGGCCAGTTGTTACATACGGATGCGAGGCATGGACCCTGAAAGAGGACACCAAAAGACGCCTCGAGGCGTTTGATGTCTGGTGTTACCGCCGCATGCTTCGTATCAGTTGGACGCACAAAATTCGCTACGAAACCGTACTGTTTGTTGTCGGGTTATAACCCGGAAACTTATGCATACCATCAAGAGGCGAAAAATTGAGTATCGAGGACACATACTTAGGCACGATGGGTACGGGTTACTCCAACTTACTTACTTACTTGCGAAAGATAGAAATAAACTCAAAAAGTTAGCGGCCAACCTTCAAGAAAAAAGAAGAGGCACTTTAAGAAGATATTTATACAAACCTAAAAATTTAGCTGTTCGAGACTCAGAGGGAGGAGAAAAGGAAGATATGTTAGGAATTTCATGAATTTTATTGTCATTAAGTGTCGAAATTTAATACAAACAATTTATTGAAATACCGAACGACGAATTGTAAATAAATTTTTATAAATATAAGAAATCATTAATTAAATTTTGTTTTTGAATTTACAATTTAGGAAAGAGATTTTATGAAATACTTTTATTTTATATTTTATAAAAAATAGTACATTAAATTATTTAATGATGAGTGGCAAATTAGAATGCCAAGTGTTATTTGTAAATATTAAAACTGCCTAACCTTCAAAGGAATTAGCATAAAAACGCTGCACATCTTCGTGATGCTAATCATGCGTTTTATCCGTAAAAAGTACACCCTCATGCCTAAAGAAATTTCACTTCCAAAACGAATGATAACTCAATCGGGGGACATAGTTTGGTGTTGTAGCTAACTATCTGTCGCCTCAATCCGTAATTCAATTATACCACTATAACAATTCACGCGCGGCGAAGGGGGAAGCCCCAATATTTCATATTGAAACTAGCGTACGTACAACAAACAGCTGTATCTACAGCCACACCCATTGTTACCAAAACTGATATAATATCAATAAAAATAAAATATAGTTGTTGTAAATATTTTGCGATAAAACTCCTCGCCTCCTAATCCCTATCAATGTGCCAAAATTCGTCTAAATGGCTTCAACGGCCAGACATACACAAACTTCTTATACTAATTTCAACCAATTTTTTTAACACCCAGAAAATTAAAACGTGACTTGTAAAAGAGCAGTACAAGGTTTTTGTCATATATCATGTACAAACGAGACTCCTAAACTTAAACTTTTAAACAGAGTAGCTCATAATAGGTAAGCAAGGTAACTTATATTTTTCGTTAATATACGCTTTTATAAAAATAAAATAACAGTAAACGTTGTGTAATGGAGCTGTGATACTGAAAAGTGAAAGGGCACGAATCTTCGGCCACTGATCGTCTTACGTACGTAGGAGTGTTGGTGTAAACAAACTTATTTTGAGATGACTTAACATGCTTTTTAAACAAAAACTATTTTTATTGTACCATTCACTAAGTTCAGTGGAAGAGTAAAAAAAAAAGAATTTCACTCAGAAAATGCTATTAGTTTTTCAAATTAAACGATTAAATTAACTAATGATATGACTCTTTCTTTGCTGGATAGGGTTACATTTCTGAGAAGAATAATAAATTGTTGGTGGTAAAAAAGATACGTACAGGTTAATAACGTCCCAATGTTGGGTACAGGCCTCCAAACTCATAAGAGAGAGGCTTTTCATAGCATAGATCTACCACACAGCTTCACTGTGGATCAATAGGCTGCACGTATCTCAGAATTACTGCCGGGATGTGCAATTTTTACGAGGTTATCTATAGTTTTATTCACCGAATAGCATAATTACGGATTTTAAACAAAAATTAGGCACATGAGGTTTACTTAGACAACTTGTCACATGTACAATACAAGGAGAAAAGAAACGCTACAATCAGACTTCTTAAGACTAGCTAAGACCAGCAAATCCTTTGTTGGCAATGGGATTTGGTTTAATAATGAAATCCCAAGCCCAATAACGGGACTGCCGGATCCAAAATTTATCAACATAAGTCCTAATTCAGAAGGCCTATTATTATATATATGACTATTAGAATGACAAACGGGTCTAGACTTAACTGATGGTGGCATATTATATTGTAATTTTAATGATATTTGTAATGATATTTTGTTTGTAATATTAATTGTTTAATAAATTGACTTTCATAATTGCTTTTCAGCCGAAATTGAAAAAGAAAATAAATAAAAGCTTTGTTTTTCCTATTTCATAATAATTTATTTGGAAGAATGTTTTACAGCAAAGTGGTATAGGAATGGTTACAAATCATAACAGACAAGTAACTTAATAGTATGCAAATATAATATAATAACTATAAGAAGTTACAATTATAATTTAAAGTCTTAACATGTCAAATTATTAATATAATAACACGCCATGGGTTCGAACTTGTTACTTTTAACAAGAATTTAAGCCTCGATTATTTGGGACATTCTAAAATTTTATAGGTATCGAAAGGTTTCGACGATGCCTGATAGACTACAAGTCCGTGGAAATTTAATTAAATTAAATTAAATTTAAAATTAACCAGTGAAATGAAACCAACGTGAATAACGATTAGAAGGCTGTTATTATATCATAAAGTAACTTTGAGCGCTGAGTCGTCATTTCCGAGTGGTACAATAGTATATAATAATTATTTTATCCAAATATGTTTATTTGTTACCATTTATAATGTGCGGCTATAAAGTACAACGGTAATATTTAATATGATTATGTTTAAAAAAAAGTTGCCATACATAAATTTATGATCTTACAGTAATTATCTACTTTTCAAGATTTACCGAGTTATTACTGCTGTAAGATCAAAAAAGACACTAACACTAAGTAAAAACCATTAATATAATAATTATTATTATTTACCTTACCAGGACAGTGTATTGAATTCTTAATCTACTAATTAATTCACAGTTAAATGCTAATTGTAACGCAATAAAACAAAAGAGATGATGTCAGACGCGTCGGTAAAATGGGTTAAATTATCATTTATTCTTTGTCAATTATGTCAAATAACACTAATAACATTTAAAATAGTTAATTTTTCTAATCTTAAAATCTAACTATAACGATTCTTTGAAAAAATTAGTGAAACAGTCTGTTTTTATTTATTGCTATACCGCAGTGCAGATAAGAATTCCACCGCAGTTAATATAGAACTCTTAAATTTAACAAATCAAAATATATACATTTTCATAGATTAAAAAAGAAATAATATTGTTAGTTATAATTACATAACACTGTGGTAGATATATAACTATGTATCCTATGGTGTTCGTAAGATTGACAGTGACAGCTATATATTTTTATTATAAGTTTAATAGGAAATGTAAAGGTTTTAAAGACAGCCATTTTGGTCTAGTGGTGAGGTTGTGCGGGTACAGACATGAGGTCCTGGGTTTTAGTCCCGGGTCGGGCGAGTTCAAAAATTGATATTGAGTTTTCTAATTAGGAAAGTTGGGTAGTTGGGGGGTGCTAAACCCCCGTGCCTCGGAGAACACATTGAGCTGTCAGTCCTGTGCCTGATCTCTCTCCGGTCGTGTCAGATGCCATCCCATCGGACTATGAGAGTAAAGGAATAGAGAGTGCTCTTGTGTTAGCGCATACACTGTGTAATATGCCTGCGAACCCGCAGTGGAGCAGCGCGGTGGGTCTATGCTCTAAAAACCCTTTCTCCTGTGAGTAAGGAGGTCTGAGCTCAACAGTGGGACGTTAATGGACAGGTAGTTTCCATTTATTTACTGGGTTTAAACCATACATAATGACTTGTTATGAGGCTACAGAGGTGGTGCGGAAGCAGCGGTTCCGGACTTCCTCGTGGTCACAAGGCGACCAATAGCGCCCTTTTTGAGTCGCCTTCAAAAGCCTAACAATAGAATTAAGATGGTTACATCTAATGATTTTAAATTTATGTGTTTAGGAAATTTTATTAAATTTCCTAAACACAGAAATTATGTCAATCAAGTTTAATAACACTACATTTGTGTAATATAATATTCCAAATCACATGTTATATAGATATTATTGACATTATAACAAACATTTATGTTTATAGAACATAATTTATGTGTAATTATTCTTCAAATAAAGTACTTTCTATAACATTATGTCGACAATGTAATATAAATATAACGAGCAATTTAAATTCTTCCTATAATACACATACAATATAAATATAATTCATTAATGTATTACACGAAAATTACGACGATTTTGAGTTAAAAAATACATTGTAAATGTATTTTGAATGAAAGTTTGTTAAATGTCAATAAGCGGGCATGTGTTATAACTTATAAATACGTACGGACGTACACGTCGGATATTAATTTGGGGGAACCTAAAACGGACCGGTCAGACGATAATCGGAAATGCAACGGGGTTAGATTATGTAAACTCGTAAACTAACGACGACATTGCCAATAAAATTATTATTGGACACCTGATGGATTAATAATATTTATACATTGTAAATATAAAACAATATATTCTGAGGCCATTGGTTTTTCCTATTTATTAACACTTCACAAAACAAATTGGAGTCAGAGTAAAAATCTCAGCAGGATAGATAAAAAATGTACTTCTAAATTGTTTAGGTGTAGTCGTAAAGAAAAAATATTTTATGAAACAACTAGCAGACCCAATAGACTTCGTTCTATCAAAAAGATGTGGTATGTGGCAGATTTCAGTCTTACGAAATGATTTTCGAAATGAAATTACAGCAGTACTAAATATCTATAGACTATTTAATTTGGTCGGGTTGTGACTATTCAATTGATTTTGAACTTTGTGCAGCAGGAATAAAGTGGAAATTGACTCTTTGACGTTGGGAACACACCTACATTGCTTAGGCAACAGTGAGTACTTGTAATTTATTATGAACTTTATTGAATAGCAATAAAGGTCAAATTGATTCTACATTTCAGTTAGAAAACGTTTTTATGGTTTTCCCCTGCAATTATTAGAACTTTTCTCGCCGATAAAACGATCCTTGGACTTCAAAGAACGTTTAAAAAAAGAATTGTTAAAATCGACCCAGGCGTTGTTGAGTTATGCGCTTACCAACACATTTTGCTATCCATTTTTATATTATAATTCAAGTGAAACAACTGATGCGAGCCATGTACGCCGCCATATTGACCTTGGCTGTAATACCGAGCGCCTTTTACTTTGCTCCTACTCTGCGGCCGGCTGACATGCGATAGTTGGTTAAAAAAATGAGGCGTGGTAAAAGATTCACACAAAAAAAAATCGTTTTATCTAAATATCTTATTTGATCATCACTACCAGATTAGATCATAAAACAAGCGCAATCTTGTACGAAAAGAAAAAAAGCATAACTCACATCGAAGAGTTTCATTTTACGCAATATTGAATACTTATAATAAAATATATATTTTAAATTCTTCAAATATATATAAGAAAAACATTAATAATTCGATAAATACAGAAATTATACATCAATACTTCACAACATACAATATATATGGTCTTCTATAACATAAAATTTGAAATAATGCACAAATTAAAAAGCCAAAAGTTGGTTGCAATCTTTAAACTCTTATAATAAATTTCTTAGAATGTAGATATCATCGTTTATTACGTTGCTCCTAAAGTTATAAAAGAGCACAATATAAATCGCAAGCGAAAGGTCGAGGTATCAGATATTACCGTTTAAAATGTAATTCGTTAAGAGGCAATACTTTGAAGCTATATTGGTGTCAATATAATAGGTTTGTCTACACCAAAATTCGCCGAGTTCACACATTTAAGATGTTAAAGTCGCTAATTCTTAGTTTTTTTTATTTCTAAATTGAATTGGGCATAAAATTGGTACCTTAAAATATGTACACAAATAATAACAAAAACAGAATAGTATTTTTCCATCAATTCATTTAAAGCTTAAGATGACGCTAACAAATCCATCGTTCATTGTATACGTTTAACAAGAAATATACAAAAGGTAACTCCTACGTCATCTAGTACTTCTCAAACTTATTTTATAGAAAGAAACTTTAAAACCTTTTACATGAGCATTTAACAGACGGTGTTGTACAATTAACGTGAATTAAACTTAATTCATGCATTTAATATGTGAAAAAACTGCATTAACATCAATTGACGTCTATTACAGATTTAAGACTGCCTTATTGGTCTAGTGGTTAGCATCTTCGACTGCAGACATGAGGTCCTGGGTTCGAATCCCGGACCGGGCTAAACCAAAAATGGATATTGAGTTTTGTATTAAGATTTTCTCAATATGTGCCCGAAGTTGGGAACTTGGCGGTGTGATCCACCCCCGTGCCTCGGAGAGCACGTTAAGCCGTCGGTCCTGCGCCCGATCTCTCCCCGGTTGTGTCGGATTACCGTCACATCGGATTATGAGAGTGAGGGAATAGAGATGCACTTGTGTACTATGCCTGCCAAACCGCAGTGGAGCAGCGTGGTGGGTCTGCTCAAAAAACCCTCTCTCATATGAGTGAGGAGACCTGTGCCCAGCAGTGGGACGTTAATGGGCGGCTACTTACAGTTTTAAAAAATATATCTAGAAAATTACAGATTAAAAAAATATATATTAGCTTGAGTGAATGAATAAAAAAGTGTTTTATTTACGATTGTAAATTTGAAGAAGGATAACTGGTATTTGTTTTTTAATTCCTGACAAGTTAGCGCTTAACCGCTATTTTATCTGATGGAAAGTGAACATACAGTCAAAGATGGTATCTCGGAGTACAGTAAGAGATTATTAAAGGCTTATCAACTAAATAAATCTTTTATCAGAATGCAATTGTTTTGCTTGGCGGCAATGTTGTTTTTGAAGATATATTTTCTTCAACAACCTTTAACATATTATTAATAATAATAGGTGTACTTTCTAAAATAACATAGTAAATGGAATGTTAAAAATAATTTAGCATGTCGTGACAAACCTCTATAGCGATAAAGACGCGTGTGTGCACAACAAGTTAGTAAGACGCGTCGTTGCCTTCGAAATGTGACTTTTATATAACCTTTAAAACGATATAAACTGGTTGGTTTATTTAGTGTCAAGTTACTGAAATATAAATCATAACAAATAAATAACGAACATATTGTATAGTAATGGTATTTACTTCGGAATTAATTGAACAAAACACAGCTAAATTGAGAATAACGTATATTTTCTGTGTCAAAAGTTCTTATTCCAATCAGAATAAATGACGATGTATCATAATAAAATTTCCTTATATCATTGCTTTAACGTTTTTGAAAAGGCTCTCCTTTAAAATTAAAGCTTTCCTCCAAAGCAGCGATGTGTTCACTCTATATAAATATCACCCTAATTAGTACCACTTAAAAAATATCCAATTAAGTTTGTGTTTTATTTAAAATGGGTTCCAATAAAGTGTATGGCTACAATAAATATTTATTGAATGCAGTGCAGAAGTGAAATTTCTTTGGCAAACAAATTTTTCAATCTTCTTTATATTTACAGAAATCTAAAGCTTTAGCTTTCCGAGACTTAGAAGGAGGAACGAAGGAAGTTATATTAAGAATTTTATACATTTAATTGTCATTAAAATATTAAAAATTTCGAAATTATATGCAAATAATTTATTGGAATCTCAAATGACGAATTGTAAGCAAAAACGGCACGTGGTTTTTTGTCAATATTAGAAATTATTAAGTAAAATTATTTTTGAATTTAAAATATATGAAATATTTTTATTTTATATTGTATGAAACATAGTATATTAAATTATTAAATGACGAGTGGCAAATAAAAATGCCACATGTTATTTGTAAATAAACACTACCTAACCTTTAAGCGAATTAGCAAAAAAGACGCTTCACATCTTCATCACGTAAAAAAATTTACCCTCATAAAGAAGTTTCACTTCAATAATTTTCGAGTAGTGCTTTTTTGTTGGCAGCGAACTGTACCTTTCTTGTATATTTATTACGAAAATGTATTGTTTCAAAGTTGGGTTATATTGTTAGTATCAAAAATATGAGTTTTTAAATTCATAAAGCGATAAAACTATATAATATATAGCGATAGAAGGAGGTCAGGTGAAATTGCGAAAGTGCAGACAAAATAAATACAGAAGTAGTATTATTTTTACACATCGTAAGCAATAAGCAAAGTAAGTAGTATAATATAATTTAAAAATAAGATAACTATAATTAATCATGTCAATCACTGATTCGCTCCACATTTTTTTGCGTTGAAGTACGAAAATTCGAATTTTATATTAATTAAGATTATCTGGCACGGATCTGCTTTAAATAACTATGACCAATTAGTGATTTTCAATTAAGCTTACCAATTAAAATAATATTTGACATTTATCTATTAATATTAATAATAGTTGTATCTAGTAATATATCTAATAATATTAATAACCAAATTAAAAGAAAAGTGTATACCTGAAATCCTATTTCGTACGAGCTAAAATAATTTCAACATGCAGAGCAAATTTAGAAAATAATATTTTATAATTCATCTGTGTGTTCATTGACAAATTCTTTTAAAGTTGGTTACAGACATTATTCAGGAAGACCAAAAAGTATTTAACATCAAATTATGTCCAAATGAAGCAGAGCATTAATGGAAAATGATGCAAAAAAGGGAATTTTTTTTTACTTTTAGAAACATCATTTGCGTGGGCCGAGTAAACGTTTACAATTATACGACAATGATGTAGGATGGAATAAAAAATAAGGTAAGTTACAGCACATTAACGTCACACTGCTGGGCACTGGCCTCCTCCCTCATAGAAGAGAGGGTTATTAGACCATAGACCCACCATGAATTGGCAGGCATAGTACACAAGTGCTCTCTCTATTCCTTCTCTCTCATAGTTTGATGTGATGGGAATACGACACGACCGGAGAGAGAACAGGCGCAGGATTAATGTGCTCTCCGAGGCATGAGGGTGGAGCACACCGCCAACTTCGAGCTAATATTGAGAAAATCTTAATAGAAAACTCAACATCGATTTTCAATTGGCCTGAGCCGGAACCAGGAACTCATGTCTGTAATAGGGCATGCTATCCACTAGACCAATGACCCAGTGCGACGGAATATTTCCTCTTAAAAAGTAAAAATAAATGTCTATCTTTTAAGGTTGACGTGCTATTTAATCTCCTTCTCTCTCGCTCTAGCAAGCACACTATAATTTAAGAAAATTGGTTGAACGGTTTCCTACGTAACAGACGGGCAGTGTTACTATCTTACTTATAATATTAGTACACGAGTAATGATTATTATCTCTTACGTAGCGTTTTATAAAATCGTGCTTTACTATTACGTTATAATAGCCGCTATCTATACGGGCATTACAATTGAATTGGTTATATTGTTGTTGTGTAGTTAGGTTGTATTACTTTGATTATATTAATTTAAAGATTTTAATATCTTAAACAGACACAGTTTTAATTGCTAATGTGATCTGCATTTTTATTATATTTTTATGAAGAGTATGTCTGTAAAATTCGTCACCGATGAAGACGATGTCGTCATTGTCGACATCGTCTTCATCGGTGTCATAATTGTATTCGCCGTCGTATTAACTAACGGAGGTCTTTCCTAAAGATTTATACAGGGCCCAGTCTTACTATGCTTGCCAGTGAAGTTGAGTGGAGGGCAATTACGTGAATTGTGCTGATATAATACATTAATTTACACCAGAAACTTATTTTAGTCATACGAAAATTTTGGTGGAAGGAAAGAGTCGAGATAAATTTCATGATATCTCGCCACGGAGGAAGGTTTTGTGACAATGGACAAAATCATCTCATATAATTAAATGTTGATGGTAAACTTTAGATCCATTTGAATTATGGTATGCCTTTGAATATGATTGGAGGCATTTTTAAATAATGTTTATGCAACACATATCTGTTATCAAACCTATGAACAATCTAGTACTTTGAGACTGGTTACGCGTTTACAAACCTAATTATCTTATGAAAGTAAAATTTTAACACGGACCAAAACGGCCTTTCACGATATCGGATATATACATTGCGTAAGTACACCGCTACAATGTTTCTTGGTGGTATTTTTATTACAGTAGAAAGCAATTTTTCACATGCTCCCTACAAAAGGCAGGGAACTACAACTAATAATAATTTTTATAGCCTTTATCTATGCTTATATTATAAAATCGGAAGTAACTCTCTCTGTCTATTACGTTTTAACACCTAAAATGCAGTACCGATTTCCCTGAATTTATCTAATATCCCTAAATAAAAATTAAAACATTCATACATATCGAATTAGGCTCAACAAGCTCTTTTGAATCGTCAAGTTTGTCCGTTGGTAATACCGAAACACTATTTACTCTTTTCACTTTTGAGATTTTATATATAAATTCATTGAGCGTATATATTTGAAATTGGATTCAAGTCCAAGCTTTATTGTCGTTGAGTAACGTCAACTGTATAATACCCTTTACCTGTGTAAGAGTGCTTTTTACATGTTGCTTGAACTTGTCTCATTAGAATATTATCCGTAAATTTATCTTTAAATAGACTACCTCATTGATCTAGAAGTTAGCTTGTTTGGCTACAGACATGAGGACCAGGCTTCGAAGCCCGGATCGGACGAATTCAAAAATCGATATTGAGTTTTCTGTTAAAGAAATTCTCAGTATTTGACCGAAGTTAGGAAGGTGGCGACGTGCTTCGCCCCAGTACCTCGGAGAGCTGTTAAATCGTCGGTCCTACACCTGATGTCTCTTCCTTCGTGTCGGTTTGCTGCCCCATCGGACTATGAGAGTGAAGGAATAGACATTGCATTTGACAACTTATTATTACAAGAAAATTAAAAACTGCTAATGATATTACACACTTCAAAGTCCTTTTTTATACAGCCACAACTGGGCCGTGACCTCCTCTGTTCAAGGGTGCTCCAGGCCACTGTTACAGCCGCCAACCTCTCGGAGTGCAGAAAACCGGCACATAATCTCCTGTCGTTGCGACTCGTTTCGAACAAATTCCATAAAAATGTGGTAAAGATCGCCTTGTCTATCAGAATCCGGACAATTTAGCGTGGTAACTTTTCCCATTAAGAATCCAAGCTTATTATGAAATGTGTCCCGAAGGCAGTCTCAGTATATGTACATTATCCTGAACTTTATATGAACAATTGTCAATCCAAGATTGGATAGATTTCGACGGCAAACTACGATGCCAAATCCCTTTCTCTCGAGATATTCGATTTAAGTACTCGTTCTATAGGTCTATACACTTAATTTCTATCAAACCTTATTAAATCTCCTTCATATGTTACCTGGTCAGCAAGTTCATTCGCTTTTTCCTTTTCCCTTATACCCATATGAAACGGTCTCAATTGAATTTTTAGGTTTTTCTTTTTGAATTTTCCAAAATAATTTCGATAGCAATGTAGGGTGTAATATGCCTGTCAACCCGCAGTAGAGCAGTGTTATGAGTCTAAGCTCTGGAAATCCTCTGTCCTTGGAGTAAAGAGGCTTGTGCGAAAAAGTGGAACAATAATCGGCTCCTTATTACCATACCTTTAAATTAAACATATACAATCTTTAATTTTGTTTGAAATATGCGAATAAAAATGCTGCTTTTGTCGTTATTAAATTTGCATATCGTGTATTCTAAACTGAGGTCTTCGAGAGAGAAATAAGAGATTTCTAAAAAGTGACAATATTTCTGAGTCTCTAAGGCAAAAATTTGCTAATTTTAGTTTAAAAATATCTATCAAAGTTGACACCATTGGGTAAGGAAAGCACTATTTAACACATTTTATACTATTTTAGACCGAATTGAATGCGTAGATGTAAGCGTTTGTCACATATTATATATACTAATAGAAGTAGTCGTGAACCTGCCGTGAACAGGTTTCGTCTATACGGGAGAAAGTTGACGTCTGAGACTTTTTATTTGTGTATTAGATTGGTATTTGTTTCACGATCAACTATAAATTATTTTCCTTTTGATGTTTTGTGATTTGCTGTCAATGCTTATCTGGGAATGGCATAAACAATCTGTCTTTGCATTTATTACAGCGCAATATGGACTACTTTTTATTTCATTAATTGTTAAATCTGATAATTTTTGGTTCACATTCCAATGAGGGATGACAGTTTTAGGCCCACGAAAGCGCTTTTATCAATCAATTAGTACAATTCAAAAACGACAATTTGGTTTTTATTCTTTTCTAATAATTATTTAATCTTTTTTAGATTTTTTATTAGATTAATCTTAAACTGCCTCTTTGGTCTACTGGTTAGCATGTTCGACTACAGACATGAGGTCCTGGGTTCAAGTCCCGGGTCGGGCCAGTTAAAAAATGAATATTGAGTTTTCTATTTAGATTTTCTCAATATTTGACCGAAGTTGGGAATATGATGGTGTGATCCACCCCCGTCCCTCGGAGAGCACTTTAAGCCGTCGGTCCTGCGCCTGATCTCTCTCCGGTCGTGTCGGATTACCGTCTTATCGGACTATGCGAGTGAAGGAATAGAGAGTGCACTTGTGTACTATGTTTGGCAATCCGCAGTGGAGCAACGTAGTGGGTCTATGCTCTAAAAACCCTTTCTCCTCGGAGTGAGGAAGCCTATCCCCAGTAGTGGTAAGATTAATATTAATTCGTTATTTATTTACAGTCGACAGACAGTCGTTAAATAATTACACCACGGTCCGTTACCAAAAACTATGATTTATTACGCAAATCCCTAATATACTTCAGACGTATCATGTTATAGAGTTTTTTTTTGTTGAAATTAAAACAACGAAACACTCAGAACCTGTTTCTTGATTGACAGAAGAGCCCTATAATTCAACAAATGTTTGAATTAGCCTTTATCATTATTATTTCTAATTTGAATATGAGTTTTTGTCACAAGAAACTATATCCTATTCTGGATTCTGCTGTGGCCTTAACTATATGTATTTTTACCACTATTGAATAAATGCAACACGTATTGTATTAAAAGTTTGATTGTGTTTAAGTTTAGTTAAAAAAATTTAACATTTTCTATTGTTGACAGGTTAGCGTTTGGCTATGGTAAGTGATGATATAATCTAAGATGGCTATGGTAAGCGCGCTAATCTGGTAAGAGGTAATTTCACCTCTTATAGTTTCTGCACAGCATCATACCGGAACTCAAAGCTCTGTCTTTTGCTGGTCGGGTGGTAACTAGACACGGCCAAAGCCTGCCACCAGTGCCAGACAACTTAGAAAATGCAATTTCTTAAATTCGCCCTACCCGAGATCGATCTCGGTACCTCTGCTAGCAAAGCGAGTACATGCACCGCTATGACAGCGAGGCCGTCATTAATAAGCAAATTGATACATATCTTCAAATAATACGAACAATGTTTGGCACTTTTCAGTATTAAATAAACTCATAGTCTGAATTTAAACACAACATTGATTACCTTTACTGATAATGCCATTTACGTTTATTTTAAATATCAAAGTTACAGAGAAAATTCTACGATGGTCTTAATGGTTTTATTTTTACCGTTATGGTGAATTAAATACTTTATTACAATCGAACACTACCTAATCTATAAAAATGTCAGCTATGTGGTATATATATATCTTTTAAAAATAACTCACTTTATTCATGACATCTTCTAACAATTGGCCACGCACTGTGCGGCAATTGACAAGTTTCAATATCAATCCTTATTAAGTTAAATAAGTTAAATCCTCAAGCATTTCATGCACATTATTACGAGCGTGGCATTTTATATAAAAATGGACTTTAACTATTTCATGTTCACATGACACTAACTGGATAAATATCACTTGTGAAATCTTCATTCTGCAGCATCAGATCAAGGTTAGCAGATTGTTTTATCTCTTGTCATATAAACGTGTATGAAACTTTAAAGCGGTAGACGAAAGTAACCCAAATTTGACTTATGTTCAATTGACTTTTCGTTTGTTTAAAACAAAATTGACGTGCCACTAAAATAAAAATATCTAAAAAGTTTATTTCATTGGATATTATATAATTCAATCAATACAAAATCCAATGAAATGACATAAAAGTCTGTCGTTGATGTAATCTCAACGCAAATATAAATCTATTTTATACGTTACGATTTTTAAGTTTTATTCCTCCTTCTTACAGTAAAAACGCGATGGTGATGGTGATATTACCTGAAAACAAAAAAATGTTGTTAATCGAGTCCACCGTTTAAATGCATAGAATATTATATATAAAATATTTCCAGAATTCTGTGACTTGTGACCAAGTTATTTTATTTATTGCAACTTGTTATAAAACGTATGTTAATTGCCTTACACAAATAATCGATTTAGCTCGATCTCGTACCATCTCTCTAAAATCTCTATTAAGATTTATAAAATACACCTCTTTATAGTATTTTGATATATTAGTAGATATATGTTTAATTAAAGAAGGATAATTTCTTTATAATATTTTTTTAGACGTAATAATGTTTATGAGTGTTTAATAATACTGATTATTAACGACTGATAAATGTTATGTAAAATCATAGTGCGAGAAAATAATAATTAACCACCCAAGCGCGATATATATACCATTAATTATTGGTTTCCTGTTGGTTTAATATTAACTATTTAAATGTCGCAAATGTGGGGAGAACACAATGTAAAGGGACAATCGGTGCTCTCCTAGACGTTTTACAATAATATATGTATCATAGCAGCTTAACAAATTCAGTATACCAATCTGTATACTTTATTTGTTAAACAATAGCTCATTTTCTACTCTTATAACACTATAAGCTTCGTTTGTTCGTGTACCAGCTTTCTCCACATGTGAACTCAACACAATGAAGAAAACTCTAGCCGTGGTGATAAACATAACTAATTACTGGCACGCGACAAATATCTCTTTATCCATTGTATGATATTCAGAAAGATGTGAGTCGATCAATACTTATAAAGCAATCATTTCATTTATGTATGAAATGACTTTGAATGCATTGGAGAGCATATAACCCCAAGTGATTACAGTAAGACTTTGAAAGAACATTTACTAAAAAAAAATCAGGTAAGTAGCAGCTCATTAAGGGACCATTCCTGGGCTCAGGCTTCCTCACACATAGTCCGATGTGACAGAAATCTGATACGATCGGAGAGAGATCTGGCGCAGGACCGACTGATTAACATTTTATCCGAGGCAACGCAATGGATCACACCGCCAACTTCCTAACTTCGAGTAAATATTGAAAAAAATTTTAATAGAAACCTCAATATCCATTTTTCAAAACCTCATGTCTGTAGTCGAACATGCTAGCCACTAGACCAATGGCGGAGTGTCCAGCGTGGGCACCCCAGCGGCATATATTGTTGTCGCTGGTTAGAGGAGATCTCTCACTGGAGAGCATAATTGGTGTAATGCTCTCCAGTGTAGTTGGGTGGAGGGTGGTTGCCTTCTTTTGCGAGACCGTCATCTCGTTGAAGGAGGCAAATGGGAGGATACGGGAGCAAGAGGCTGGAGCTTTCCCTCGCCGTCGGAGGAGGCTTGGTGGCAGAAGTCGCACTTATGCACTTCATGCCTCACTCTATTGAGTGGTAGATCTTCATAGTCGGTACCATCCGGGTCACTAGAGTGGAATGCAGTTAGGGAACCTCTAGTGATCTCACTCATGGATGGGGAGGGATCCGCTGGGTTTTAGTGGGTATTCTGTTGTCAGTGAGTCCCACACTCCCGATGGAATTAAGCTTTCATCGGGGTGCGTAAAGGCATTTCCCAGCGCAAAAAAAAAGCCACTAGACCAATGAGGCAGTCTTTTACTGTTTCCTTTGAAATCATAATCAAATCGGAAAGACGGGTTTTTGACGGCCTTGTAGGCGCAATGGTGCAATAATTCTCTTCACTGTAAGAAATCCTAGGATCAATTCGCAGCAGGGCATATTTAACTCTGGACTGGTGGGCGGCTTCGAGTGTAGCTAGTTACCACCCTACCACCAAAGACGTTCCACCAAGCAAAAAATTAATAACTATAAGAGGCAAATTACTTCACATCACGTTAGCGCGCTTCCATCTTTACAGAATGGTCACTTACCATCAGGTAAGGTATCATTTAAAAATCATCCCTTTAATATTGTAATATCCTGAGTTCAAAATACCTATTTATATCGGAGTGCTTCTTTGTTCCGGACTATTCCTATTAAGTTTAATTCCTATTAAGCCTTTTTCGTTTCGTTGTGTCTGTGTAGAGAATGTTAATTTATAGACGAAACTTGTTAATACAGTTTAAAGTAAGATTTATAGAGTATTAAGTAAAGTTTAATGATCTATTATCAAACTAATTATCATATAAAAACAGTAGTGATTAAGCGATATATATAATTATGATAAGGTTCACAAATATGTACTCTTATAATCATAAATGTATTAGTTGAATACAGCGACATACCCGCGTTCTCAGTGGAGGTTTCTTGAAATGTGCTGAAAGTATATTGCTCATGGAAGCTCGTGTTTTTAAAGACGCTGGTTCTAGAAAAAGCTGTCCTCTGTCTACCGTAATAAAAAAAAATGGCCAACTGATAGAATAGATAAATAGATTTAACAAAGAAAGCTTCACATTGCTTCACGAGAAGTGATTCACAAATGTCAAACTTCATTCGGGTGCCTCCTTAAACCGTGAATAGCTGACAAATCTGCACAAGTCTTCGTTGTGTGGAATTTAAAAGAGAAAGCAATAGGATTGAATCACAAATTTTATATTTCATTCATTTATGTTCATCTTTAAGCAGTTCCAATAACTAAAAACGAAACCTATACAAGTCTTCGTTGTGTGGCCTCAGCAAGGTAAAAGGGAGCGCGCTTAACCACGGACATTTGCCAGGAATGCGGTCAGCTGGTGTAAGCATGTTTCAAGTAACCCGCACAAACACCATATCCTGTGCGATACGAGAAAACGGGCAGATCAATTTTAAATTATAACGAAATCGGTCTGTAACATAATTTAAAAAATTATAAGTGCGTGCGTACAAAGTACACATGTCAGAAGAGAAACTTCTTTGGCAAACAAATTTTTAAGTCTTGATTTCCGAGACTTAGAGGGAGGGAAAAAGGAAGATATGTTAGGAATTTAGCTAAGTTAATTATTATTGAAATATATTTTGTCAATATTAGAAATTATGAATTAAATTTTGATTTTGATTTTAAAGTTTAGAAAATACATATTTTTATTTTATATTGTGAAAAACAGTATATTAAATGACCAGCGACAAATTAAAATGCCACGTGTTATTTGTAAATAATAAAACTAGGTAACCGTCTTTAAAGAATTAGCATAAAAACGCTGCACATCTTCGTTACGCTAATCACGCGTTTCATCCGTTAAAATGTTACTACCATGCGCCTAGAGAAGTTTCACTACAATAAAAGGAAAGCTTTTATGCAGTATAATCTCGATTAACAGCATATATATGTTGGAGGGCAGGTGTCTGTGCAACGCTGGCGCCATCTGTCTATCGGCGTGGGACAGTCAGTAGTGGCAGTCCGGCGGGTGACTCTCGGTAGTTCTTGAGTGGCGCTCGGCCTGAGCAGTCGACTGTTGGAACTGTCGCGTTCCTAGCTATTATTGTTAAATAGTTTGTGTAAATTGATATCGGGAACATTAAGTGATTGAACAGTATAAGACGAGTTAATTAATAAAGTGTTGGATTGCACCAACATTACCCACGAACGCTCACAGTATAAGAAATTAAATTATAGACCCCATTAATGACGATGTCGGCGGAGAATCATATGCCCCTGTGCTTTATGCTCCTTCTCTCTTCTTCTCCGACGTATAGATAAACATATGTATATTAATTTAACACAACGTCTCCTATCTATATACAGGTATTCTAACAAAATCAAAAGTAAAAGAGAAAATATTGCATGCAATATGAAGAGATGCCGCTTTACCTACAATGTAATTAAACAAGCAATACAACACGCAACACGAATTACGCAAACACATAGAAAATTATGTAAAGAACACGGACTCTATTAGCTATCAGAAATAATCTTTCACATATTTTCACAATACATGTATTGTAATTGTGCATTACATGACTATTTGTACGAATAAACATTAATAACGTAAGAATTATTTACTTGTACTACATTATGTAGTCATGCGCGGATGCTCACGAACTGTCTATAAGTTGAAGAAATACAGTGCATTACTTCATCGTAATATACATAAAGCTTAAGTAATGTTTTAATCGCAATGATACTACAATGATTTTGCCTTATTCTCTGAATTTACTTATTTTGGAGATAAACGGTCCTCGTCAAAAACAAAAGCAAATTTTTTCGCAAAATCAAACTCTATAAAGTGTTTTTTTAAAACGCTTTTATAAGCTTGGGCTGTATGTATGTATGTAACTATGTAACGAAATCTTTAAGCGCGGTTTTTAGCTATCTCCAGAAGTCTATTTAATTGGAAACTTTGCATACGTATTAAGTGCCAATAACAATGCAATAAATCGTTAACAATTTCCCATTATCCTAGTCAAGGCCGCCAGGATTAATATATCCTTTTCATAGATCCTCTATTAGGGAGTGAAATGGACACAGCTATTTCACGATCTGCTGTCTCGTATAAGTCGAGTAAAGCTTTTTTAGATTACTATCATTGAGTACACTTGTACGATAGGAGTATTTTCAATTCAATCAAAAGATTGGTAATAATAAAGTATCATATTGGTCAATATACAAATAACGAAAAGTAATTATATAAACAAGACCCGAACTCTCCAATTAACTAGATGTGTTGAAAAATACAAAATCGCACTAAAAATAAAAAAATTGTTTAAAAACCACGTTTTTATAGCAAACCGAACTAAAATATAGAAAATATTTTTTAAATAATAAGTTATAAAGAGAATCATTTAATTCAGAGTGAAAAGCGTGGGGTGCATTTCACAACATTCCCATAACTCTCCTTTCGTAGACAGTTGCCAATAGAATGATTGTAACCTTTAATATGTCGAAGCACCCCTTTTCACTCTGAATTCAATTTTTAAACTAATATTTATTTTAATGATTAACAGGCAAGCGCTTGGCTGCAATCACATCTGATATTAAATGTTGATGCAGCTTAAGGTGGACCGCGCTTGCCTAAGAGGTGTCTATTCACCCTGACTTTAAAAATACTTGGATCGGAAGGTTGGGAAAATGGAAGCCACTCTACTCCTAAGCGGTGCGGTTGAGAAACGAATGTGTAAATGGTTTGGTGTGGACTTGCAGGATATCCACCATATACGGATGCCAATCGTGTGTCTTGATGTTCTATAGTAAAAGGGCGACGGAGGAACATGTTCATATAGTTCCTGCACACACTCGCTAAAATATATTCTGTAGAATACCGAAAAAGAACTTTACATCAATGCTGCAGACTAGTCATTCTTCGATCCAGTTTTTCGTTGCCCATGAGTCTCCGTGCTCGGCGATTCACCCAATCCAATATATTCAGCTGATATTCGGCTGAGCTGTCCCAAAGGTCGCTGCATAATTCCATACACGACCGAACTTGTGTTTGGTATAAATTCGACAGCAGTTTCGGTGTGAAGTACTGCTTGACCTTATTGATGATATCAAGTTTTTTAGCCGCAGTTTATGCTTTGGACTGACGGATAATACTATCGGCAATCGCTACAAAAATATTCTAGAAAGTAGGAGTGAATGGAAATCTACCCTTTTTTGCGGTGAACAAACTGGTTTTTAATTTTTATTATCAAAACATTGACAGAAGAATAAACTTAAAATATAACCACTTAAATGGAATATAAAAGTGTTTCTAAAAATACAATAGTAAAGTGCTTATTTAAAGTATATAATTTGACCAGGAGGGGTAATTTCATTGATGATGGAAAATACAGAAGTATATACATAATTGTGCTCAGTTTTTTAATCTCTTCAATATAACCGACAAATTATATAGTTTTAAACTTACATTAATTCATTAAATAAAGTTATTTTAAGAAATATTGTTCAGTGCTATCTATTGTAACCTGACGTAAATTTTGTAATAATACCTATTATAAATTAGAAGTGAAATTGCATAAAAAAATAATGTGATTCATTTAAAAACAAAAACGTGACACGTACATATAGATTACGACAAAACTCTGTCATTTCCTAGACGTCAGTAATAAACGACAGCTTAAACCAACAATATTGAAATTTATTTAATTTGCTTACCAATTCTTAATATACAATATCAATAAATTGTCAGTTTAAACTTACGTCTATTTGTCCAAGTGTTAACTTAACGTATTCTGACGATTTTACACAACAGTAAGCAATGTGTAAACATGACATGTTTGAACAAATGTTACAGATTGCAAACGTTACTAAGACTTCGGCTGTTACCTTGTTTATTTTCTTTGGAAATCGTCGCTAGTAGAGTGCCAGGATTTTATTGCTGTCAATGCAGCGTTTGACAGTGATACATCATCACTTACCATTAAGTGTGACCACTACCACAGTCTAAGATAGAAGCGCATTACTCTGGTAATGACCTCTTACGGTTTCAATACAGTATAGATACAAATCTCTTACTTGGCGGTGTTTCTTTGCTGGTAGGGCGGCAATTAGCCGTGGCTTAAGCCTCCTTCCAGTCCAGAATCAGATAAATTAGAAAATTCAATTAATTAATTACATGAAAAAAGCGAGAATCAATGCGCCAGCGAGGCCCTGAACATAAAGGCAAGACCAAGCCCTAGTGGCAATATTGTCTAGAATCCATTGAGAGATAAACTATCTTGTACCATGTTAGCACGTTAACATCGGAGACTATATCACCAATTATCGTGTGGTGAGATTACAGGCGACGATAGATCTATTGCCAAAAAATTTAATTGAAGAGGTAAGCCGTTGCACATCAACGTTTGTTGTTACTCCTTATTTTGTGTAGTATTTTTGTATTACATTGTAAAATGTTGATGATAGCATATCCTTGCAATTATTTTATAGTAAATATAACGCCAGCTTACACTGTGATAAAAATAGGTCGGATTAAATTAGCCTACAAATAATTAATTGCAAAAATTTTAAACGTTAATACAGGTTTTTTACAGCAACGATAACAATGCTATCCTCTAGTTTCCATAAATGCATAATTTATGTGTAAAGTTGACATTCACGCCAAGAATGTAGAAATATATTTCCAAATTATCTTCAGATAATCCGTACAATTTAATATATATTTTTACACACCCTGATCAGACCTAAAACCGGATTGGGCGTGTAAGATTCGCTGGCTTACCAGACGACTCACTAGGGCCTAGCGATACCGCCCTATCCTTAAATAAAGTATCAAAGACACCATTTGTATTGGTATTAAAGCAGGAGAAGCGCAAACTTACGGCTCCTGCCTCCCACTCTCCTTCCCGGAGTAGAGGAGTATCCACGACGTCCTCCCTTTGCCTCTCATTTGCTTCCTTCAGTAAAATAACACTTAGTTACAAAAATAACTAATATATAATGAATTCAGTAAATTCCTAACCCCACTACTACAAATTTCGTATGTGTATTTACAATTTTTCGCGAATAAGATTATTAATATTTGAGAAATCTGTATTAACATATAATTTCATCCGCTACAGGTTTATCAAAAAGTACTTGAACATGCGCCAATAATTATAAAAATACCTATATTAAAACCCTGAAAAAAGGTATATATATGGACAGTGTAAACTAATAGCAGGAATTTAATAAAAGATGATACCTATTGTTTATGTTTGTACTAAATACACTAATTTTCATCCTTACACAAATAAAAAGATATTAATATAATGTAATAATGTGTACCTACGTTTACCGTGTTAAATTATATACTGTACTTGTTAGAAAACGCGAAAACCTGTTGACCCGTCATAAAATGATGTGAAACATCGTTTACCTACTTTAGGGATAGAACATAAAACTTCTCTACGAAGTTGAATAATTTCAAACCATTATATACAATACAATATATACAATGGATGGCAAATATGCAATTTGTGGGCGCAAATAATCTTAGAGACTTGACAATCATTTCATTTCAGATTGGAATTTATTGTATGTACAAACTATCAATTGCAAATCATCTCAAAAGAGCGCCGCAATCTTGAGTAGCATGCCATTGATTTTTCTATTCTTAATCTACATCTCCTTGAGTCATATTCTAATCAGCAAACATGACGATGGTGTACTATACAATCTCATTATCATGTCAAAGGTTTTGTTTTTTTTTTCGGATTATCACTATTCGTCCAATGCAGCTATTTATATTTACAAGAAAGGTACAATTAGTCAATTATCATGATATCCACAAAATTATTTGGCCAATTGACTTGAAATTCTTACATCAAATTCGTCAATACTTAATTCACGGTGACGATGTTTACTAAGAATGCATTTCTCCATATTCCCACGGGATCGGAAACTACACGAAAGTCATGTCGGGGAAGTACTAGAATGAAAATCTGCAAATCATTTTAAAATGAAACACATTACTATATCGTTATGCCTGATAAAACGCAGTGAAATTAAAAAAAAAAATACTAACGCTTTTAACATAGTTAAAAATAAACATTTATAACACAGTTCTAAGACATTAAGAAATATATTAAGAAACATTTGTTAAATTCTATAAAAAAGTAAGGTAAGTAGCAGCCTATTAACGTCCCACTGTTGGGCACAGGCCTCCTCACTCATATCAGAGAGGGTCTTTAGAGCATAGACCCACCACGCTGATCCACTGCGAATTGGCAGGCATAGTACACAAGTACACTCTCTATTCCTTCACTCTCATAGTCCTATGTGACAGTAATCCGACACAACCGGAGAGAGATCGGGCGCAGGACCGACGGGCTTAACGTGTTCTGCGAAGCACGGGGATGGATCACACCGCCAACTTCCCAAATTCGGGAAAATATTGAGAAAATCTTAATAGAAAACTCAATGTCCATTATTGAATTGGCCCGACCCGGGAATTGAACCCTCATGTCTGTAGTTGAACATACTAACCACTAGACCAATGAGGCAGACCAATTCTATAATACAATAATAATTTTATGTTTACAAAATTAGGAAACCTGCTCTTTAACACTTGTGATATTTTCTATACTTGGAATGAATATGGTGTAAGATATTTATTTCCAAAAAGAATATATATTCACTTACTTGGAAACTTATATTATATATAATATAATATTCACTTACAGGCTAATACATAATGAAAAAGATTTTTACTTGCGCAATTTACGTTAACATTTAAATGTGTAAGAATACTCATATTCGATTGATTGCTATGGGAATATGAGTATTTAATAATAATAGACCTTGTACATAATATATTTTAATTATAATTAGATGTAAGCTTAACACCAAGGGCAAACCTCTGTGGTTTTTATTTAATAATAATAGTTTAAGTATTTTGTAAATGATAATAAATAAATAAATAAAAAAAAATTAAAAAAATTCTGCACTTTCTTGGATACATTTCTGTAAACAATCTTATTACTATTTAAAAGAAGAACAATAATTTTTTTGAGGTGAACAAATAGTAAATTACACAAGTTATTAATATACAGTAAAAAAAAAAAAACAAATACAAGGTCATTAGTGTAAAATATTGAAGTTGCGTAACTGGATGTGACAAAATAATAATTAGTTGAGTTTTTAGTAAAAGCTATTTATTTAATAGGTAAAAAATATTTATTTTTTTTTAATTTATTATACTTTTGGTTTCCTTAATAGCAATGGGTCTTTTATTATATATTTGAGCACTTTCAAACGTAATATTTTTCTTGCCATAATTGGTTCTCGATTGCCGTAGAGTTATATTGTTTGAACTTCTTGTACATTCTTGTAATGAAGTATGTATAATATCTAATAATATTATAAAGAGGATACATTTGTCTTTTTGTATGTAAGTATGCATATATGTATGTATGTTTGTACCGTTTTCACACAATAACTACTGGACCGATCTCAAAAAATTTTTCACCATTAGAAAGCAGCATTATCACTGAGCGACATAGGTTATATTACTTCTCAAAAAAATAGGGATCCCTAAGAAAAATGCATTAATGTAACCCAAGGTGTGCAACAAAAAATCTGGTATCGAGTGCACTGCGAAAACTATTATAAGTAGTATAAGAAAATATTCAACAATATTACAGAAGGTATTAATATCTTCAAATAAGTCGAACCGTATGTCAAACTACTGTAGTTTTGTCACTATAACTACTTTTTAACCGAAATCAAAAAAAGGAGGAGGTTATCAATTCGTCTGTATTTTTTTTTATGTTTGTTACCTCATATCTCCCGACTGGGTGGACCGATCTTGATGATTTTTTTTAAATGAAAGGTGGCGCTCGTCATAGGGTCCCATTATTTTTAAATCCAGTTCTGATGTTGGCATCCATGAGAAAACCGGATAAATGTTAAATTTGCATTAAGCACGTCCGCGACAAATGGTCGAATAACTCAAGATCACGCCAACTGATTTCGATGATTCTTTTTTTATTAGAAGGGATTTACTTCAGGGGTTGTTTTGTGATAGTTTGGTTAGGTTCTGATGATGGAATCCAAGACAAAGAGACGGAACTCTTCAAGTCTTAGAAGCAAATGAACGATACTCAACAGAATCCAGATATTTCCTATAGGTTATCCAGATATTTGAGTCGCCTAACGTAACTTCGGTATGGTCAAGTGCTAGTCGTAGTTAAGTATGAAGATCATTGGATCTCCGCAACGGCTTACTGTAAGGGTGCGGTTTATGACAGAAAATATAAGTGTCTGTAATCAAATAGCAATGAGCTTACGTTTGTTGCTGCATTGCAACACGTTTTTATTACTTCAGATTCACTAAAAATCAAAAAATACATGAAATTCTTAACATAAAAAGAACCGCCTTCAAATCAAACTTACAAATATATTAATATGCACTAAAAAGTAAGAAATAATTGCGTATTCTTTTATAATGTTCTTCGTATTGTTATATTTGGAATATTAATCCTTATCTTATTAATGAATAATAAAGACGTTTTCAACACCTGTAAAATACTTTTCAAATTATTAAAATCGAACACATTATTTAAAAGATATAACGAATTTAAAAATGTCAACCTAGTCAGACTTACTAGACTTTCCACTGTGACGAGATCGGTATCTACGTGGGTGAAACAACGGGACATTGCTAGTATATAATAATCGAATTGTCTGATGTGATTTAATTACAGTGATATGGCCAAAATATTTTCTAAACAGAAACAAGTCTTATATCGTTTGTGTAAATTAATAGATTACGTTTTCGTCTTTCTCAGGTAAATACTATTAGCCTAGTTAAATTTGTCCACATACTCTACGTTTATTTTTAGCGTAATTGCTATGAACGTCACGTATGCGACTTGTTTATCCTTAGTTAAATGCCACTTGACGACTGTTAGCCAGACGTAGTTTCATGACTACCGCAAATAAATTCCTATGCATTATGCCTCTATTTACTTAGGCCTTTAAATGTATTGTTTGTACCTCTGCTAAATGGATCACGTACTTTGTACGTTTATCTTTTTAGAAGATGTTTTTATTACAGCAATTGGTTTTCTAAGATCTCATAGGACAAATGGTATAAGGACAAGTTCTCATAGGAGAAGTGGTGATGCATTCAAAACAATCTAAATCAAAGTCAGCTTAAGCTCTTCTGTATTGTCAAGCATGTATATCGGTGAGGAATCTACTACGGTAATAATACTGGCAAGTTAATCAATAATAATTCTTTTAACATAAACTTAACAGTAATGAGAAATACTATTAAAGTGAAACTTCTTTGACACATGAAGGTAGTTTTAATATTTACAAATAGTGGCATTTTAATTTGCCTCTCGTCGTTTAATAATATAATATACTAAAAATAAAAATATTTCATAAATTCTCTTTTCTAAATTTTAAATTCTAAAACAAAATTTAATTATTAAGTTGTAATATTTACAATAAACATGTGGCATTTATATTTACAACTCGTCATTTGAGATTTTAATGAATTATTTGTATTAATTTTCTATACCTTTAACATTTTAATGACAGTTAAATTCATTCAATTCCTTAAATGACGAGTGGCAAATTAAAATGTCACATGTTATTTCTAAATATTAAAAGTAACCTTCAAACGAAGTAGCATAAAAAACGCTGCAAATCTTAGTGACGTTAATCAGCGTTTCCTGCGTAAAAAATTTACTCTCATGCGCCTAGAGAAGTTTCACTTCAAAATAAACCGAGAATACAATTTACCAAACTACATATAGGTGACAGGTGGTTAACAGGATCAACGGAATCCTTAAAAGCCTTTTCCAGGTAGCGCCTGTTAGCATAAGTCCTTCCGTCTTCGAGAATTCTCAGTCGAATTCATCAGGGACACCAGGGATGAAGAGGGTTCCGCTGGGTTTTAGTGGGTATTGCGAGACCTTCTTGTTCGCCGACTCCCTCACTCCTGACATACGGTCGCGGCCAGTGCATAAAAGCCTGTCCCAGCGAAGAAAAAACAATACCTCTTTACCAAAATTGCTCACTCACGCAAGGAAATGCAGTAATACAATGGTCATTACTTTACGCTAGTACATTCTGAAGACGTGTTACTGACATGACACTTCGACATTGCGTAATCGATAGTGTTGTTTTCTATAATGAGGTCAATTTTTACAAAGTATTCAAGGTAAAAATGTCACAAGCCCTGACGATTCAAAAAACTACATACAATACCCAAAACGTTATTGAAGCCCGATTTATTGCTGATGTATTGTAAAGGGAATTGAATGACACATATGACGCAACACTTCATGGGAATCGGAAGGCACGCCTTAGCATTTTTCAAACAAATTAAATTATTACTGCTTCTGTGGTTATTCTGACGCGCCTTAATACGAGTTTCAGTTGGCAATTTATAAAATTGATTATTTTATTATTTCCTATTGCATTACAGACATAGAATCTATATACAATAATAATAACTTTATTTATTTGGGCATAAAAAAGAAAGGTACATAATTAAAATACCTTGGACCCCTAAACTAGGTAAGCCCGTGACATAGGGGTCAGTGTCTTCCCAATTTTATAATATATTATACGTCTAACCTACTTATATATAGAAAATGAAAACTTATCCATAATATAAGACATAAACACAACACACACACGCACACACACACAATATAAACGATTGTGTGTGTGTGTGTGTGTGTGTGTGTGTGTGTGTGTGTGTGTGTGTTTGTGTGTGTGTGTGTGTGTGTGTGTGTGTGTGTGTGTGTGTAATTAAATTAACGTATTTTCTGTTGCATTATAGTCTAGATCATTAAGAAGATTTTTTTTTCAATGTGTGGTTGTTTAACTTTATAATATATTCTGCTTTATTTATTTTATTGTACAGCAGTTGAGACATGTATTTGTTGTGGATGTCTTCGTGCCTGTACAGTTGGTGATTCTGTGATTATTTGTGTTTATGGGACCGGATTACGCCCCTTTCTATGTATAATTTCCGTACTGTAAGTAAATCAGTTCCACTTATAGAGTTTCTGTGTTGGAAATATTTATGGTATTCGCAGCATTGGCTTTATAACTACTCTTTGTGAGCAGTGAGTGTGTGACTGATATATAAGAGATGTCCAGGTATCTATTGACTTATCACGATATCTCTGGAACCATAATATTATAAATGCGGAGGTAACTGTCGCGCTTTCAAACTATAACTACTTAGCAAATATAAATGAAATTTGGTACACTGGTAATCTAGAGCCTGAAAGGACTACAAGCTCTTTGCAGTAATACTCAGCAAATAGCTTATTGGAGTATTTATACGTATGTTTTTTATTTGTAAAACAATTTGCCTAAATTAATGCAAATGCTACCCAAAAAACATTCCACGCAGACGAAGTCGCAGGTTCAGCTAGTTATGTATACATTGATAAAATTGGCGTTCGAGTACACCCATCTGAACAAACCTTTAAAAGATATAATAGTTATAAGTATGTACATATAGTCTATGTAACTTTTACTTTTACATAACGTCGTGTAAATATCGATGGCCACTAAGTCAATTACCATTATAGATATTTTGACGTTTTTGTCATTTTGATTATTATTTTATTTCATTGAAGTGAAACTCCTTTAGGCGCGTGTTCTGTAGGATTCCTTCGCGCTCTATGCTGAGAAGAGCTCACAACGAACTCATTCGGGTATTTTGTACTTTTTATACATCATGATTATAAAAATATAGTAGTAGATCGTATTAAAATTAGATCGACTCGTTTACTTCGACGCTTTTTTATCGTCTAAGTAACATTTCAATTATAGTAAGATATTTCAATTGAATTTCTTTAAATAAAAGATTTGAATGTTGATGTTTTAAAAACGTATCACTGCTACAAAAGGTCTGCCTTAGAAAAGATTTTATTCTTGATTGTATATAAGTAGATGCCGTAGATGTAAAGTAAGTATGGTAAGTAGCAGCCTATTAACGTTCCTCTGCTGGACACAGACCTCCTCATTTATAAGAGAGAGGGTGGTTAGAGCACAAACCAATCACACAACTCCATTGCGGGTTGGCTGGCATAGTACACAAGTACACACTCTATATTCCAGAGAGACCAGGCGCAGGACTGACGGCTTAAAATATTTTTCAAGGCACGGTGGTACAACACACCGCCAACTTCCCAACTTCGGGCAAATATTGAGAAAATTTTTAATTGGCCCAACCTGGCACTCGAACCCAGGACTCATGACTGTTACCGAACATACTAACAACTAGAACAATGAAGCAGTTCCCTAGATATAGCATTTACGAAATGGTCCAGTATCTAATATCCATTTTTTACAAGTTAAAACTCCTCATTTCATTAGTGGTCCTTCTATAAGAAAAGGTTCCCGATCTCTGGTATTTATTGAAAATGTTTTAAAAATTGTTTGATTTCGATCTTTATCACAAGCAATAAAAGATTTTCATTTAAAATTGAATTTGTGAAGTTTACGAACATAAAGTTACGTACGTGAATTTGATTAGTTTGTATGATTCAATGGGATAGTTGCGGCCGCGCGTTCCGTGCCGCTTCACACAAACGCACAAATTGCATAACGCCTACATACAATGTGTAACAGGGACGGCGAAAGTCTTACTAATATTATTCACTTGTAACTAATATTTAATACGCTGGTATTAACAGCTTTTTTTTAACAGTTTAGCCCTTGACTGTGATCTCATCTGATAGTAAGTGATGATACAGCCTAAGATGGATGCGCGCTAATCTTGTAGGAGGCAATATATCTCATATGGTTTCTACACTGCATCGTACCGGAACACAAATCTGTTTGGTTTGGCGGTATGTCTTTGCTGGTAGGGTGATTACTAGCGGCCGAAGCATCCCACCAAACCAGATTCTAACAAATTAGAAAATACGATTTTCTAAATTCGCCCTAGTAAGTACCAGCCCATTAAAGTCCCACTGCTGGGCACAGGAATCCGAGGAACGAGGGTTTTTAGAGCATAGACCCACCACGATACTCCCCTGTGGATTGGCAGGCAAATACACAAGTGCACTCTCTATTCCTCATAGTCCGATGTGTCGGGAATCCGACACGATCCGGAGAGAGATCAGGCGCAGACACGATGTCTTAACGTTCTCTCCGAGGCACGGGGGTGGATCACACCGCCAACTTCCCAACTTCGGGCAAATATTGAGAAAATCTTAATGGAAAACTCAATATAGATTTTTGAATTGGCCCGACCCGGGACTCGAACCCAGGACCTCATGTCTGTAGTCGAACATGCTAACCATTAGACCAATGAGGCAGGGGGTACCGGGGATCAAACCCGGTGCCTCTGCGCTAGCGAGGCCGTCACTGCGCAAGCTCACATAATGAGAGGTAATCACTAACTATTTAACTTTGATTATTACCTACGGCACTGGAATGTGGCTGCAGACTATGGGCCTCTTGTCACAAGCACAGAGTCAATCGGGAGACCATGGCTATGCTCGGTGTTTTTGTACATTATCAAATCAGAATTGAGGACATCCCTAGAAGAACAATAGTCACGACATTGTCCTACCGATGGACATTGGGCCCTGAAGGTTGTGGAATAGTGATCCCGCATCAGGTCTCGTAGTGTAGACAGACCTTCTCAAAGTGGAATAACAATATAAAGCTGGTGGCCAGTAGCTTCTGGGTGAAAGCAGAGCAAGAGCCGTCTTTGTGGGCCTCATTAGATAAGAATTATGTTCAAGAGTAGACCTCCATCGGTTAAAGCGACAACGACGATAATGAAAGGAGATGTTTTCTTTATTAACTTGGTGAGCAGATTATATCGAATTGTACCCAGAACGCCCATTCAGCAGCCTTCATCTTCAGGTGGCTACGAGATTTGATAAGATCTAATAGGGGGTCTGCCAACACATCTTCTTACAGGTTGCAATTGTTGCACATTGGAACCCCTATTTAAACGTTGAAATAACAAAAAGAAACGTGTTTTTTAACTTCTACGTCTATTCATCTATTTACCATATAAAGAATTATAGCTGAGATGTTGCAGAAGTAATTATAGTTAGGATTAAACAAAGTATCCATTTTATTGATTCTTTTTCAGCGCAAAATCCAAATTTTACATTTTATATAGAAAAATTTAAGACACTAAAATGTAAATGTGACGGCCTCATTGGCGCAGTGGTGCGTGTACTCGCTTTGCTAGCAGAGGCCTCGGGTTCAATCCCCGGTAGGGCGAATTTAGAAAATCGTATTTTCTAATTCTTCTGAGTCTGGATTGGTTTGAGGCTTCGGCCGTGGCTAGTTACCATACCGCCACCTAAGACGTATCAACGCCAAACAAAGAGATTTGTGTTCCGTTACGATGCTGTGTAGAAAGCATAAGAAGTATATATACCTTTTACCAGATTATCGCGCTTCCATCTTAGACTGTAACATCACGTGAGTCCACAGTCAAGCGCTAAACTCTCAAAAAAATAAAAAAAATATATGTTTTTAAAATTATAACACGATTTTATTAATGGCATTATTGGTTACGTTCAATATGGAAAAATGGAAAAAAATACGTATTCATTGATGCCCGCATAACCTCAATTACATTATTACAAAACACAGACAAAATATATAAAAAAGCTTCACTATTTTATACGGTTATATGCTATAACTCGATTCACAGAAGTTATTTCCTGTACAATAAAAAGATTACGTTTTTAGTGCTACTGCCACCGCATAGATAATAACCGCTATTATGAAAAATGCATAATGAATCCATGTTTATGGAAATTAATATATACAATATTGAATCTGTCGATGTACAGACAAGGGAGTTAACAATATGCATAACTTAAATGCAACTTTTGATTCAAATTGTAAATACGTAAAGTCGAAAGTAGCGTAAATCTGCGAAAATAAGTTTTTACTTAACAGAAAAGCATGGGAATACCAAAGGAATTTCTTGTTAGAATTCTCATCAGCCATTGTTCATGTATATTCGTGTGTAGATCATTAATTAACACAATTTAACAGTAATTATTCCAGACAATCAGTTGTTTCGTGCGTAACGCTTCTCTATCAATAAACTATTAGCAAATTTCGTTTTTTGTGAATGAGACTGACATTTAAATAATAAATTATGATAAGTTTGCTTGGTTAACAATGATAAAGTCAAGCTTGAATGGCGTCTTAACCTAAATATGGTCGTCAAACTAATTTTTTACTAATTTCTTTCGTATATTTGTATATGTATTTATAAATTATGTATGGAATAATTAAACACTTACTCCCTTTACCAAAAAAACGATGATGGCTTAGTGATGAGACGAGTGGATTCTCATTTTGGAAAATAGAGTTTCGAATCCTTTTTTTTTCGCTGGGAAATATATTTACGTACTGAGTATGGAACTCGTTGTTTCCACAATACCCACTTAAACCCAGCGAAGCCCTTTGCATCCTGACCCTGATAAAGAAGATCGCACCGAGCATTCGACTCCGATGGAGAGGTTCAAATCCTGATAGGCACTGTTAAGTTTTTTTGTTCTATCTAATCCACCATTGTGCTTTTCAGTGAAATGAAACATTGTGAGGAGACATCCATTTAGCGGGAGTGATTCTGGGATAAGCGTAGTTTGTCAAACTATAGTGGAGCGTGGTGGATCATTTATTATGTTTTTTTACTACTGACAGTTTAGCGCTTGACTGCGATCATACCTAATTTTAAGCGACGATACAGTCTATGATGAAAGCGCGCTAATCTAAGGTAAGAGGCAATCTACCTCTTATTAATTCTACACAGCAACGTACCGGAACACAAATCTCTTTGCTGATGGCAACGCCAGGTCGAAGCCTCCCACTAGTCGAGACCAGATATGAGAAAGAAGGCCTGTGTCCAGGACTAGGACGTTAATGAGCTGCTACTTACTGTTCATTGTATTAACAAATTCAATTTCACTTCAAATAAATATAATTTCTAATAAGGTATATTTCAATTCATATCATCATAACAATTGTACAAGCTAGACTCGATTACAGTTCGCTTTGTAGAATCTGATATTACTCATGCGCTTTAAAATTCTTGGTCCCGTAAAAACTTCGGTATCCAATATAATTATTATTGTACCTTTTACTCCAGTACAGTGGTTTCGAAGATCAGGACCAAATTTATTCACCATTGCCTTTAGAAATTCGGGAACAACGTACCATATCTAATTCTTTATAACATCAGTTATCTATTACCGAAAGGTTTTGCCTTATATATTATAAATTATTAAAATTTGTCAACAGCTTAAGCGTGAAAACGTAACAAACAGTTAGTTTCGCTTACAGTATTGGTATTATGTACAGATTAACCTGTCCGGAGTATTTGTTAAAGAATTAGAACGTCTCGTTAATAATTCATTCGCCTGCAGCTGACCTTACATACTTCGTCCAGTACAACTCAATGTGGCATGCGTTGATAAAATATATCAACAACAAAAAGTATCTTTAAACTATTTTCTATTATTGTATTGATATAATTTAAGAAAGTTTTTAAAGCAATATTAAACTAACGTATTATACATCTAGCTGCGCTAGCGACTTCGTCTGCGTGGGATTGTTTTTTTGGGTAGTATTTAGGTCAAATATTGAAGTGAAACTTCTTTTATTAGGTTATTTTAATATGTACAAATGGCATGTGGCATTTTAATTTGCCACTCGTCATTTAATAATTTAATATAATATTTTTCGGAATCGTAATTTAAGTTTATATTTGTATAAATATAAACAAGAAATAATACAATAAAAATTGGTTTGACAAAGAAATTTCACTTCTGACATGTATACTTTGTACGCACGCACTTTTAACTTTTTTTACAAATAAGACATACGTATAAATACTTTAATGGGCTATTTGCAGTGTTTCACTGTACAGCTCCTGGAAGGGCCAGTACTTGGCAAGTTTTTCACTCGTTTCACCTTACAACCCTTTTTCTGTAATTAAAAGTAGCCTACGTCCATTACTCTAGACTATTCTTGTGCCAAATTTCCTTTAAATCGGCTCAGTAGTATTGGCGTGAAATCGCAACAGACAGACAGAGTTACTTTCTCATTTATCATATTAATAAGGATAAAGATAAAGCAAATGCATGAATGAAGCATGAAACGAAGCATGTCGTTTACTTCATACTATCTAAAGCTGATAAGTAGAAGATAGACATAACCTATATTTGTATATAAGTTACACAAGAAACTTCAAATTATGTAGTAATATGCTTCATTAAATAAGCACTAAGAAATACAAAATAAATTTTAAAATCTTACCTCCAAAGATGCTTTATGATGGCCAATAATAAAAGCTTGCGACATAAGTTATAAAAAAAATAACGTTTAATAATACGATGTAATATGGCTTACATTATAATAATAAATAATAAGGTGGAAAGACTTCTACAAAATTTAAGTTTAAAAAAGTATATTGTAGTTGCAATTTTGCTTACATTGAACGATTGAATTTAATTTGACTCCTTTCTGCCCTAAAACAAAACAAAAAGTAAGTAATAAAGACAAGTTGAATCTGATTAAAAAATGTTAAGATCAGCATTTAATAATATGCCCAAATACATCAAATTTTTCTCAATATTTGCCCGAAGTTGGGAAAAATTTGGCTGTGTGATCCACCCCTCGTGCCTCGGAGAGCAGGTTAAGCCGTCGGTCCAGCGCCTGATCTCTCCCCGGTCGTGTCGGATTGCCGTCACGTCGGACTATGATAGTGAAGCAATAGAGAGTACACTCGTTGTGTACTATGCCTGCCAATCCGCAGTGGAGCAGCGTGGTGGGTCTATGCTCTAAAACCCTCTCTCATATTAGTGAGGAGGCCTGTGCCCATCAGTGGGACGTTGATGGGCTGCTACTTACGTTACATAAAATTTTCGTATAGAGTTAACCGGTGCTACAGTGTTTTGAGAATATAAGACGAGGTGATAGTTTACTTCCATTAAATATTTAAAATTTCCATATTTATTCGTTGATTACCTCTCTAAACTAACTAATAAATGTAAGTTTATGCAGCCTAAAATACTTATGTATATTAGGAAGTAGAAATAAACAATAAGATAACATTCAGTAATAGAAAAATTATCCATAACAGATTAGCGCATAACCGTGACAAATTGTAACAAGCAACACTAATTCCCCCTATTGTAGGGTAAATAACGGTGACGGTGCGCGTTTCATATAAAAAAAAACTAGATTTTCGCTCCATATTTCACGGCTATGAACAGGTAATGTTTAATGACATTAATTATTGACCTTTACAGACATGTGTTATGAATTTCTACTTCTGGCCGAAATACGTTGTTCTCTTAAATAAGTTAGCTTATAGATAATTGTATTTTTTTTATTTGTTATTGTAATGTAGTAAAAATTTCTTTTCTTTCTTTCTTCTCGCTGTATTTCGGTCACCGACGAAGTAATGCGCTTTTGACATGGGATCTTGTAACACTCCAGCAATCCTAGCATCGTAAAAAAGGTGAGATAAGTAGCAGGCCATTAACATCCCACTGTTAGACACATGCCTCATCACTAATAAGAAAGAAGATAAGATTGTTAGAGATCAGAGCGAGATCAGGCGCAAACTGTCGGCTTAACGTGCTCTCCGAGGCACGGGAGTAGATCACACCGCCGACTTTCCAACTTCGGGCAAATATTGAGAAAATCTTAATAGAAAACTCAATAACGATTTTAAATTGGCCCGACACGGGACTCAAACCCTCAATGTCTGTGGCCGAACATGCTAACCACTAAACCAATGAGACAGCATCGTAACGGACCGCAATTTTATTCTTTACAGTTAGGGTTAGGTTAGGTTAGGAAATCGAACTTAGAACCTCCAAAGCGAAGGAAATCATAAATGCATGTTCACTCTTTATATGTAGGGGCCATCCTCTGTGAGATGATTATCTCACTGAAGTAGGCACACAAAAGAGAGAGGGAGATTGCAGTGGATGCTCCCACAAGCGACTGTTAGCGCTAGTCATTCGGCCTTCGAGAATTCTCAGACGCATTCTTCTGGGACACCAGGGTTGAATGCAAAAGTTAAACCTCTGGTGCTTCATTTATTCCATTCCTTCATACTTACAGTCTGATAGAACGCAATTCCACATAACCGGATAGAGGTCAGGCTCAGGACCGATGGCTTAAAATGGCACGGTAAAGCACACCGCCAACTTCCCACCTTCAAGGAAACACTTAGAATTTCTTAACAGAAAACTCAATTTCAACTTAAAATTCGCCCAACGCGTAACTGGAACCCAGAACCCCATGTCTGAGTCCAAAGAAACTGACCACTTGATAAATAAGGTAGTCAGTGTTACTTAGTTACATGTTGAACGTCTAATTTACAATATTTATGTGTCACCAGTTGAAACAAACCACATTTTAACGATTTATTCAAATTTATCACTCTATTTCGACATCATTTGACAGATATTTGACATCAATTCTAAAATTAGTCAGTTGCTCAAACTGCTTACATATTCGGCAAAGCATCGCACTGATCCGTGCAGTTAGGCAATACTTAGTAATTTAGTCTTATCCGCACAACACGTTCACGTACCCAATTAAATATGTTGAAATAAATTATATGACGAACTACACTATATTCACTACTTTGATGTTAATACAAATCTATACATACCAGTATTCGCCCAGGGGTCGAAAGTCGACCATAATTAATTTCAATTATAAGTTTGAATATAGATAATAGAGTTCTACTGTCAAAAACGATAATTCAATAGTCATAGATTTCGCCAAAGCTACACTTTTTTCCGCTGGTAAATGTATTTGCCACCCCTGCCAGAGGCATCGAGTGTGGGACTCGCCGGCAAGGCCAGAAAACCCTCTAAAACACAGCGACGCCCTCTTCACCCTGAATTGGGGAGTGTCAGAGGCTGCCTTGCGCAACTGCTGTCAGAAATGACGGCTTCGCTCTGGTGTCCAAGCCGGACATTCTGCCACAGTGTGGGCCGCTGTATCGACAGGCGCACTACACTGATGGCTGATAGGAGACTCTTCACGTCGTGTTATCTGATGCAAGTACTTTCCGAAACATCCGTGACCGGTCAGTACTTGCACCAGCCTAAAGGTAAGCGATCCGTGCCGCCTAGCTAGCCTGTTATCGAGGCGAGGACGAATCGCCTCCACTGTGACCACACCCGTACTTGGAGACTCGAGATCTTTCTTCCAAGCTTGAATCAAGACCGTGTCGGCAGGGACCCTGACTCTTTGGACCTCGTCAATTTCGAGACGGTCACTTCCAGACCGTACCGCAACCCTGCACTGGTAAGTTGCCGCCAGTGCTTCCGCGCTTCTGCGTTAAAGCTACACTGTTAATTTGACTATTTCTTTTTTCAAAGAAAATATATGAAACTTAAATAAAAAAGAAGTCTGAAGTGAAACTTCTTTGGCACAGTAATTTTTAAGTCTTGTTTATATTAATACGAATCTAAAACTTTAGATTTCCGAGACTTAGAGGGAGGGAAAAGGGAAGATATATTAGGAATTTAATTGTCATTAAAATATTAGAAGTGTTACATGTTTTTGTCAATATTACAAATTATTAATTAAGTTTTGTGTTTGAATTTAAATTTAGAAAGGAGAATTTATGACATATTTTTATTTTATATTTTATGAAAAATAGTATATTAAATGACGAGAGGCATATTAAAATGACACATGTTATTTGTAAATATTGAAACTACCTAACCTTCAAACGTATCAGCAAGAAAACGCTGCACATCTTCGTGACGCTAATCACGCGTTTCATCCGTAAAAAATGTATCCTCATGCACCTAAAGAAGTTTCACCTTAAAAATTCAAAAATTATATGTTCTACCTCTTTTGTTAAAACAAAAAATTATGCGAAGAAAATGCTGTCCATTGCACTTGATATAAATATTTCTAAACTTTACTGAATCATGCAAAACTTCTCAGTAATTTTTTTTTATAAAAACTCTTTCATCGTTTTGTGTTTAATCAGAACAAGGTTCGTGTGAAAGAAAAAAAATTAACCAAGTTACATAGAACTTCAGAATTTTTAAGAAAACCCACTACCTTAGTAACTTTTCCAACGTAACCTCCTTAGTCCTTTTGACTATATAAAGATAACGTCACGGCCTTTGTCAGCGATTTCCAAATATGCTCGTATACTCTATATGCATGAGTGTGTGTTATGTTTTTTATACACATTTATTTTAAATATTGGCATTCTGGGCTCCTATGTATAAACTATAAATCGGAGAAATACTGATCATACTCCTCAGTCCGCGCAATTTTCGTAAAAAACCTTCACGACATTTATGCTTTACGTATAAATCCATTATCTATACCTTATATATATATATATATATATATATATCACGATATCTCTGGAACCATAAGGCGTAAAGACTTCAAATTTTGGTAGGAATATTCCTTTCGTAGAGTAGAAGTCAGCTAAGAACGGATTTTAGGATTTTACGAAATTCCACCCACAAGGGGACTTACGGGGGCGTCAATTAAAGAAATTAAATTTTTTCACATTTACAAACCATATCTTTTATGGTATGTAAAACTTGGTCAGAATTGTTTTTGGCATAATGAAATCTATCAAAAGTAAATTTTAGAAAATTCCGCCCTCAAAGAACAGTGCGGGTATGTTTCTTAATTGTAAAACAATTTGCCTAAATTAATGAAAATGCTACCAAAAATCATTCCACGCAGACGAAGTCGCTGGTTTAGCTAGTAATACATAAATGAAATTAAAATAATCCCTCTAATCTTTGAAACGGCTGAAACGATTTTGACGTGACTTTCACTGGCTCAGAGCTTATTTTAAAAAAAGAAACGTAGTCTAATTTTATTTCAAAAATTCGGAAAACGTAAAGAAAAGAGAAGATCAACATTGGATTTCCCTTTAAATAATTTCAAGTAATAATTAAAGAGCATTCTTATGCGTAAAGCATACTCTTGAAATGGGGTATCTATTTGTAATATCAAATTAACAGCTTTTCACACTATGCAAAAGAAAGTAGGCATGTAACGGATTTTAAATTAAGTAGTTTTATATTTTTATGTCTTTTTTCCATAATCTATGAGAGGGCCGTACTGATTTTGATGTCACTTTCCCTGATGTTGTAAAGAGTTAATTGGGTACGTTTTAGAAAATTAAAAATAAACACACATTTAAATATTTGCAGACAAATATTTGCGTGTTTCAGTATAAAATATTAACTCAAATAGCCTTTAAATTACTTTTAAATCCTTATAATATAATCCTTTATTTTAATTAATTTTCATATTCGAGAGATGATGAGATAAATTATTGTCGCATTTTTAACTATAAAATATTAAAACACTGCGGAAGTCAATATAAAAACATTATATAATACTAGCTGAAATCGCGACTTCATCTGCATGGAATGTTTTTTTTTTTTTGGTGGCATTTTCTTTAATTTAGGCAAATTGTTTTACAAATAAGAAACATATCCGCATTGCCCTTTGAGGGTGGAATTTCCAAAAAAATACTTTTGATAGATTCCATTATGTCAAAAAAATTCTGACCAAGTTTTACATACCATAAAAGATATAGTTTGTAAATATGAAGTTTGAATTTTGTTTCAATATGAAAATTTGATTTTTTTTGAATTAAGACCCCGGCAAGCCCCCTTGCATTTGGAATTTCGTAAAATCCGTTCTTGGCTGACGCTTACTCCTTCCAAATTTCAAGTCTCTACGCCTTATGGTTCCAGAGATATCCTTATGAGTCAATATATACCTGGATATCTCATATATATATATAATGTCGTGGAGTGCAATAGCCTGTGGAACGTTGGCGCCATCTGTCTTTCGGCGTGGGACAGAGTCAATAAGTAGCAGTCCAGCGCATCTCTCGGCAGTTCTTGAGTGACGGTCGACCGGAGCGGTCGACTATTGACACTGTCACGTTCCTAGCTGGATTATCTCGGGAATAAGATCTCGGGAACATTGTAATCCGTGTGAATTAATAAAATGCTTGATTGCACCAACATTATCAAGGAACGCCCACAGTATGGAAATTGTGAATGCCATTAATGACGATGTCGGCGGAGAACCCTACGCCCCTGTGCTTTATGCTCCTTCTTCTCTCTTATTCTCCGACATATAAATATAAATAAATGATAATATTTTGACATTTTAACATTTGGATTAAAGTTATTGCTCTGTTAAGATTTCCACAATTATGTAGTAATAAAGCATACATACATTTCAGTTTTCGGATTGTCTAACTTTAAGTAACGATCCTAGAACCAAACTGACTCTCATCCTAGAAATAGGACGTTATAATACTGCTACAAACATTACCTTATTAAGATAATGATATTTAAAGTACTACGCTAAATCACCTACATGTTAAATGAAACGGAAATAGACCAGTCTCCAAATGTGACTGTATATGCATACTTGTACAGTATAATTACGAATTACGATAAGCTTTCAATTACTTTACCTGCTTGGTATCTGGGAGGCATTTATAGAATTATTTGTTTGCATATTAATGTGTAAGCACATGGTACGTAAACAATACCATTTTATTAAACGAAACTATATATAAAAATGAAATTCGAACGTTTCACTAAATGCATTTGATTACTTACATTCAATGTATATCTATAAGAATAAATAAAACTGAAGTGTCTGTTTGCATTTTCCAATTATCAGCTTTTCATTAAATGTGTGTGGAAATTTATACGTTACTTATATTTAAAAAAAAAATCAGTTTGTTCCGCCTACTGGAAAGTCTGGATTTTCACTGGCCAATATTATAAGGCTACTTTAATGTTATAAATTCGAAAAAATATGATAAGATTCCACAATTAGTCTTGGATTTCCTTTAAAATAAGTTGAAGCAATATTTACAGAGCATTCTTACACGTAAAGCCTCTACAAAATTCCAATAACAAAACTATTTGGATTTAAATCTTGTTTCAAAAGTAGTTTCAATTATTTTAAATTCAAAATGTCATTAATATGAAAGAGTGTTTCTTGCAAGTTACCTCTCGTTAGACGTAACCCTCCGAACCGTTGGCAAATTTTACTATTTAAGAAATTTGGAAGCCAACTTGAAATAAAAATATTTAGATTTTGTCGATATATTTGAATAAAGAAATTTCCAAATTGACGGCCTCTCTAATGTAATTGTACGAGTGCGCTTCTTGAATACCTGGAGGTCCTGGATTCGATTCCCTAGGACTAAAATTTGAGATAATCTTGATTATGAGTGTCTTCTAATTCTAGTCTGCGGCTAGTTATCAGCAAAAACGTCGAGAAATAATTTACGTTAAAGTGCGGTGCTATGATGGAAAGTATAAGAGGTAAATTACTTCTTACCAACGCATTTCTTTCTTAGACTGTATCATGATTTATCAACAGGTGAGTTTAAGGAATAAAATGCGCCTGCCAAGTTTAAAATTTCGTTAAAATAAACAAAAGGTGCTATTTCATTTCAATTTGTTTTATGATTGCCAATTTAGCACCGATAATACCAAGCCAAGATTGAAGGCACGGATAACACTTTAGCAAACTACCTACAGTTCATAGCTGAAGCACGAAATAGTTTGAAACACGCAAGGGGTTTTATTCTGACATATATTTTAAGTCTAGCCGCATTTCTAACAAGTTGAACTATTTATAACACCCCTTTCGCGTTCGTTTTTGCACGATTCATACACGAACTCAGAAACAAGCCATATCTTATATATAAAATTCTCATGTCACAGTTTTCGTACCTATACTCCTCCGAAACGGCTTGACCGATGCTCATGAAATTTTGTGAGAATATTGAGTAGGTATGAGAATCGGCTACTATTTATTTTTCATACCCCTAAGTGATAAGGGCTGTTCACCCTTAATTTATTTTTTTAATTTTTGGACGAAATTGTTCTTTTTTTATTTTATTGTGATGCAGCACACAAAAATACATACAACCCTAAATTTTCACCTTTCTATCACCAACCCTTATTTTCTAATAGCGATAAAAGTAATTATATGGCAAAACAACGTTTGTTGGGTCAGCTAGTATTCATATAACATATTTCGTGGTGTTGTAATAACAAATATCCAACTTAAGTTTTAAAATAATTCATCCATTTTCATATGTATACGATATACAACGCGAAAATATTGATAAATCATTTATATACACTACGGCATATTTAGCGGAACATAAAAAAAATAATAAAGATTTGATATCAGTATCATAACCGTATATGATACTGATATCAAATATTTTTTTATGTCCCGCTAAATATGCTGTAGTGTATAGCCGTACATTATAAATGGTAACAAATAAAAATATATGGATAAAAAAATATTGTTTTTCTCATGTGACGACATAACGCTCAAAGTTATTTTATGATATTAACAGCCTTCTAAATGTTATTCACGTTGGTTCATTTCACTGGTTATTACCATTTTCCACGGGCTTGTAGTCTATTTGTACATCAGGCCATGTTTGTAAATGATCACTTTTAATGATAAGGCGGCCTTTGCACCTTATATTTGTATCTACAGAAGTTATATTTTTTGTTTATTTTTGTGCAACAAAGTATTTTGTTATATTCTGACGGTCTCGGTGGCACTGTGGTGCGAGTACTCGCCTTGCTAGCAGAGGTCCCGGGTTCGATCCCCGGTAGGGCGATTTTAGAAATTTGTATTTTCTAAGTTTTCTAAGTCTGGGCTGTTAGTTAGTTAGTACCACCACCCTACTAGCAAAGATGTACCGCCAAACAAAGTGATATGTATTCCCGTACAATGATGTGTAGAAACCGTAAGGCTATATCGCCGCTTAACAGATTAGCGCGCATCCATCTTAGACTGTATCATCACTTACCATCAGGTGAGACCACAATCAATTGCTAAAACTGTCAGGAATCTAAAAAAATATTGTATATTTGTTAAGGAAGTAAATGCGAGTAAGAAGTTTCATGATAATAACTTTTTTATGTAAATTGATAATTAACAGCGTTTGTGACTTAAAAATATCGACTGATTTCAAAATAACAGTTATTTTTAACTAACCCCACCCTAGCGAAGTTGAACATGTGATGGAAACAGTTGGGCGAATTATTATTTTTTATTGCCCCATTTGGCAAACGCACCTTGAACTTTCTTGTTTAAGCAGAATTCAATGTTATACGGCCACTTTATTCGAACCTTAATTACAAATTCTTTCAGTCCTTTTTAATGGTATATCGATTTTATACCATTTGTATACATAGTTCTTGTATAAAAAAGGAAAAAACAACTTCCTCCTGTTTGTTTTTGAAGTGCTATTTTTCTTCCATGTGTGATAATAATTATACAAATTATATTTAAGAAAACAACAAGATGTTCATATAGATAACGTTATAAGCTATGTTTGTTGTCCAATAGAACGAATTATGTTGTTATATCACATTTAGAACTTTAGTAATACTAGTAAACTCATATTTATTTATTATTAAAAATCTACAGCATTATAACTAATTAACATATAGAAAAACAAATCTTATGCCCATTACAGATCTTTCTTATGTTTACACTCTTTTTGAACGTACAAAAGATGTCAAAGGCGTTAAACGTGTCTGTTATAATTATTTAGGAGTCTATAAATGTTAGATTTCTGACAGTAGTTTGTATCCGCAAGTGGAACTTGAAATAATTTCATTCGTATCGTGCATTTATCTGGAACATTTAGGCAAATAAAAGTAGTGATTAGTTCAGGACAATCAAACTAACTCTTACAAATATTATATAAAAAAATCATACCTAAAATACGTCGGCGATCCAAGAGTGACATTATCCATAATCCATCCATCCATCCATCCATTCATAACATTTCGTTATCAAAAGAAAAATACTTGTAGATGGGACCATATTCTCGTATTACATTTAAAAAACTGAACTTATTGAACACTGAAATTATCAACTAAGTTTTTTAATAATATAAAGAAGACTTCGAATTGTGAAAACTGACTTATACGCTAAAATATATTTCAAGCTGTAAAACCCCCATTGGTGTTTTTAAACGTTCTTTCCTATATATTTGTCTCTTCCTGGTTGTTCGAATATAACTAAACTACGTACACAAGCAAGGTTCTATATAAAGAGTAAAAGCTAATTATCTAAAGAGCTGATTGTGTTGAAACTACCTTTAATATTCGGTTTGAACTTGTAGGTATTTACCAGCATTAAATAAATTAAAAGGAGATCCACGCCCATCTCGGACCCGTTAAATGTCAAGGCAATCTACAAGATCATATAATAAACGTTAATGGTCAATGTACTGCTTCGACTAAGAAATAAAATAAGGTACATTTTTTTATATATTCGAATTAATGCAGTACAAAAACATCCAACAAATAAACAGGTATTCATATGGATAAAAGACGATTAGACGTATAAAATTGTTGCAAAACTTCCAATTGGCATCTTTAATTATTAATTTAATGTCACAGAAAGACTAACCAGCACAACAAGTTATGCTAATGGAGTAACAAAAAATCGAGAGACTATACAAAAATACTTGTAATTCTCTCTTTATGCGATTTTCTGTGAATACCTATATATGAAAATATTATATTTAACTAGCAGAGCCGACAGACTTCGTCCTGTCAAAAATATTTGGAATGTGGTAGATTGCAGTTTTACGAATGATTTTCGAAATGAAAGTACAGCAGTAGTAAATATAGCTCTTACATTTTGTGACTATTCAATTTGGTCGGGTTATGACTATGCAATTGGTTTTGAACTTTGCGCAGGGGTAAGTCACCAGGACACGATAGTCTAAGTGTGGAGCATTTGAGAAATGCAGGTGTGCACCTTACCTTATTAAATTTTAGTCTTAAGTATTTTATCTTTTATGTTTTTAGGTTAAGATTATAGGTATAAGTACTAACATAGGTTAAGTAAAAATTGTAACTAACAAATAATATGGGTGTATGCCTGAAATAAAGATTTATTATTATTATACTACTTTTACACTTACGCCCGTTGACCAAAGAATATATATATTTATCATTAAATATAAATATTAGACACTCATCTACAGTGCTTAGACAATAATAAGTACATGTAATTTATTATGAACTTTATTAAATAGCAATAACGGTCAAATTGACTCTGCATATTAGTAAGAAAACATTTGTAGGGGAAACAATAAAGGGCTGTTTTTAGGAATTCGCCTGCAATTATTCGAACTTTTCTAGCCGTAAAAACTATCCTTGGACTTCAACGACCATTTAAAAAAAGTATTGTCAAAATTGACCCAGGCGTTGTTCAGTTATGCGCTTACCAACACATTTTGCGATTCATTTTTATATTATAGATGGACGTTAAAGTTTTAACTTCCAATAACTATTACAAAGTAGAAACTTGTTTCATGTTTTGTTTTATTGCCATGTTAAACTATTTGAATAATTATTTTATGTATGACGACACATTAATTAATATATAGACTATTGTAATTCAACGGATGCTACGAAGAGATCACTGATTTATGTTCGTAGAAACATATGTGACCAATTATTTAATTATTATACTTATATATATCTTTCGACCTCCCAGAAGAAGTTACAAAGATGCCTCTAAGTAAATTTAAATCTTTCATTAAAAGAAAGCTAATAGAGAAATCATTTTATAATTTGAAGGAATACTTAGAGGACAAAAAACCGTGGGGGTGAATGAATTGCTCTATATGAATATAGATATAGAATAAATTAAAAATATATATTGTGGGCTCTTATCAGATCAGGGCGCGAAGGAACCCTCGTAACTTTAGATTGTAAGGCGTATCTTTATTGTTATCATCAGTCATTCATTTAAATAATATATGAGCTACTATGAGAACTAAGCTGCGTTTCTCAGTAACCAAAGTTTTGTAATTGTTTTATCTTAACAAAATAATTCATAAAAAAACAAATTTTAGATTTTAACTAAGAACCTCGCTTGTAACCAAAGAAACAACTTTCGATAATCTCAGAAATATTGTCCCTTTTATATACAGGTACACAAACACACACTTGTCAATCTTTCGTCTGTAGTTCGATAGAAGGCTAGCAAATTTTAATTCAAGAAAATTAAAATTAATTAATTTGTTAGGTTAAAGTAACTTGTTATTCAAAAAATAGGATTTACTGTAATCTCGGGAATGGTTAAGTTTGAGTTTGCGATAAAAGTTAATTATGTGTTTTGTGTGATTACTATTTTTATGTCATTATCTTGTTGTATACAAGGGGACTGCTACTGCCTCATTGGTTTAGTGGTTAGCATGTTCCACTACAGACATGAGGTCCTGGATTCGAGTCCCGGGTCGGGCTATTCAAAACTGGATATCGAGTTTTCCATTAAGATTTTCTCAATATTCGCCCGAAGTTGGAAAGTTGGCGGTGTGATCCATCACCGTCCCTCGTAGCGCACGTTAAGCCGTCGGTCCTGCTCCTCATCTTTCTCCAGTCGTGTCGGATTCCCGTCACATCGGACTATGGGAGTTAAGGAATAGAGAGTGCACTTGTGTACTATGCCTGCTAATCCGCAGTGCAGCAGCGTGGTGGGTCTATGCTCTAAAAACTTCGCTCCGAGTGAGGGGGCCTGTGCCCAGCAGAGGGACGTTAATGGACTGCTACTTACTTTTTTTATACAAGGTAATGCAGCAAGTTACTAAAACGCTTAATATTTGGATTAGATTTAATTGGAATTTGAGAAACTCTTTAATTAACTTTCACAACTAAATTTGCGTATGCCGAGAGAAACACCGTAGTATATGACATTTGTCAACCCAAACTGAAGCAACGTAATGGGTCTGATCTCCAAGTCCTCTCAACTATCAGTAAGAAGGCTTGTGCTCTCATAGAGACAATAATTTCACTTACTAACTTAAATAAGCGTTGCTGTAAAATTGTTTCAACTTAGATTTACTTATTAGTTAATTCTCAAATACTTTGTTATGTGTTAAAATATACATAATATTATTCATAAATTTTTAAAATAATTACAAATTACGTTACGATACTTAGGATATGATGGATGCTTACCTTCTAAGCGTGCGTCATGATTTAGAAATCAACTGATGAAGTTACAGTCTAGCTAAATTATAAGCATTAAAAAAGTTTAATAATTTCTCTACGATGAGTACGACAAGATCATGGAATCAATCCGTAAAATTTGCGTAGTATTTTCATTCCGTCACATGTTTAGACAACATCACGCGTGACCGTTTATATATATGTATTTGTGAAACATGACATCATGATTTAAAGAAGGACCTTGAAATAAGAGCAAATATAAAAAGCAAGGCAAGCTTGAATATGTCTCTAAAGCCTCTTGATATTCAAGATCACGAAATTCATTAAAAAGCTAGCTTACCAAAAAAGGGAGAACGACAAGTTATATTAAAATTTAATATTTATTATATTGTCATAAATAAAAACTATGAATTCGTATTCCTGTACATTATATTTATTATCTAAACCGAAAGAAGGCGTCGTTTGTACAGTTGTGCGAATACCCTCTTTGCTTGTAGGAGGTCTTGACTTCGATCCCCAGCAGGGCAAAGTTAGGAAATTATATCTTCTAATTTGTCTACCAGCAAAGAAGTACCGTCAAACCAGGTGTTTGTACTCCGGTACGATGCTGTGTATAAACCATAACAGGTAAATTGCCTCTTACCAGATTAGCGCGCTTCTGTCTTAACCTGTATCATCACTTACCATCAGGTATGAACACTGTCAAGCGCTAACCTATCAGCAATAAAATAGTACCCTAGTGTTATTAAAGCAATCTCGAAAGAGGTAAAAAGGTGCTGTAGTATTAAAATAAAATTTCGATATTTTCAGAAATTTAACAAAATATCTTAAAAATTATGGCTATTTTGCAAAATAAATATATTGTATATCTCATAATAATATCCATAATGCATATAGATCTATTATGGGTCCGTCCGTTCAATGTAAATAGAAAATATTTAAAAAAATATACCATCTAGTTTTAAGCCTATGATTCAGTTAGTATTCAGTCTTTACACCAACTAACTCATCATCTTTTCTTTAAAATTTTTTAGCCGATTGACTTTAAATTAACTTCGCGTTGTAAAAGCTAAAAGCACTCAAGGATTTTTCCATATTCCCACGGGACACAACTGACATCATTGGTTAGTATAATTCAAGCAATAAATTTCCTGATAAGTCTCTGATGCTATATATTATGTACTTGTCGTTTAGATAAATTTTTTTGCATTGTTATGCAAAAACACAGAACAAAAGCATTTTTATGACCCAAAGAAGTATTTAGTATATTGTGTATTTAAATAATAAATAGAATGTACCGATTTATGTCATCGATAAATTGCACATACATTTCTACGCTATGTATTTAGGAAAGATTAAATTCATTTGTAAGTTTTAAAAACGTAACGGCCTTTACAATATGATAATGAAGGCAATATACACACACAAACCTCACAACCAGTTACTTTTAACGATCTTGCGTATGAATAGTACAACCATATTTATATGAAAATATTTTGGGACATGAAGCATTTAAAGTTAAATAAAATAAATGTATTCTTTTTAGTATAAAGACATATTTTAAATGAAGAATCACACACTCTTAAATTTTTTAAATTATAAGGGCGATTTATAATGGTAGGGAGTTTAATTAAATAAAATAATTTTAATTAAAAATCAGTCCTTAAAAACTTAGCTGCAACAAGTTAAATTCAAAGTATAGGGCGGATAGTTGTATTTTATGTTAGGGACATAATAGACGACCAACCAGTTATATAGTGCAACCCCGAATTCGTACAATAAAATTATAAAGACATGAAGATGAACCAATAATCGTTTTAACAAGGTAAATAAAGAAACTGTCTTACGAAAAGTTAAGTGTTTTTCAACTTGTTGAGACATGAATTGCTATCAAATTGTAGAACTAAACAGAAATAATTAAAAAGGTACTCAGAGGTTATACATTGAAATGAATCGTTACGTAAATCTAACAACAGTCTACCATTATTAAAAATTCGTTATAAAACAACTTTATAATATTGTAATCGATGTCACAGTCCTAGATGATTTTAAAAAATGCGTTATGTCGCGGATTTCGGTATATTTAGACTTGTTATATTAAAGTATAAGTTTTCTGACTGTAAACTAGACGTACTTAAATTATGATAAATCACCATGTAATGATCTCCACACTCAAATTTTAAAAGTGTGGACACCGCGTGACTAGAAGACGTCTGTCTTGTCGGCACACGTAAACGATAACACATTATCAGTTTGCCATTTGCCTCTGTCCCTTAGACTGCCCGGCCGCGTTTTATTGGCCCCCGTACTTTTACCGGAAACAACCATCGTCTGTCCCGCCCCGCACGCACGCTTTTGCGTCGGTTGCCCCGCGGGTCAAATGACACTAAAGTGGCTTTAACGTCTAAACTTAAATGTTCAAGAATTGAAAAACTACCAAATGTTATGACTGGTGTGGCATCGTGTTGCGCTATACTTTGAAATAGTGAAAAGAGTCCGTCTTGTATTTATTGGCTCATATCCTAAAAATTAAAGCTTACCTGAAGGGTTTTCATTATTATTCACATCACTTAAATAATCAAAAACAAAAATAATCACTAATAAAAAATCACACTTTATAAAATACCGCAAAAAATCTTTGACGTGACACAGCCACCATTAGTCACTTTAGAACTGATTTATTTTTTGTTTTTTCTATTTTCTGGTGTCATCTCTGCGCATATTTTGTTACGACAGTTACCGCGAAGCGAAATAGATAATGCATTATGACCTAAAAAGAAAGAGATGCTTATATTTCTGATTGCACGAGTTGTGAAACAACCGTCTTATCGTGTAAAGGGATATTTAAAGGATATGGTCGAATATTATTTATTTATTACTTAGTATAAGAAACATCCAATTCTATAAATACGTCAAGTGTTTCCGTGCAAGAGATACCAAATCGGAATATAACAAATAGAAATACAAGTTTTAATATTCTCGTCTACTTAATCCTAAGTTCCATTAGCTTCTGAATATATGGTCACACTAAGTAATGCTAAATATTTAAATAAAAACTGTATGTATCTATAGACGTAAAAACAAGTGTTGTAAATAAAGTGACCGCAAAATGTACACATACAGCTCGTGATTTTTAAATTTTCAGTTTGCACTTGATAGCAGGTTCATTCAAGGATAATGACTATATGTATATTAATGGTGATAATAACAAGATGGTCTTCTTCTTTAAATTTAAACTTTTAAATATTTTTGAGATGCAAAAACACCAGTAAAAATGAGCTAATTAAACTCGATTAGGTATAAATTACTTGACTTGTGGAGTGTAGCGAAAATTTTATCTTTATTTGTTTAGCAAATATGATCTTCCTACAAGCATAGGTTTTAGAAATTGAATCATTATTAACAAGACGCATAGTTATTAGATGACGAAACGTGTAACGTTGAAAAAATCCTCTATAATGTTATCTTCGCTTTTTCATGTTCAAACTTGACCCTATATTGGATTTAAATCCTCTACCCTACATAAATCTTTTCTCTAAGATTTCAAATAACGTAACGTTACGACAGTAAGGTGTTCAGTACGTTTTAAGCTATAAAAATCACATTATAAATAGCAAAATATTTCTGCAGTAATAAATGTTGATGAATATATCTATAGTATACCGGAAGATGGAGTATCTAAAGCCGGTTTCGACAGGTCATCACTTTCTCGAGTCGGTTTTTTTAAATTTGCTTATTATACAATGCCACTATGAAATCGAAAGATTTTTGACGGTGCATTTATATTGAAAGTTATTATTATGGAACGTGTTTTAATTACTGGACAAAGACATAAAATATAAGAGAGTTTCTAGCTGATTAAATTATTTGGTACATGTAAATATCTTTTAGCCAGATTCTGAGAGGAAAAAATCACTTCTTGAGTCTTTGAAGTTCTTTGGAAGTCAACGATGTCGGTAGAAAATTTATATTCTTAAACTTAACTTACTTTCTCCGCAGAGGGATAATATAGAGGTAAGTGTCATCCGGACGTGGACTCAATCCATGGTCATGGTGGCACCCAAATTTAACACTAAACGAGTACTCCGAGGACATTTCCAAAGATATCTCCAACGTTTTACATCCTATCTGACATAAGGGCGGGCGCTCGCTTCTTTGTTAGAAATTCTAGCTTCGATTCCTGGTCATGGTTGGATATGAGAAACAGTTTTTTCTTATTTAACTGTCAGGGCTAATCTAACGGACACACGTGCCGCCAATCAAACACAATTTTATTCCAATACTGTACCGTACAAACGCCATTAAGAGGTTCCTTATCTCTTACTAATATTTACCACTCACCATCAAGTGAAATCATAGCCAAAAACGCACCTGTCAGTTATAAAAAAGTCTTTACCTTGTTCCTTATCTCACGAACGGCATCTCACACACTGTGTTCCGGCTAATTGCCAAAATGGCTTGACCGGCTTTAACGGACTTTCACTAGCAGATAGCTGATGATATAAGGAACAATACAGTCTACTTTTTTCAAACAATCCTACGAGAACAGAATCTTTTTATATATTCGATAGAGATCTGAGAATAGGTGACAGTTTTCGTTTATATTTTTAGCCTTATACCGCCACCCTCCATTTTCTAATCGCGGTAAGAAGGTCCGCCTGTCAGCTAGTTTAAGTTTATAAACTAAGACGAGTTAGACTCACATTCAAGCTCAAGCACGGTGTGACTGATTTTAATGTTCTTTGGCTTCTTTATCAGTCTCCGCTCCGAATAACTGAACATCTATTACATTAGCGGAAAGATTCACAAGACCACATCATACATGAAGAATACTCGAATCGAAATATAAACAAAAATAATGAAATAAAAGGACAAAAATTGACAAATCGATAGATCTGCATTACTACAAATTATTGGATATATGTTTTTATAAATAATAGCATAATATAATCACTCGCGGACGACGTAGACACTTTCTAGGAACGGATTTCCCATGTTCCCACAGGATCCAAAGTTCTGCGGGCAACTCCACAGTTAACAGTTAGTATATACATAAAATAAACCGCTACAATGCCCTTGCAATGGTAATAGACGGCACTTGCTAGACGTCATTATCAATGCTTTCATCCATGATTAGAAATATATTGCACCGTGAATAATTGAGTTACTTAAGTTCTATTCTAATCGTGAACGTGAACTTTTTAGTTGCGCTTGCTGTAACGACAGATTACTCAGCGTGTCGTAAGTGTTCATACAATTTTATTTACTAATTCTTTACAAAGAAGAACAAATGCTTTAGTTTTTTAGTACCTAGCTAACCTGACAGACGTCCTGTCCTTTGTAAATCATCAAAAATCTCTCAAACTGGACTGGAACATGTCTTCTAGACTGAATTGCGGGCTCTACAACTGATACCTTGGGAAAATGGTATTATATGGTACAAAAGTATTCTCGTAAAAATATGTACAATATAATAAATCTCATAGAACGGTAAATTCAATAGAGTCGGAGGGCGAGAAAAAGAGGTTCACGACCGATGCTCTAATGTGCTCTCTGAGCCACGGATGTGTAGCACACCATCAACCTTAGAACTTCAGGTGTATAAAGAGAATTTTTATATAGCTGACAGGGGAGCGCTTGACTGTAATCTCACCTAATAGTGATAATACAGTTTACCTCTAAATGATCTGTACATAACATTACGATGTTATGAACAGATCGCAGCTTTTATGGATGGCCTTCTGGTGGGCAATCTATGGGACTCGCCAGCTTAGCCAGAATACCCACTAAAACCCTGCGACGCCCTCATCAACCTGAATTGGAGGTGTCAGAAGCTTCTTTACGCATTCGCTCTGACACTTCCAGATGCAACCGGCAAAAAGTGGTTTAAGGAGGAGGTGTTCAAAAAGACTCCTTCCATCGGGCCTCCTCCTTCGAAGGGTCGGGCATTAGCAACACTTTCCCTTTCTCTCTCCATTACCTCTTTCAGCGAGATGACAGCCTTGCAAAAGAAGGCAAATGCATTCAATCCTACCTCACTGCCAAGCATTGAGTCTATTATTGGCAATTAGAGATCCCATCATACCGACACCAGACGATGACGTTGCGGTTCACATGCCGGACATTTTGACACAGTGTGATCCGCCGTATTGACGGACGCACCACAATGATGGCCGGCGGGTGACTCTTCACACCGCGCTACACACCCGCACTTGGGGATTCGACATCCTCCTTCCACAATTGGATCAGGGCTTTGTCGGCATGGGCTCTAACCCTTCGGATCCCATCCAATTCAAGACACTAGTCTCCAGCCCTCCAGGCAATCCTGTACTGGTAAGTTGCCGTAAGGACTTTTACTAATTTCCCGCAAAAATATTTATTAAAAAAAAATCAAAGCCAACCTAAATCACAGCACATGGTAGAGTTTAGCTGGTATGCTGTAACTTAAAACTCATACTTATTCTTTAAATAACTTCCTACTACTATTTCTTTCAACGTATTTACAATATATCAACTCGTATTATTCAATTTTTTAAATCGTTAATAATACTTTTGATTCACCTACTCAACTTCAATTACATTTCTTAAACTTGTAATGGATGTTAATTCATTTTAAGAAGGAATTTGTTTAATTGTATTTTGAAAAACATTGATTTTGAAATATTATTTGTTAATGTATCTAATTAAATATACAACAAATAGAGGCGAAAATGATAAATTACAAACGGCAATTGGCGTCAAACGACTAGTGCATTATAGTTGACCGCATTTAACCGTTTAGGGCAAGTGCCGTATATATTCTACCGGTTTTAATGTGATAATTAAATTGTAAATTAAAATGCACATTTTGTTGCGTACTCGCGGTTTTCTTAGGAATTATTTTAAAGACAAAATTCTAATCGCATATAGTAACGGTGGAAATTAATATTATGTCATTATTTCTAATAATAAGTCATGTTATAATAGAATTATTGTGGTTAACTATACAGAAACGAGAACCAGTATAGCTGCCGTATATTTCGATGTACATAAATCTGTATAATGTGCTTATATATTTTTACTGAAAGGTTAGGTTAGACCTTGACCTTGACCGCTCATCTGATGGCAAGTGATGCTACAGTCTAAGACGGTGTTCATTTTATTACGATTAAATTACCGAACGCAAATATTTAAATTGGCACCACGTCTTTGAAAGAGTGATAATGTAGATAGATAAATAGATAAAACTCTTTATTGCATTTCACTTTGTGCGGTACATTACTTTACAATCTTAATAGAATTAAACATATACACAAAGAAACAAAAATAAAGAAACAGATAAAGGCAAAATATGCAAAGGGGTCCTTTTTTTAGTGCTGACGATTAGTGCTTGACTGTGATCACACCTAAAGGTTTGATGATACAGTCTGAGATGAAAGCGCACTAAGCTGGTAAGCGGAAATTTACCTCTAATGGTTTGAAAACAGCTTGAAAAAATATGGAGGACTCGAAACATCACCAAACTCGTGAAGACGCGTATTATTTTTATAAGCTGCTGAAACATCGACATTACGAAAAGTGGAAAAACAGAAAATAGATGCTCTAGAAATGTGGTGTTGGAGAAAAATGCTTGGTTTAGGGTTTCCTGGACAGAGTTTCGTACGAATGTCTCGATACTTCAAGAACTCTGCATCAAACAGCCTCTATTTTCAATAATACAATCTCGCATCCTGACTTTCTTTGGGCACGTCTCACGGCGTTACAATCAATATATTGAACGCCTCATCCTTCAAGATGGAAGGCAATAGACCACCTGGGAGGTCACCTACTCGATGAACTGACCAGATCGAATCGGCTCTGGGTTTTCATTGAACGAATGCAGCAGGATGACCTCGAGCAGAGAGAAATGGCGAGCCGTCGTCTTGCGCACAACATCTGCCCCCTCCGTAACTTCATAACGATCACGACCGCTCTGTCAAGAGCGTAACGGATAAGAAGAGGTTTGAATACAGCACAGTACCGGAACAGAAATATCTTTCCTTAGCGGTACGTCTTTGGACGGTGCTAATTAGCCACAGCCAAATAGTTGGTAACAAATTTACCACCGGTTCGGAAAGTTGAATCCGCTGAGAAGAAACCGGCAAGAAACTTAACGATTACTCTTTTAAAGATAGTTTTGTATACTACAGTGTGTAATATATTGTTTCTGTGAGCAACTGGAATCAAGTCCAAACATTTATATCGCTTAAATAATCTTCAACATTTTAATATGCCTTTTGTAAAAGTACGTTTTTGACATATTTCTTGAAATCATGTGGACGCAAATCTAAAACTGATTGAGGTATCTTATTAAAAATGCGTATGCTCAACCCGACAAATGATTTCTGAACCTTCTTCACTATAAAATATGGAATTACGAGTTTGTTTTTATTTCTTGTATTAAAATTGGGTATTTCACTTTCCTTACTGAATAAATGTATATTATCACGGATATATAAGATATTATTAAATATATATTGCGACGGTACTGTAGGTGGTCCATATTAGACTGAATCATCACTTATTTCGCAGTAATATAAAAAGCATAGAAATTTAACATTCCTACCCTCTTTAATAATGTAAATTTGTGCATTACTTAAATAAGTTAAAAGGTCAAAGGATAAAAGTAATCAAGGTAAAATTTTTAGTGGAAAACGTCAGTCACGAACGTCTTAAATTTTTAACAGCCTCGCTGGTGCAATTCTGCGAGTACTTAAAGGTTGGAGGGAAAGTTAACGATTTGATTCCCGACTCAACAAATTCAGAACTTTAAAAGAGAATAATATTATTAGAAATCCATATCTGGATCTGTTGTCTGGATTTTTTGTTTTGGTTTCATTAGTAGTTAGATACCAGCAATCTAACAAAGACATGCTGCAAAGCACATTTGCAGTATAAATGCTATTATAAAATAACTGTGTCGCCTTCTTTTAAATTCATTTTATATATTTTTCTTTTAGTATCCTCAAGTTAACCTCGTGTCCATCAAATGTTAGAATATATTAGGTTTTTCATAATAAATACAATTTAAATAGGTTGCGTGACGAGGAAATTGATTGTGACAAAAAATTCTGGTACTTGTATACTCGTAAAACACAGACTATTAAGTGATATTTCAATCAAACTTCAAGGGTTATCAATTACATATAAAAATAATCAGTAATAAGGAATATCTCCTTAGTATAACGAACTGACATACATATTATCTTTTATGGATATATCAACTTTCTTCGAAGCCGATTTCACTAATAGGAAAACTTAAGCTCCGTCGAGTATCGATTAAATAAATAGATGTTTAATCAATGCATAGATAAAACTCAATCAAAAACATCATAATATTCATTATAAATAAGAATGAATCATTAAGTTTCGCTGCAACAATGTATGTAGTTGTACTTGAGATTCAGATAATGGTCATATAGTATATTTTACCATATCGAAACTTTTATATGACTTTTGCTCAATTTTGTGTTTGTAAGTCAGCGATAATATACAGAACGATGTATCCGCCTTATTCCTAATCTCAAGAATATACAGGGAAAGCCGTTGTTTTCGCGATCGATTTGCCAATCAACAAGTTTAGCCACATACAGAAACACGTACAGAGTAATCTATATATATATATATATATATATATATATATATATATATATATAATAGTAAAAATAAAATTGAAATATTTGTTGTGTCTTTGTTCCTGCTATCAACAAAACGGCGACAAATTTTGAAGGGACAAACTATTTATTGAAGTGAAACTTCATTAGGCGCATGAGGGTAACATTTTTACGGATGATACGCGTGATAAGCGTCACGAAGATGTGCAGCGTTTTTTATGTCAATTCGTTTGAAGTTTAGGTAGTTTTTATATTTACAAATAACATTTGGCATTTTAATTTTATAAAATATAAAAAACAATTTCCAATATTGACAGAAAACAACGTGACGTTTTTATAATTCGTCAATTGAGATTTCAATAAATTATTTGTATTAATTTTCGACACTTTTAATGATATTTAAATACCTAACATACCTTCCTTTTTCTCTAAGTCTCGGAAATCTAAAGTTTTAGATTTGTATAAATATAAACAAGACTTTAAAAATTAGTCTGCCACAAAGTTTTACTTCTGACATATGTACTTTGTACGTACGCGCTTTTTTTTCGACTTCACGACAAAGCAACGAACTATTTTGAATGTTACCTGTTATTACAAGAAATAACTTAAGCTACTTTTAATCCAAAAATTTCCCCTGAAACAAAAAGTTCTATGCGTGTAACTAATATGAGACAGAGCCACTAGTTAGCCTTATCTAATATTATCACATCAATAAACTTTAATCTCAAAAAATTAATTTAATAGAAAACCAAGTCACTTTTAAAATATGTTTAACACCATATCCATAGATATTATAAATATAAATCCATTAATTTATGCAACTGTGTCTGTACATTGTATCCACGTTAATTAAACTCACTTTTACTTGCTCTTAAATATGCAAATATGCGTACAATTTACATAAATGAATGAATGATTAACTGAAATCTCAAGAAAAATTAAAGAAACAAATAACATAACATTTTTTTTAAATTAACTTTCGACTGTATTTGTAATTTTTGAATTGGTGCAATGGTTTCACGAAAATACTCGTAAATACTAACGAGTAAGTTTAATACCTTGTTTTATAGTGAAGCTAGTTATAATTGTTGCGAAATTAACATAGAAATCGATATATGTAATCGTTTTGGGCAGCCCAGACAAACAGACGGACAGTCAATCATTTAAAACACTTGCTAGCTTTAATTTTATCTACTATAAAAGCGTAAAAAAGTCTCCATTTCAAAATCGGTTGAAAAGTGCTCGGTTATATATTAATACTAGTTGTTAACCGCGGTATTGCCCGCGTCTGGATGCCGGTGTTTCTAAAATAAATGTAACATAATTTACGCTTATTTTAGCTTCATAACTTTAGCTATCTGCCAATGAAATTACCAATAAAATCGATCCAGCCGTTTCAGAGTAAATTTTGTAAAAAGCTGTAAATTTAAAATTACGAACTAAAATTTTATTAATTCGTATAAATTTTACATATACGAATTACTTTACTTTACATGATTTTAAGCCATATATATGCATAATTCTTCTGTAAGTCTGTATTTAAGTTATGTCAACCTCAACTAGACTGTTTTTTGGTTTTAATTAACAATTGGAACTGATAAATAACGATTATCCCTTATTACCACGGCATCGGGAACTACGCGGGTATCACAGCTAGTATACATACAAATATTTAGGATTGTTTTACAAAATTTCTAAACATACCTGCTGCGGAAATACGAAGGGAGAGCCGACCCGTCCTTCCGGACGTTTTCAAGTTTTCACATTCACTTCTTCGCTTTAATTGAGAAAATAGCACTTGTAATATAAAACATATAAAAATAACCACACATATTTTGTTATCACGTCCACTTGCAACAGTTAATATTACTTCAATTAATAAATAATGTTTATGTTAACGTAAACGATTCAGTGAATGTCGCTGCGGTTTTACTAAGTGGCACAACAGCGTGTTCGCGTTATGGAAGTTGGTTATCAACTATAGGAATGAGCCATGAGGCGTGCCGCGGCCGTAAGCCGGCAAGAGGCTGGGGCTGTTGCATAGTAATATAACATGGTCGGCGAGAAATGTTATTATAAACAAGTAATAACTATATACATTGCTATAACATTCTATTAAATTGCGTTTTTAAGCTTTATACTGTCTTTACAAATCTGGATGAAATCATATCTCTCTAATAGGTCTTCTAGAGTAGTATTGAATGGATACAAGTCTGATAGTCATAATATTAATTCAGGAGTCCCACAAGGCTCCCACTTAGGGCCTATCCTATTTATTTTTTATAAATGACATTTCGAGCTGTTTCCACTCCTCCGAGCTGTTTATGTTCGCTGATGACGTTAAATTCGTCAGAACAATAAAATCCATTGAATAATTGAATGGTGCATATTCAATAGAATGCATTTAAATTCGAAAAAGTGTTATCATATAAAATTTTCAAGATCACATAAAGTTATTCAATTTAACTACCGAATTAATGGTGACCTCATAACCGTAGTAGATGAAATTAAGGATCTAGGGTATCTAAGATATTATAAAAAGATGTTAGGTTACGTAACAAGGAATCGTAAAATTTTTCGAAATACTAAAATTAAAACATTGCTTTATAACCTACTACGGAGTACCTTTAATTTGCCACTCGTCATTTAATAATTTAATATACTATTTTTCATAAATTAATAATTCAATTTTGTTTTTTATTTAATATCTAGAAAAGAGAATTTCTTGAATATTATTTTATATTATATGAAAAATCCTATTTTAAATTACTAAATGACGAGTGGCAAGTTAAAATGCCCACATGTTATTGTAATTATTAAAACCACCTAACTTTCAAACGAATTAGCATAAAAAACGTTGCACATCATCGTAACGTTAACCACGCAATTCGCATTTTCAATGTCACAATAATAATATAGTAAATGCTACGTCTCGCGGAATCATGTCTACATATGAAACGGAACGCGTAAATACACTAACGTCTTGTCATCTCTTTTATTGCTACCTTAAGGTGATCGGTTAAAGGCTTTGAATCGAATATCCAGCATGGTTGCTAATGTCATAGTAGCCGGTTTTCCGGATGACCCGGAATTAGTGAATGCAGGTGTGTCGCATCTTAAATAAATAGATTTCCATGATAACCGAGCAGGACGTCGCATTCATTACAATCTATTAGCTATTGATTGTAATTAAGGCACTGGGTCGTTCATGAAATTTGCATTATTGCAAAGTTTGTTAAAGTCAAAGTCAATATATCATTATTCAAGTAGGCCTATTACAGCACTTTTGAATCGAATAGGTTTTTTTTCCTATATTATTCAAATGACTGATGATAACAATAAAGAACGACTTACAATCTAAAGTTACGAGGGTTCCTTCGCGCCCTGACCTGAGAAGAGCCCACAACAAACTCAGTTGGGTGTACGTTTTTTTTTATCATCATTACAATATTATGAATATATATTTAATTTATTCTATATCTATACAGAGCAAATCATTCACTCCCACGCCCTTTTGTCGTCTAAGTATTCCTTCAAGTTATAGAATGATTTCTCAATTAGCTTTCTTTTAATGAAAGATTTAAATTTACTCAGCGACATCTTTGTTACTTCTTCTAGGAGCTTGTTATAGAAACGTATACCCTTGAATGACTTCGCAATTTTATGTAGCCTACTAGAATTTAAAGCAATTTTATTTGTATTTCTTAAGTGCATTCACCTTTTTTCGTAAGAGTCAATACGATTTTTTTCGTAAAAGAAACAGTTAATACTACTTACTTGAAGTAAGTCGTATTAACTGCTTCTTTTATGTACATTAAATAAATATTTTATTGCGGGTGATATTCAAATCGCTCTGTATCTTCTACCATATAACGAATATGTGTCGGTCACTTGTGTTCATCTAGCGAAATTTCGGACTGGGGACAACTCAATTTGTGAATGTGGCCACATCATTTTTAACTCTCCTAAAATATCCCATCCAATATATGACATTATTCCCTCAACTGTTTACCTTTAAATGTTGAGTATTTGTTATCCCTTGTATATAGTCGCTATAGTAAATATCTTTGTAGATTTATTGTATTGTATGTAATATAAATGTATTTTTTTTTGTAAAAAGTAGTCATCATCTGCATATTTACATTGTGTTGTCCCTAATCTTTAATTTTGTGCTTTTTGTGGTGGTGGTTAATATCTATAAAGTTTGAAGTATTTGTAAATTATCATAATTTTGGTTTGGAATATAATAAACCGTATAATCTCTTTCGTGCCTTCTCCAATTCACATGGCACTGACGAATTTGTGTGTGCCCTGTCACACCTGAAAGCCAAATTTTTAAAGAAGACGCCTATTTCCTATAGAAATATATGGATAATGATAGCTTAGAGGTGAGACGCGTGAATTCTATTTTAGAGAAATCACAGATTCGAATCCACAGTAGGCACCGTTAACATTTGGCGACCTCGCTGGCGCTGTGATGCTGGGTTCGATCCCCGGTAGGGCGTATACAGGAAATTACACTTTTTAATTTGTCAGAGTCTGGTCTGGTGGGAGGCTTCGGTTGTATCTATTTACCAAGCAAAGATATACCGCAAATAAATTTCTGTTCCGTACGATGTGGTGTAGTAACCATATAAGGTAAATTGCCTTTTACCAGATTTGCATGCTTCCATTTTAGACCGTATTATCACTTGCCATCACAGTCAAGCTCTAATCTGACAGCAATAGAAAAATAAAAAGGCTCTCTATAACATACATGCTATATCATTGTTCTTTTCGGGAAGAAAAACATTGTAATAAAATGAAATATACTGAGAGTAATTCTGGGATATGTGAAACCTGCCAAGCCACAGTGGGGCAGGGTAGTGGGTCCATGCTAAAAACACCCTCTCTCTTATGAGGAAATGATCCAAGCAGTGCGATGTAAATAAAAATTATTTAGAAGTCAATATTACTTGACATGTAATTTTTTTCCATATTAATTATATTCAGACACAAAGGTGCGAGTACTAGATTCACTAGAATAGGTCCTGAGCTCAAATCGCCCTGCTGGTTAATATGAAAAGAAAGTATTTTGCACAGGTATATATTATCACAACCAGAAACTCCAGCTGATCACAATGGCAAAAAATAAAAGCAAAAAAATTTAATTATTTAATAAATGTAACTTAAGTAACAAACACTCACAGCTTAGCTATATATTAAACAAAAATTTTATATGTAAACTATCCCATCACACACAAACACTGTCACACTTTTTTAATGTTTCATAAGTTTTTAATAAATTAACATGTGGTGAATTAAATATAACAATATGCTATTACCACATCCATAAAAAGTTCTTTATGTAACATATAAGTCACCGACGGTAATAGCCGGGCCTCCTTAAATCCTATAACTGAGGTTTCACATCTTTATTTAAAATCAATGCTGGATTTTGCATATCGAGCTGACTTTGAGCAATATCACTAAGGGCACCTTGTATTTTTTCTAGTAGAATCTCACCTTGCCTCACTACCTGGAACAACAGGTTAATCATAAAAAGGTAAGACAAGTTACCAACCTATTAACATCCCACTATTGGGACTCCTAACATATAGAAGATAGGGTTATTAGAGCATTTCTTTTTCTCCATGCAGTGGTATTTATCCATGCAGTGCTTAAGTAATGGGGTAGACTGTGGCAGTAGATGCATCAACCTGTCAGATCTTTTGTGCCCAACACATTGTTATAGCATAGACTCACCATGCTGTTCCACTGTGGATAGCAGGCAACACATCAGAACATTCTAGCTTCCTCTTAACATTTCCCTTCACTAACAAGACAATAATGAATTTTAAACAACTATTTGCACATAATTTTAACAAATAGTACTTAGTGGTGCCTGCACAGGATTAAACTTGCACATCTGAACAAATATCTATATTTATTCATTAGGCTGTCAGTAAGAGCTGCAAAGGCCCTTAACCCTTAACTTTAAAGTAACAACTTTTCAAATTTAAACCTCATGATCTGTAGTGGAACCAACTGACCTTATATTAACTAGGTAAAAGTATATGTAGACAGAAAAGTAAAATCATACTAAATTGATATTCAGCTGTTGATATTTTACTTACTTCTTCTAGCTGTTCTGCTGCTTCTTTATTTTCAGCCTCCAATCTCCGCAAACTTTGAACCTGCAGTTCAGTAGAACTTTCTTCACTAGGTAATGATTCTATAAGTGTATCTATATCTTTAGCACAACGAGATATCAATGTTGCAAATAGCATAGCATAGTCCTCCTGGTTCTGCTGCTGTTGCGGAGTTTGCGATCCACTTCTATCGAATCCAGGAAATTTACTGGGAGTCGAGAACTGTTGTAAAATACCTATGCTGTTACAGAAATGTTCCGCTTGCTGAAAGAAACATACAATAACGTTAAACAATTTGTGTGAAAAAAGTCATAGTATAAAGTCAAGTCCCGTATAATTGTGGCGGTGTAAATATAATGTATTATTTTAAAACCTGGTTTATAGTATCCTGTAATTGCGTCAAACGATCAGCCATTCTTAAGCTTTTACAAATCAGTTTTATTTTATAATTTTTGCATGTAGGAGTACCAAAACAGCACCGACCACTCAGCTAAATGCAAATTTCACATCAGTAAAATTATTTATCGCTTTAATGAGAATGATTTGAAGGAATACAAGTACAAATTGTATATAAGTAATTTATGTAGTAAGGATATCACAATTTTTCTACATCAAAATATAGAAACTGTAAGGCGTAGACTATAAAAGTTTAAACTTTAAAGTACTCGATGCCATAGACATTAGACACTTATTACCATAGATTTATCATACAGAGATAGAGCAGTTATGCCTACGATCAATATTTCACGGCATATATCACCTATATACTGATAATTTGACGGCCTCGGTGGCGCAATGGTGCAAAAACAAAACCGTACCGCCAAGTAAAATTTTGAGTAAAGTGTAGGAAATATGCGCCCCAGACCCCATAAATCTTTTTCTTTTATGGTCGTATATATATGAACAATTTTAATATAAGAAAATGTCACAGTTGAATACATTAGATAATATTGCGAACTTCACCACTCTTGACTAAATGTGATATTGTTTATACTGTCCGAATTTTCCATTACCGTATAAAAATTTTTAGATTTTTATTTTTATTTATTTCTGACAGCAATAGACCTACATTAAATTTGTTGTACTTGAATAAAGTCTCGTAACAAATAATAGTGTGTATATAATATTATTTATATAAGATATTTGTAATAAATAAAAAAATCTTCGATCCTTTAGCTATTAAGTGGTGTAATTTAATTCCGGATGGAGGTGTTTGTATATATGTATGTAACACAAAACTGTATTCCCCGATTTTATTATCATTAAATTTTTTGATTAATTTTGAAGACAAATTCACGTGAAAATTTAAAAATAAAACGTTTTTTAAATACCGTGTAAAATTATACACGTATTGTATTAAAAAAACTGTTAACTTTTAATTATACGCAGACACGTCAGTTTTATTTAGGCCTTAAAATAAAAACACTTTTTATCTTGCGCGAATAAGTTGGTACATTTATTGAACATTTATCTTTTATTACTTATGACTAAAAATTTTTATAATGTAATCAGAAATATTTTTCTGAACATTTATCACAGAACAGCTTCATGAAATCATCATTCAAACTTAACTAAAAAAATGCTTATCAGAGGACGTTATGCCACATGTGGACCAATTTAATAAAGCTAAGCTTAAAATGCAAACTTCATCTCAAAATGAAAATAAGCTGAATCAATTGAACAGATTGACTGGCTGATTTTCGGTTGTCTTTATCAAACAATTTCATATGAGCTTTGAGCCTTTTTGTTTAAATGGACGGTGTTGTACAACACTGCCGTTTGGAATACAGTTCACTTGAAAATTCATATCATGGATTTGCATTTATTTAGTAGATTTAATATTGAAGTTTTTACTCTTTACCGTTCAGTTAAATTTGGTCGCGAGCACAATAAATGCCTGACGACCATTTTGGGAAAAAAAGTTGTTATTACGCTCATATCTCTCTGAGAAGTATCTGAAAAGATAATGTTTTAGACACAGGCCGAAGTGACACTGAATTCACGAATTGAAAACATCGCAATATCAGCTACCTGAACTTTTGTGGACCCACAGTGTTGAACAAAACCGTCCAATTATACTTCCAATAATAATTTACACAGTATTTTAATACAATATGTGGCTTGTAGTTATTTTACTAGGTACCTATCTCAAATCTCAATATTACGTCATTGAAAAGTAAGTTTTACTTCCTCTATAACATAACAAATCTTGAAGTCAAAACTTATTTAAACGCGCTGTACATCTTATTGTCAGGTACGACTTTGTAATGTTTGTCGACTAAACACAGCTCTAGTCGATTTAGAGATCGAGAGGGGTACATATCGACGATAAAAATCGTATTTGCTGTGCGCCTCAAAATGCGAACTTTTCACCAGAGCTATAATTAATAAATTAAGCTAATTAAATACCAAATTTAATGTTACTGTAAGCTAAAAATTATTTAAAAATACAAATATTTGGTGGACTTACAAGAAAGAACACGCCACTTCTGTTCGAAGCACTTCTGCTGTTCTTTTCCTAAAAATATGAACCAAGACCAATCGTAGTAATTTTTTAAATCGTACTAATTAAAATGGTATAAAAAACCTATTTTCGGTTTTAAGAAGCTAACAACTAATACGTTTTCTAACATCGATATAATCAACACATACATACACATGCCACTGCTATTTGAAAAAAATAATTGTTTTTCGTATTATGATCGCTTTGATGAAGGAAGTTGTGAGATATGTCGTATGATCTTAAGCACACGAAGTTTTTTTTATTATAAATTATCAGAACTAGAGAAAGCTTAACAACATTCATCATCGTCGAAAATATTAACTTAACCATCACGTTTCACACAGGAACACACGCTCAAATTATTCAACACATAAATAAATGTTTTTTAATCATTGTTTTAGATATCTTGGTCCAAGAAAAAACTAAGTCGCTCCGTCCTCCACTTATAGATATAAATATATTGTAAAACTTGGTACAAGGAAATATACAGCGGCCTTTAATAGGTTTAACAATCCGCCGAAGCCGTATGAGATATTGTGCGGTCCATAAAAGCCCGATTTTCTCCTTAACAGCCACCTCTGGAGTAATATACGCGGGGGTGTGCTGGCCCTCAGAGAGAGACCCGAGAGATGGCATGCCGGGTGTTCTAGGAAAGCTATCTTCAAACAGAAGATTTCTTCATTGGCTGGGGAGGTTCACGGTAGAGTTCCCGTGACCTCGGCAAACCATGTGCGGAGCACCATTGAGTTTTAGCTTGTAACAGCCTGGAATAAACCGTAATGTACGTCGTTTTTCGGATATCCACGAGCATTTCTCAGTATTAAAGAAAAGAGCACTGATGCAACCCACCTCTCAGAGTTTGCTAAAGTGATTTTTTCATTTTATTTTGTTACTTGATTGAAAATTAGACATTTAAATATTGTTGCCTAGATCTACATCCACCATGAAGCTGCTGTTTCCATGCTAATATTATATTAAGCATGATTTAATAAACAATAAATATATATTCTGACATAGTAAATATATATCACAATTTGTTTGTGTTTGTAGTGCATTAGTGGTTCAACTAAAATATTTTATTTGTATACACAGATTCAGCAATTCAGTTATATATATAAGCCACTTAACAATAGTACTACTAGTATTTAATGACTTAGCAATATGTTGCTTTCAATATATCTATTAAAGTGATTTTCTTATACAATTCTTAACTTAACTTCTTAACAATAAAATACTTTTTGACTAGAACAGTTTACAATAGTTCGAGGTAAAAAGATGAGATCAAAATAAACATTATCAAATTATAAATAATACAATAAGATATCAACTTAATTAAATTAGTTATACAAATATATCAATACAAAACAATGTAAATGCAAAATGTATATATATATATATATAACTTTATGTATCTTACTGAGCATATTGTGTACATGGAAGCATTGACTTAGCTTTACAGGGACATGGAAAAATCTAATGTTATCATCTCAAAAGCTAGCAGTAGGCATAATGTCAACTCAAAACAGTATTACAAAAAACAGTGTAACTTCAAAATCTTAAAACAACAGTCAATATGTTTGCATTTATAATGTTATATTTGACAATGAGTTTAAAAATGTGTACATATAATAGTGCCTATGAAGTTGTTTAAACAATTATTAAGTTGTAGAATTATAAAATTAAGCTATTAGTATGTAATGCTTTGTCATAAGGAAAGTTTCATTGAAACACTAGCAATATGTCAGATTAAGGGAAATTACACACATGTATTTTTTAAAACTAAATATTTGAAACATTACTTTCATAATAGATATAATAGTCTAAATTGACATCATGTGGAAATCTACATAAAGACTTTTCAATGTCAAGACATTGAAAACTCTTATTTGTTGCAATACATGCACAAGATAGTTTGAAGAAAACATGTGACAGTAGCTTAAGTTTAAAATGCATAATCCTTTCATTTTGTGTTCAAAGAACTAAAGGAAAACATTACACATGCACCACTTTAAGTGGATCCAGCTAAATAAACTTAAAGAGTGCAATAACATTGTTTTAAAGCTTTGGTATACAATCAATATTTGACAACAAAATTCTAGAAATGTAAGACTTAACATAACAACTTCAGTAATAGTAATACATCACAATTAATTTCAAATAATTATTGTGCTAATATACCTAGCTTACTCCTTAACTGTGAATCTGTTGGCAAAGCTAAGGCCCACTTACGTAAACCTACAAGCATAACAGAACTAAGTACTAACACAGCCCCACATACTGAAAATTTACTAGGTATTTCATTAAAAAACATCACTTGCCAAAAAAATGCAAATACTATATCTGCTGAGCGAGCAATAGCCACCGGACCTGCCTGTTCCATTTGCAGTGACATAGTCAGTAGAATCTGTCCTAGATAACTAAAGATAGCTAAACATACAACTAAAAATCTCTCTGTACCACAGTTAGGCATACACAGAACACCAAATACAAAAGAATAGAACAATGTTTGAATAATGGCAATAGCACCAAAATTTGTCATTATTACAGAAAAATGTAAACCTTTTAGAACTCTAAGTAAAATATAGGCATTTGCTCCAAATATTGTTGATACAAAGGCAGCAATTGCTCCTCTCAAACTATTATAATTTTGGTTACTTACAAATTGATTTTCTCCAAATATAAATGGTGGATGTGTTATTAATATTACACCAACCAAAGTTAAAACAATTGAAATTGTATTCCACATGCCACATGGTTCTTTTAAAAAGACCCTTGCAAAAAGGGCTACAAAAACTGGCACAGAAAATACAATTACTGAGGCATCAGCAAGGGGCATGTTTCGAAATGCATAAAAACTTAGCATTAACCCCACTGTACCTACTATGGATCGTAGTATTAGTAATATCCGCTTACCTTGTGGAAATAAGGGCTGTTCTGTGTATATTACAACTGGTATAGTAGGAAGTAGGACACCTATAAATCTGAACATTGCTAATTGCATTGGATCTATGTTCACTAGACTTTTTACAATAACAGAGCATAATGAGAAAAATAATGACGACAATGTGGCTAGTATTAATCCAAGGTATGGACATCGTTTAATAAGTGGCCTTTTATTCTCCAACAAATTAGGTATTGATTCGTCCCCACTTCCAACAGAGAAATCCACAAGGTGCTGCAGTTCTAAATGCTCAGGCATAGCTCTCTGTAAACACAATTACCATTAATTTATTTTTCTTGTGTCATTATATTACACATTCAATAAAAATATAATTAACGTTGTACCGTAAAAATATCTTGATTTGATTTAATTGGCTCTTTATGAGCGTCTAACGTTACGAAATGTTTATAATAGTGATTGCATGTTTCCACTCAATTTAAGAAATTTATATTGTTAAAATTATTATTCTACAAATTATATAGGTAAATGAAGATCGGGTGACAGATTTTCATTTTTCTTCAAAAATGACAATTGACAGATCGCAGTGACATATAGCAAGATTTTTCTGATTGAAATATCTATTTTAATTCATGAGATTATCCATATCCAGAAGAAATAGAAAATATGAATATGATAATTCTGTTATGAGAAAATTTCCTTACGAATGGAATAGTGGATTAATGTGTATTTATAAAAAAGATGAAAGGTTTAAAATTTTTACCTTTCCCAAAAAAGCCATAATTAAAATAAAAATATTGATATTGGCTGAAATGGAGTCAGTAGTTAATACATAAAGTAATAGTATTGATTAAATACCTCTTCCCCGGGATGACGCATAAATAAATAATTTATAACTCTTAACAAGACGTTTTAAAACAGCTAAAATATAATTGTGAGTTGTGTTTTGTATGAATATTTTTCAAACCCTTTATATGTTAAAAGCACGGTGGAAAGCCTGGCATTGTGGTATCACGATTTTAATCAACCACTATAATAAATGTATTTTGTACAATAAGAAGCTGTTTCTGATGGTATCACTGCGTAAACTCCCAATCCCGTGGAAATATGGAATCGAGTTATTAATGTACACCATTTCTAAACGCACTCACATCACATCAAAATATGTCCACCCAATTGTAAAGACTTGGTCACAAATGTTTATGACACACTGTAACACATATTACAAGATAGTGAAATATTTGTAAAAGCGCTGTTCTAATATTAATCTGTAACTTGATTTGTATTCAGATATACTCGTAATATACGTAAAAATCCTACCTTCACATAAAAACAAAAAAAAATACTTTCTTTGATGACATCTATGATCTATCTCTTTTTACCTTAAGTAATATGTTTTTGTTGAAATGAGATAGATGTATGCATTTTACAAGGTCAATTATAGACAATATATTGAGTAATTTACTGTCGAGCCCGTATCATTTTCAATTGAAATGCAATCAGTTTACTTTTTTAAAATAACACTTTAAATATTAATTGTTAAAAACCCTGTTGAGGCAATTTCTATGTAATTCAAATGTAAAACTATAGCTATCTCTTTTTAACACCATAATAATGAACATGCACGAAAGAGTAAACTATAATCAAACAATTCTAATTTATATCTGTTTTAAGAACAAATAACTTTATGTAATTTAAAAACAAACGAATTAGTTTTATAGGGTTTTTAAGATATATTGATTAAAACTTTTTTTTCACGTTATATATTATAAAAAAATAATATTTGTTAGTACTTTATAAGGAACCATTACTGAGCTTTTCATTATAATACTACTAATCCTTTTATTAACTGAATTGTAAAAACGATTCTTTATTTTAATACAGAATCTCGTTGCTTTTATTTTTAAATATAACTCATTAAATATTTTCTAAGTGTTGCGTAATTATATTTATCTCTCTCTTACATATGAGTTTTGTGACATTTTCCCCTTCCTAAGACACCCGTAGCCAAAGTGACGACTTCATAACTATAAAGCTATGTCTGTCTTTCTTGCGTACGTGTGTTTAATGTGGTATTACTAGTGTTAAAGTTATACTCATAAAGCGTATTAGTGCAATTTTCAAATGTGGTTCTAGTAATAAATAATCAAACTAAATAATGTCGTAATTACTTTTAATGTCAATAAAATAAGCGTAATACTATAATGATAGGTGCATAACAAGGACAAAAACAGCTCGATAGCTGCCTTTCAAAATGGCTGCCGTTGGTAAAAATACGAAATATAATTTCGAGAAAATATGTCGCGCTTGTTTGCAAATAAAGAAGGACATGCGTCCATTGTTTGAACAACTCACTGCGACAATGTTAATGGGAATATCAAAAGTGCAGGTGAGATGACATATTGATAAAATAATTTTTTTGATTGTGCTGTGGTCTCTTTCTAACTCACTGGTTTGCGTATTACCGAGTGAGATGACAGTTGTCCACGCATCGAGTCATCTTTTGTTAGGAAGTCATGGGATAGTCATTTCAAAGATTTTTGGGGTTTGTATTCTAGGAATTTGATTGTGAAATATCTTGCTATCCTTTTCTCTCTTAAGAGTAGTTGTCATAAGAGTGGATGAGACAGTGGAGAGTGATACACAGTAGCAGGAAATTGTGACAATAATCTTATAAATATTTGTGAAGGTTGTGATTTTCACGGTTAAGTAATTAATCGCCCGTACGTTTTTTATTTTCATGACAAAATAATTGTACAACACACATTTTCAATGTTTTGATATATTTTTATCACATTTATTATTATGTATTTTAAGTAACTTTATCGCGCACTAGTCTTCCCATAACCGTGAAAGTTTTCAAAACGTCTAAGTATGATTTATAAAATACAGAAAATTTGTTTAAAATATATAACACTTAATGCAAAATACTTTATATCTCATCATTGCAAAACGTTAAGGAAATAATTATAAATTTCATTTCCAAACATCTTACTCTTAAATAGTGCACGTATGATTTCTATTTAATTCGTTTTTTTAATGTTATAAATGAAAATACTGAATGAACAAAACGTTGAACCTATTTGTATGAAACCTAGTAGAGGAACCTACTTCTTCCTATTAGGTTAGGTTAAAACCAAACTCGACACTTAAAACCAATATTATTTTAAGATAAAGCATTAGAATCAAACGGTGGGATTTATAAAACCAAAATGCAAATGAAATAGTTCATGTAAGACACGGGCTCTGCCATTTTGGCCTTGGCTGCTTCTTCAAGCACCATTCGCCTCCTCTCCATTCTACGACCGGCTGTAACGCGACAGGCGATATATTTTTGGACATAAAGTTATATATATATTTTTTGTATAAAAGCATTTGGGCGGTAAAGTTGAATATTTAATTTAAAAATATTGTGGTTACCTTTTAGGTTGCTGTTGGTGATGGCCTGCCGCCTCAACTTTGTTTGCAATGCGTGCATCAGATATCTCGATGCCATGCCTTCAAGTCACTCGTTGAAAGAAATGATGTGACATTACGCGAACAGGCGAAGCTCATGGCAGAGGAGGCTCTAAATGCAGAAGTACGTAACAAAGAGATACATTGACTTATTTATTTGTATATATTCTGTATGAATACGTGAAGGTGGCTGCAGTGATTCTAAACGACTCGAACTGTTTAGATGACATTTTAAGCATGTTCTATTGTATCCAAGAACATTTTACATGGACATATGGATCCGTTATAAAAATTATTTCTCCATATCAATTTTAAAGACGCAGGTGATAACTTTTATAAACATAGCAGGGAGCGCTGTCAAAAGTTAGTTTGAGTGCGACTCTAAATTCAGTTTTCGTATATTTCAGTTAATCCTTACTTATATTATTGTTACTCCTATCGCACGCAATTGTTAGTTTCTGTTCCCTCCCTAGCGCCAAGCCCGAGATTAGGCGGGGAATGTCTCTAATAGACTAATCATAGACTAACCACAAAGTTCACAGATATAATAGGGTCAAACTCAAACAGACGATATAATAACGGTTGTGATTATATTTAGCAATGCAGATGCTTTTGACACAGAATTTGAGCTTATTATTTTTTGAAATATTTAATAAAAGCATATTTTTGTCCATAATCATCTAAAAGGATGAACAGTGCATAACGCACTACTGAAGACATTCCGCAAATGAATTTATATGGCTTATACATACATACATACATAGCATCACGCCTTATTCCCATAGGGGTAGGCAGAGACAACATCCTTCCACTTGCCACGATCCTTGCATATCTCCTTCGCTTCTTTCATTCTCATTAAACCTTTCATACAAGTTCGTCGGTTTAGAGTACTCTTGACCTGGCCGTTATTTAAAATGTCCTGGATTTGGTCCAGGAACGTTCGCCTCGGTCTTCCCCTTCCAACTTTCGCATTCACTCTTGACTCATAAATCCTTTTTGTCAGTCTCCTTTCATTCATTCTCTCTACATGCCCAAACCATCTAAGCATACCTTTTTCAATTTTAGTCACTACGTCTTCTTTTATACCACAACGTTCTCTTATCACACTATTTCTCACTCTGTCACTCAGTTTTAATCCACTCATGCTTCTCAACGCTCTCATCTCTACCGCATTTATTTTACTTTTGTGATTCTTCTGCCATACCCAACTTTCACTACCATACATAAGTGTTGGCACCAACACTCCAGCATGCACTGCCAGTCTAGCCCTTTGAGACACCATCTGGCTATTCATAAAAGCATGCAGAGCACCATTTACCATATTCCCTGCATTCACTCTCCTTTCGATATCACTGTCACATGTTCCATCTTTTGTAAATTTAGATCCCAAGTATACAAATTCTTTCACCTCTTCCACTTGTTCCCCATCTATCAAAATATTGCCATTCATCATAGATTCATCTCGTTCAAAAAGCATAACTTTCGTTTTGTTTACATTCACTTTCATTCCTTTCCCTTTCAAAGCTTCATTCATAATATTTAGCATCTCCTGAAGCTCGTTAGCGGATGACGCAAGTATTACTTGATCATCAGCGTAGAGTAAACATTTGATGACTAATTCATTCATTCTTAACCCATACATACATTCTTTTAAATCTGTCAAACATTTATCCATGAAAAGGTTGAACAGCCATGGTGACGCAACACATCCCTGTCGAACACCTCTTTCGACAGGAAACCACTCCGTGTACGCTCCGTTTATTCTGACACAGGCACTAGAACCCTCATAGAGAGACTTCAATGCTTGGATCAGACAACCGCTCACCCCATACGTAGATAACGTTGACCACAGCTCATTCCTCACCACTCGATCATAGGCCTTTTCTAAATCTACGAACGCGCAATAAACTTTTTGGTGTTTAGCCAAACATTTTTCAGTTATGCACCGTAAAGAAAAGACCTGATCCGTACATCCCATTCCTCTTCTAAATCCCGCTTGCACGTCCCATATTTTCCCATCAGTTTCATTAATCACCCTTTCAATTAATATCTTTGCATACAATTTGCCGACGACACTAAGAAGGCTGATACCGCGGTAATTTTTGCACTCCTGCTGTGACCCTTTTCCTTTATATAGAGGGACAATTACGGCCTTGCTCCAATCTCTTGGGACTTGACCTTTCTCCCAGCATATATTGAAAAGGCAGTACAGCTGAGCTACCACAATCCCGCGGCCAGCCTTCAGCATCTCGACTGACACTCTGTCATACCCAGCAGCCTTACCTGATTTCATACCTTTTATCGCTTTCATGATGTCATCCATACTAATCTCGCTATCACTTGTCTTACATTCATTGCTATCCGCAGAGGCCATATTTACCTCTGCTTCATTTCTTTCAAACAAACTTTCAAAATGATCCTTCCATCTCTTCAATATCCATTCTTCTCCTTTTATTAAACTTCCATCTAAACTTCTGATTTTACAAAGCTCCGAGGAAGTAGATCTCCCTCGGGCAAATTGTATTGATTTCCAGAAAAACTTTTTGTTTGACTGAAAATCATCAGAAAGTCTCCTATCATACATATCACTGTATTCTTCTTTTTTCTTTCTTACAGCTTCTTTCACGATTACTTTCACCCTTTTGTATTCCATTCTTGCCTTTTTTACGTCATCATTCGTTGCCTTTTGCATTCGTTGGTTCGCTTTTGTAGCCAACCAATCGGACCAAGCTTTCTTCTTTTCACACACAGCTGCTTGAACATTTTTGTCCATCCACAAATTCTTCTCTTTCTTACCTTTCCTCCTTTTAGACACGCCACATACATCAATAGCAGCACCAACCACTCCATCTTTAAATTTATTCCATAAACTTTCAATCTCATTTCCTTCGTCTTCACTCTTGAATCGCCCACTCAAATTTTTCAGATATTCTTCTCTAACATCCTCTTCTTGCAATCTCTCCACTTTTATTCGTTCAAGAATGCTCGAGGTTTCCTTCTTTCTATGGCGCCACCGATTAAAAAGACCACCGATTCGGGCAACAACCAGGTAGTGGTCAGTATCGATGTCGACCCCGCGGTATACTCGAGCATCTAGAACTTTCTTCTTCAGTTTTTCGTCCACAATTACAAAATCAATCATACTTCTAGCATTCCCTTCTTCCCTTGTATACACATGAATCCCCTTGTGCTCAAACATAGTGTTTGCCACAAAAAGACTATGTTCCACACATATTCCAAGCAAACTTCGTCCATTTTCATTCACCCGTTTGTCACCAAACATACCAAGAGTCCTTTCATATCCATCACGTTTCACACCTACCCATCCATTAAAATCTCCTAACATAATTATTCGCTCATTCGGTTCACATTCATTCAACGTATCACTCACACTTTCCCAATACTCATCTATTTCTTTTTGGGCTTTATTGGACTTTCTGGTGCCCAGATCCGTCGGAGCATAAGCACCCAAGACAAAGATCCGAGTAAGTCCAACTTTTAGCCTGATCCAGATGAGTCTAGGACTCACGTATTTCACTTCTTTCACACAATCATCCATTCTTTCGGAAAGTATGATACCAACTCCCTGACAGCCTCTCTTATCACTGCTTACACCAGACCAGTAAGCTGTGTAAGGGCTATGTTTCGTGGTATCACATCCTTTCCTCTTTGTCTCATTCACGCAGAGTACATCTATGCACCTATCATGCATCATCTGGCATACTTCATCAATCTTTTCATTCATTCCTCCTCTTACATTCAAAGTAGCAAAGCGGCTCTCGGTAGCCCGCTTTTCGCCCCCATTAGGAACGTGACGTGATGGATTGCGAATCTCATCGCCGCCATTTTTGGAATGTAATAATATCACCATTGCGTTCCCACGAGTAGCAAGGGAACATAGGTCCATTCTGGCAGAGCCCCGCATGCCAGAATAAGGCTAGCCTATTTCTGGGTTCGCCCGGTCCCAGGGCCACCGCTTGCGACTAGGCAAATGCCCCTAGCCATGAGTCCCTCGGCACGGTACACCTTGGACTGGCAGGAAGTGGGTAGGAAAATGGAATAAAAGGGGGGAACGGGTCAAAAAGATAGGAACTTTGTAAGGAAGAGAAAGGAAAATATAAGGTAGTAGGATATTACTGACTCGGAAGACTGAGAAGATTCAGTAATAGCTCGGGGAGCCGGGATCGCATACCCGTGTACCATACTATGACTATCGGACAAATAGACAAAGATGTGTACCCCCTGACCTATGGCTTATATGTTATTATTTTTGATATTTTAATCCATTGAAGTTATAATATAGAATTATAAGCAACAATTGGACACAAGACTTAAATGGAAATAGCACATGACTAGATGTCGCAACTCTTGTAGTTAAACTCAACGCATTCTAATTCATCGTGGTTCATTACAAACCTGATAAACGACACATTTTTTCTCGATGTAATCAGAGAAAAATTATTGTTTCCTATACATTTTAATGTTCTATCACGTCGGAAATTAATGTATAATTAGTCACTAGAGTTCAATAATTGCATATATTATCCACAGAAAGATAAAAGTCTGCAATCAGTGTACAGAGAAATCCAGTTTATTGAGGTGCCCAGTTTGAGTAGTAACAGTACAAGTCAAATTCTTGATGGATTCTTCTCCGAGACTAGTGAGCAACCAATTACGCAAGAAATACTACAGAAAGAGGAATTTGACATTGACAAGGTAAGTATTATGTAATGTTACACAAACACACAATATAACACTTACATGTAATAAAACACTTAGATGACATCCTAAATATAAAAAAAAAACAATAATTTTTTTTTGAGTAGTATTCTATTCACGAATTTCTATTCTTCTCCAGTGTTTCCCAATGTGGAGCCCATTCCCCACAGGGGCAATTTGATAATTAAATTCGAAAACGAACAAAATTTTGAAAGGCTAAAAATTATGTTTGGTTTAAATAGAAATGTCAAGGGGCACGGCCTAAACAAAGGTTAGGAAATACTGATCTAGTCCGAACTTCTCATAATTATAAGATATAAAAAATGTTCTCATTTTACATGAGTTTTCAATAAATGGCGTTATATTTTAAATATTATTTCATTACTGTTTATTGAATTAATATTTGAAACCTATATTAACATGAGTGTCATTGACTACAAGATTCAAAATTATCTTTATATACATTTGCTGCTTTGAATTCTGGTGCGAAAAGAGAACTTTTAAAACAATAAATAATCAGAAATCATTTATCAGATTGAGCATACGCATTAATAAAATGTCGCAATCAGATTTCAATTTGCCCCTACCAATATATCAAAAACATTATTTTTCAAATGACATATTTTAATTTAGAAAATTTATTCAAGCTATTAATTTATTTGCACTTGATTCCAATTGCTCACGAAGAGTGCGACGGAAGTTGTCCAACAACTACTATATTTAAAAGAGTAGCTGAATTTCCCGCCAGTTTGATTTCAGTGGAATCAACTTTCCGAAACAGTGATAGGTTTTTTACTACTGATATTGATGAATAAAGAAGATTTTGATTTGAACCTAACACTCTAAAAGATGGCGTTATAATATATAGCACGACGGTGCTGTGAGAATTGATGTTTGTTTGAATTTTTTTCTTAGAAGTAGCACTTACATTTTAGCTTGAACCAGATCCTACAATAAATGCATCAAAAAATGAGGAAGCAGCTCTCAATTCTGACGATGAGAATTTGCTACAAATGGTTGTTTTTCAAGCCACGTCCTCCGTGGCTCCAGGTCGCCATGTCTGCAATTTGTGCCATAAGGAGTTTAAGCATGCACGATGGCTGAAACTACATATGCGATCACATTCTAACTGGATTAAAGCAAATTGCAAGAAACCGCCTAAATGTCCCATCTGTGAAAGAACTTTCAAGGTATGGAAACGAAATAACTGTTATTGTTTAAATTTTTCCTATGCATAAAAACTCAAATATGAAATTCTAATAATGTATGACAATGTTCTTACTACCTTTTGTACTAATGTTAATGTTTTGGAAGCATCATTTTTAATAGATATATCTATATTTATATCCATAAATAATACATGATGTCACTAAAAAACCAACAAACACAATAAGCTAACGCTCGGGTCAAGAACCGTACCCGGCAGCTGCCTGTGGGAACGTACAAGAAACTATCGTTTCATTTAGCTATAGTAACATGACGGAGCGTAAATAATGCTAATTAAAAGGTTTAAAAATATGTATTTTTTTTAATGAGGATCGAATTTTTTCCGTCCCATCATCAAATGTGTCATTAGTACTAACGTCTGTCTTCATTTTCGGAAGAGATTTCTTAACAACTTGTATAATTTTCTGCAAATTGTATCGAATAATATGTAAAATAAAGTTGACCTGTGCATTAAAAAAACAGTGTGTCAATCGAGGCATAGCAATACATACCAGGAATTGTATGAGGCAATCTGTAAAATAAAGTTAACTTGTGCATTAAAAAAAAACAATGTGTCAATCGTAATATAGCAACGCATGTCGGGTATTGTACGAGTTTAATCTATAGACGAAGCTAGCTCCTTTTCTATTTTGGCGGGAATTGTCTGTGTTACATACTATAAAATTATAGACTAACCAAAGAGTTCACAGATACATAACCCTATATTAAGATAATACTGTAATATAATGCGATATGGAAATTAGCAAAAATAACAAAAAAAAAACGGCTATTCAACGGCTTAACATGGATATGTTTCTTCGCTACTACGATATGTCATATTTATATGGGGAAATTCTAATAATATTAATAAGGTGTTTATAGCTCAAAAACGATGTATTAGGAGTATCTGCGATGTGAGCCCAATAACTTCCTGTAGATCTCTTTTTAAAGAACTAAACGTTTTAACTGTACCTTCCCTATACATATATGAAGTGTGTTTGTATGTGCAAACACTTTTAGACCAGTTTGAAAATCGGTATGATGGGACACAATTTAAACGATTTAAATTTCAAAATCATTTAGTTAGACCCAGTACAAGAACACAGCTTTATGATAGAAACTGTCACGTCATGGCTGTTAAAATTTATAATAAATTACCCAACACTCTTAAAGTCATAAATAATATTAATGTCGGAGAATAAAAGAGAACGGAGAAGCATAAAGCACAGGGGCGTAGGCTTCTCCGCCGACATCGTCATTAATGGGATCCATTATTTAATGTCTTATTCTGTGGCCGTTCGTGGGTAATGTTGGTGCAATCAAACACTTTGTTAATTAACTCTGATTATAATGTTCAATCACTTAATTTTCCCGATATCAATTTACACAAACTCATTAACAATAATAGCTAGGAACGCGACAGTTTCAATAGTCGACCACTCCAGCCGACCGCCACTCGAGAACTGCCGAGAGACGCGGCGGACTGCCACTTATTGATTCTGCCCCCACGCCGATACACAGATTGCGCCAGCGTTCCACAGACTATTCACACGGACCAGCAATCCACAGACTCTTGCACTCCGACAAATATATATAAACATAAATTGAAAAAATGGCTAATACCTAAATGCTATTACTGTATTAAGGACTACTTAAATGAAAGTTAAAATAATTCATACGAAACACAGTTTTTCACTCATACTGTTTTGATACGTTTCATATAAAACTGTAATATATTTATTTATGTGAATATTATTGGCCATAAGGATGAAGCAAATATTTCAAAATAATATTGTTTTGTCCTATTATAGATGTTGCACGCCATTGTATGGTAGATTGTGTGTTGTACACTTGATCTTGCAATTTGATTTGATTTGATAATACCATTTTAGGGCCCTGGTATGTTGAAAATGCATATGCGAACTCACGAACAGCGTCCACCAAAACAGCCAACATGTTCGGTGTGCCAACGTATATTCTCAACTAAAACCCATCTATACCGACACCGGCAAACGCATTTTGAACAAAAGACACACCAGTGTACAGTGTGCGAGAAAAGATTCTTCAGCGGTTACGCTCTCAGGTCCCATATGGCTCGACACCGAGGAGAAAGGCCGTATATGTGTGCCATATGTTCAAAGAGCTTTTATAATCCCACAGATTTAAAGGTGAGTGGAATATACTTAATTACAATAATTCATTTTCATGAACACATTAAAATGAGTATTGAATTTATTGCTAGTTTTTGAAGTGAACCTTTTTTAGGTGCTTTTTAAATTTTTACGGATGAAACGGGTGATTAGTGTCACGAAGATGTGCAGCGTATGTTATGCTAATTCGTTTGGAGGTTTAGGCACTTATATTTACAAATGTGGCATTTTAATTTGCCAAACGTCATTTAATAATTTAATATACTATTTTTCATAAAATATAAAATACAAATATTTCATAAATTCTCTTTTCTAAATTTTAAATTCAAAAACCAAATTTAAGTAATAATTTCTCATATTGACAGAAACACGTGGCATTGTTATTTACAAATCATTTGAGATTTTAATAAATTATTTGTATTAATATTCGACACGTTGAATATTTTAATGACCATTAAATTCCTGACATATCTTCCTTTTCCCCTCCTTCTAAGTCACGGAAATGTAAAGTTTTAGATTTGTATATATATAAACAAGAATTGAATTTTGGTTTGCCAACGAAGTTTCACTTCTGACATGTGTACTGTGTACGCAAGCACTTTTAATTTTTTTGAGTATCACACATCCACACACACAATTCATACAATTTTATATATTTTTAAAATAGATTCCTCAAATCATTTTAGTTATTTTAATCTTGAATTGTTAGACTAATCTGTTAAACTGTAACAATTAATGCCCCACTCAAGGTTAATAATTTACAACTTAGTTTTCAATACCGATGTAGTGATTAGGTAAAAGTTGTATTAATTTATCCAAATAAATAAGTAATTTAAAATATGTTTTGGGTATAAATTTATTATCAATAAAAATACCGCAAACAATGGTTTAAAGTACGATAAATTTTACTTAGAGAAATTTATCATTTATAAATTGATGGCGTCGACAAAGTCCCACACGGTAACTTATCGAACTTTTCGTCTTCCTCGTCCAAGACTTTAAACGCTGTCTCGAAAGCCTTTTTGCTACGTTTTGATAAATATATTGGAAATGTTACATGAAATCTTATTTTTAGGTTTCCTTTCGCTCTATTTGGACATGCCGGTATAGGCAGGCCTTCATCTTCTACTACTTTTTCAAACGTCGGTGTTATTACATCTGTAATTTTAATTCTCATAATTCTGTCATCAAGAGTGGAAAATGTTATTGTAATACCACATAATGCTTCTTGTAATGTTATCGTTCGAACCATAAGGAGATCGCTCAACCCTAACCTTACGAAATTTTCATGTGGTCTATCTTCAGTTATAAATATAACATCAGCTGGTATTCTCGTAGGGCCTTGATCACCTTCTTCTTTGAACTTAATTTCGGTATTAGGATACATACCAGGTTTAATAGGTATAGATAACACTTTCTCACGTAATTTTAGCTCTGAACAAGTTTCATCAGTAAAAACTAAACGTTGTATTTTCATCTTTTTTAGACATCCCTTGTAAACTTCTTCAAGAGTTAAGGAAAGAGGTCGAATGATGGTTTGATCTTTCTCTTTGTAACCTTTACCTAATGGTGATTCAAACATAGGGGGTGGATTTTCATAGTAGTCTAATAAATCTGCATATGGATTTTTGCTCCCAAAGAACTCGTGGAAAGTTCTTAACGGATCACCATGATATGTGTAAGGTTGAATATATTCTTGAGGTCCGGGGACACCTCTTTTAAGGCCTTCTTCGCCATATTGATCGTAAACCGCCCTGTGCTGATGATCAACTAAAACTTCATAAGCTTCGGCAATTAAAGCGAAAATCCGCCTCATGTTTTCATCGTCATTGTACCTTTCAGGGTTATATTTTAATGCGAGACGACGATACCCTTTTTTGATTTCAAGTTGATTGCAAGATCTTTTAACCCCCAATATTCCATAATAATCAAAACCCATTTTAACAATTTGTCTTAAAATATATTGTTTATATAAAAATATTTGTCAATCATATACGTCAAAGTTTTCTGTTATGTTTATCCTAATGTCAATCGAAATTTTTTCTTGAATGACATTAAAACTGTTTTGCGGAATCATTTTAGTGTATATTTTTTCGATTTGTCTTGGAATTCAAAATTGTCTAGGCTAAATTTAAATATACCGTAGGTCCACTTTCGCTTGCATACCGGAGAAAAGCCGTTAAAATGTCCAGAATGTTACAAGACTTTCCGCAGACATTCAACACTTTGCCAGCACATGAAGAAACATCGGGGCATAAGAAATCATATTTGTAATGTTTGTAACAAAGCATTTTATGAAGTATCAAAGTTGAACGCCCACATGAGAATTCATACAGGTATTGTACTCGTATATATTCCGTAATGGAAATGATACTAATTCCTTTTATTGTGTTAGCTACTCGTGTGTGACTTGACTGTGACTTCATGAACTCACAGGATGGGTAATAAGTGATACATCCCAAGATGGTAAGGCTATGTATGGTATATGTCTGATGTGAGATAAAGACCATTTATTTTTTTAATATTTTTGATTAATATTTATATTGTGCCAGATCACATTTTTTTACCTTTAGTCTTTGCTGGGTGATAAGAAACCAGGGCCAAAAGGACAACTCCATACCTATGGATCTAAAAAATCACTTTTTAAATATTTATGGATAATATAAGGCTCCCCTGTTAGCAATAAGGGTGTTAAAATTCAAATTGTGGCATTGTGTTTTCTGTTAAAATATTTTCGATATTTGCCCGCAGTTGGGAAGCAGGCGCTTGGTTCCGCCCCGTGCCTCGGAGAGCACGTTAAGCTATCGGTCTTGTGCCTGATCTCTCCCTGGTCCTATCCGATTGGACTATGACAGTGCACTTGTATTTACGCATACCCTTGTGCAATATAATATTTCCTGTGCAAATGCCTAATCTCTTCATGCGAAATTCGGTCAGGGTACGATTAAAGTTCAATTCGCTGTTATACTTCTTCCGGCACTTTACCATTTTTAATTGGGCTTTAATACCTTAATCGTATTTCTCCAAATCGTACGTTTTTGGATAGTCAAATTGAATTTTGATTTACTTTTGCAGCGTTTTTCTTACCATGGCCATTTATATTATTTTCTTCCAGTTGTTGAAGTACATGTTCTGACACGACCATACTAGTGCAGGCACAATTTTGTCACCTTTTATATTACACTGACTTTCAAGCTGTATGTTTTTTTAAATTATCATTTTAGGTGAGCGTCCGTTTGAGTGTCAGTTCTGCGAGCGTAAGTTCGCACAACAATCTGCTCTAATATATCATCGTCGTACGCATACTGGCGAAAAGCCATACGCCTGCAAATTGTGCCCAGCGCGTTTCACTACGTCCTCTGCTAGAAACAATCACACACTCACACACACTGGTCACAAAAAGTGAGTAAACTGCCGAGACTATCTTCTGAACTTTGAATCAGATAAAACATATATTTAAACTTACAGGTTCGTTTGTCCGGTTTGCTTTAAAGGCTGTACATCTCGTACAGAATTGAGGGTACATTCGAGTAAGCACACGGGTGAAAAGTTGTTTGGCTGTGAATTGTGCTCTCAGAGGTTTAGTTCCGCATCTTATTTGGCGGTGCATCGAAGATACCATACCGGAGAGAAGAAGTACATGTGTGACGTTTGTGGGAAGGGTGAGTTGAGTGGTGTCCGATTTCTTACTATTAATATCGGCTCATCCAAACCCTGATAGATAGGTTCATTAACTATGAACAGTCTTAGTTATTAATATTATGGTTTTATTTCCGATTTTAAATATATATTCTGTACAACTCTTTAAATTTTTAACCAAGAAAATCTCCTCGTATTCGTATGGATTCATTTTGAAGTAAACGAAATAAACGAAAGTTACTTTCTTTTATTTACTACTTCTTTCATGATAGCGTGCCCATAAAAACAAGTGGCAACACAGGCCTGCACTTACACACATACATGAACAGTGTTAAGGTTTTTTTATGTTGTTTAAAATTCGGCATAATGCATGAAAAATCGTAAAAATTCATAATCCAGGAATGCGACATTAATAAGATGTTACTTACTTTTTTAATATCTTAACAGGTTTCATAGATTGCAATTCCTACAAAAAACACATTAAAACTCACGCCTCCGAGAAGAAGGAGAACGAGTCAACTGTTGACAGTACAGACACCAACTTTGAGATTGAACAGGCAATGACTACAGAAAAAGTTGATACGAAACAGAATAAAATTGATGAACCTCATGAACATGATGAAGAGAAGGATACACAGATTGTACAGACACAAGGGGAAAATGGACAGAAGAAGTTCAAGTGCGGTCTCTGTGTAAAGAGTTACTCGTACTTACACAGTTTAAAGAAGCACATGTTGAGTCACGTGCAAATGTGTGTCTTTAGTCCTGATGGTTCCGAGCGTTTGTATGCCTTTAAAGTAAGTGATGTCTTTTTTATTTCCTACTATTACTTTACATACCTACTCCCTATTCTTTATATATCGACGGCCTCTACGTATATTAATAAGTAGGGCCGTCTTGCATTTTAATCATTTTGACGTCACCCCACTTAACAACTTAGGTTATCATTTTTTTTTTAATATCATATAGCTCTTAAAATATGTTGCTTAAAACGCTTACTTATTAACTTACATACCTTATTAACACTATATTGTTGGTTCGCGAAAATCGTATTGCGCCATCTAGCGAATGGTGACAACCGTACAGCGAAATCACTAAAATTTTCATTCAACCTAAATTTGCCCTGTCAAATCAAACACAAGTCAATTGCTAGCAACGGGAGTACTACCACCCTTACACTAGAGAGTTATTCTAATTTCAGCAACAACAAGAACTCCAACAAGAGCAGCAACAGCAGCAACAACAGCATCAGCAGCAACAGCAACAAATGCAAGTACAGCCGCAAGTGCAACAGCTGCAACAGCAGGTGCTGCAGGTGGGCAGCGTACAACAGCTGGCCGTTCCAATACACGCACAGCACGTACAACAGGGTATCGCCGTCTCCGGCGTACAGGTAAAGTGAAATTTCCCGTAACACCATCTATTACATACGTGTAATTAAAATCTTAATCGATTGATTTAAAACTCTATAGTTTAACATTAAAATTTTCAATTTACCAAATAATTGTCTTTAAGATAATGAAAATATTTTATGACTTTTACAACAAACCTATTTTTTTTCTCTGTAATTGATAGGTTATAATAAATTAAATCTAAATTTGAGTACCCAAAGCAAGCCAATAATACCCGAACAAACCCGAGTACACGTGACGTCGATGCTATGTATGTAACAATGTTAACTTGTTACATACATAGCATCACGCCTCATTCCCATAGAGGTAGGCAGAGAACATCCTTCCACTTGCAACGATCTTTGCATATCTCGCTTCTTTCATTCTCATTAAATCTTTCATACAAGTTCGTCGGTTTAGAGTACTCTTGACTTGATTCTTAATTAAAATGTCCTGGATTTGATCCAAGAACGTTCGCATTCACTCTTGACTCATAAATCCTTTGTGTCAGTCTCCTTTCATTCATTCTCTCTACATGCCCAAACCATTTAAGCATACCTTTCTCAATTTTAGTCACTACATCTTCTTTGATACCACAACGTTCTCTTATCACACCATTTCTTACTCTGTCACTCAGTTTTAATCCACACATACTTCTCAAGGCTCTCATTTCTACCGCATTTATTTTACTTTTGTGATTCTTCTTCTTAACATATTCTTAAACATTAAACGTTCATAGCGCGTTTGTCTTATGATTTTGTTTAAAATTTGTAGTTGTTTATAATTTATTAAAACTCTTTTTTTAAGTTTTTGATATTACATAATGTAATACTATATAAACATACCAACTAAAAATAAACTCGCAACTGCAATTATAATAAAACAATATATTTTGTATCAAACGAATTATTATTTACGCTCCATCACGTTAATAGTGCTAAATGAAACAACAGTTTTATATAAAAAAATATATCACCAAAAACCCAGCAATGAAACCCAAAATCAAAAACAGCTAACGTCTCAGCTTGGGTCGTCAACCGGCCGCGCCGACAACTAGCGGCAGCGAAGCGTAAATAATGCTAAAATATTGTTTAAAAAAAATGATATTTTTTCCTTTCCATTATCAAAGGTGTCATTAATACTATCATCTGTTTTTGGTTCCGGAAGTGGTCCCCTAACACTTCGTATATAAAACGAATTTTCTTTTTTCATAGGGCCAACAGTATCCATCGATATCGTCGGTGCAATCGCTACAATTACAGCAAACTCACCAACACATCAACACGGTAAGATTTTAACTGTTGTCAATCGATATTTTTAAACACTTGTTATACTGTTACTCACACGATATTGTATGATCAGCAGCAACCGCAACTGCAAGTGCAGACAATACAGATACATCCGCAACACCAACCTATACAGATACATGTAAGTATTTTGATACTTATTTTTAAAACACTTTTATAAGCTTGGGCTGTATGTAACTATTTATTTATTCGTTTTATTGTACACCACTGTTACATACTAAATAGAGTAAAACGTAGAATGGCATAGGAGGTCTTAATAATAAATTACTGGTTGAGCGTAAGGGCATTTAACTATGTAACGGTATCTTTGATCGCGATTTTTAACTAGAAGTCTAATTAATTGGAAACTTTCCATACGTATTAAGTGCCAATGACATTGCAATAATTCGTTAAAGATTTCCCATTATACTTGTTAGGGCCGCCAGGATTAAAGAATTCTATTCATAGATCCTCTGTGAGGAAGTGAAAGGGACAAAGCTAGTTCGCTATCTGCGCATGCCTGCCGTCTCGGGTAGCCAGCAAAGTATTTTATTGGTCAATACACTCGTACTAAAAAATAAAAAGTAGTTTAAAAAAACAGGCTTTTATAGCAAACCTAACTAATAACTAGAAATAATTTTTAATGATAAGTTATAAACAGAATCATTTAATTCAGATTGAAAAGCGTGGGGTGCATTTCACAACATTCCCATAACTCTCCTTTCGACAGTTTAGACAGTTTCCAATAGAATGATTGTAACCTTTAATATGTCAAGCTTTCACTCTGAATTCAATGATTCTGTAAAAACGTGTTTTTTTAGTTTCTTTTTAACTATTATTTATTTTTGTTACTAGTAGATTCGGCAAACTTCGCAAATCTATACATGTGAAAGCTGAATGATAATTGCAAAATATTTCAACTTTAGCCAACACTTAACCGGAACAAAAACAATTCGTTAACAATAAAACGCGACCCTTACGCCCCGATTCCCTCCAAAGTTCGTAACGAATAAAATAGTTGCGATCAGAAATTATTGGTTGTCAATGTCGAAAAAGAACTGCGTGCATACAAAGTACGCATGTCAGAAGTGAAAGTTCTTTGGCAAACTAATTTTTAAATCTTGTTTATATTTATATAAATCTATAACAAGATATGCGAGACTTAGAGGGACGGAAAAAGGAAGAGATGTCGGGAATTTAATTGTCATTAAAATATTAAATATGTCGAAAATTAATACAATAATTTATTGAAATCTCAAATAACTAATTGTAAAAAAAAAATGAATCGCGATTTTTGTCAATATTAGAAATTATTAATTATTTTTATTATATATTTTATGAGAAATATTATATTAAATTATAGCCTCATGTGCTTAAAAAAGTTTCACTTCAAAAATCTTGTGTGCAATTCAGACGTAGTTGAAGTGAAACCTTAAATTTTTTTGACTTTTAAGATAATGAGACGAATGTAAAATTTTATTCCTTGGTGAAAACGAATGGAGGAAGCTGTTGTGGGTAACCTTATAATAAATATGTACACGGTCATCGTATCTATGAAATAAAGGCAGTCATCTTGTAATCGTCTTATGATTTACATGTCCCATACAACATGGTGTCAGGTGTGACTCTTGTGTGTGTTAAATATTAAAATAGTATCGTATATAAGTTGGCGAAAATAACAAATACAGAATGGCGTATGAAAGTCGCGGCGATAATGTTTACGCGGCGATACAACAACCGGCGCCGATGCGTCAAGATGGCAACATGGCCGTCAATTGGAAAGAATGGAAGAATTCTTTCGATTATTTCTTAATCGCTACGGGCAAAGAAGCTGCGAGTGATAAAGAAAAGTATGGATTATTTATGCATTGTTTGGGGCAATACGGCAGAGAAATTTTAGAGGAGCTCGATTTTACAGATCGAGATAAATACGATTACAAATTGTTGTGCATCAAATATAACGAGTACTGCGACCCGAAGAAAAATGTTAATTATGAGAGACATATGTTTTTCGAAACCTACCAGAATGAATTTAAATTCGATAAATATGTGGGAATTTTAAAGCGAGCGAGTCAAAGTTGTGAATTCGGAATATTAAAAAATAGTCTTATTTTGACTCAAATTATACGCGGTCTAAAAGATCCGCTGATGAGAGAAAAACTATTATCGAAATCGTCGCTGAGTTTAGAAGAAGCGATCGCGTGGTGCCGGGCGGCGGAACGAGCGAGCGAGCAAGCGGCGGCGTGCGCGGCTCGCGCGGAGCCGGCGGCGCGCGCGCTCGAGCAGGTGAGGCGCGGCTGGCGGCCTGCCGGCGCGGCCTCCGCCGGCCGGCCTAGCGAGGCCGCGGGCTGGCGGGCTCGGCGGGACCAGGTGGCGGCGGCGTCCCGGCGTTTCAGTGAGTGCGGAAAGTGTGGTGCGCGACATAGTGATGCCTCACGTTGCCCGGCATACTCGGTAAAGTGTTATCGTTGTGACAAAATTGGGCACTTCGCGAAGTGTTGTCGTGCGAGATTTACCCGAGAAGTCGTCGACGATAGGGCCCCGATCTCGGAGGGATGTCCCGAGGTAGAAACCTGCGATACCGGTGAGCTAACTATGTATAATATTTCTATCGAAGCTACGTGTGAAATGTACGGCGCGTGGTCTGAAATTATCGAAGTGAACGGTGTTTACGTAAAGTTTAAATTAGACAGTGGCGCCGAGGCCTCGGTGATGTCAATCTATTCGTATGAAAAAGCCGGGTTTAGTAAGTCACGTTTAATAAAGTGTAGTACGGTTTTAAGGGAAATCAGTAAAAATAAATTACCTCTAATTGGTTACTTTATGGCGATGTTAAAATATAATAGCAAAACCTGTTATGAAAAAATTTTTGTACTAGATAATAAATGTAGTAATCTGTTAGGGTTAAGGGCATGCATTAATTTAGAACTTATTGCCAGATTAAACCAAGTGTCTGTAGATCTTAAAAAATATGATAATGTATTTGAAGGAATCGGCTGTTTATCTACTACTTGTAAAATAATCTTAGATAAATCGATATTGCCTGTGGTCAACGCATCCCGAAAAATCCCACTGAAGCTGCGACCTCGTTTAAAAGATGAATTGGATAAAATGGTAAAACTAAACATTATTAAAAAAGAGGACGGACCGACGGACTGGGTGTCAAATATAGTTGTAGTTGAAAAACCAGACAAAAAACTACGTCTTTGCTTAGATCCGAGAAATTTAAACCGAGCCATTAAACGAAGCCATTTTCAGTTACCTACCTTGGATGAAGTAGCTAGTAATCTCGCAGGAGCAAAATATTTTTCGAAATGTGACGCAAAAAACGGGTTTTGGATGATTCGTCTTGATGAATATAGTTCAAAATTATGTACATTCTCGACGCCATATGGCAGGTATAGATTTTTACGTATGCCTTTCGGGATAAACTGTGCTCCCGAAATATTCCATAATGAAATGAATAAGATTTTTAAAATGGAGGGGGTCGAGGTGTTTATAGATGACATTTTGATTTGGGGGCGTTCTAAAGAAGAGCATGATACTCGTTTGAAAGAAGTGTTGAATAGGGCAATAAGTAGCGGAGTTAAATTAAATAGAGAGAAATGTGTTTTCGGAGTGTGTGAAATATCATTTTTGGGTCATACGTTTAATTCTAGGGGTATGTTACCTGATCCAAACAGGGTTAGTGCGATAGTAAACATGCAGAAACCGACAGATAAAAAGGGGTTAGAACGTTTTTTAGGAATTACGAATTATTTATCTCGTTTCATACCACGGTATTCTGAACTCTCGGCACCTTTACGAGAACTTATAAATAAAAATGTTAATTTTGAATGGTCGGAATATCATAATCGGGCGTTTGAATTATTGAAATCAAAAATAAGCTCAGCACCGGTATTAAAATATTATGATCCGAATGAGGAAGTTACGGTGTCGGTGGATGCGAGTGCGCAAGGGCTCGGCGCGTGCTTATTACAAAGCGGGCGACCGGTAGCTTACGCCGCGCGCACTCTCACCGATGCGGAGCAACGTTGGGCACAAATTGAAAAAGAAATGCTCGCGGTAGTCTTTGGCTGTACGCGCTTCCACCAATATATTTATGGTCACGATAAAGTCACAGTAGAAAGTGACCACAAACCATTAGAGGCTATTTTTAAGAAGGCATTGAACGAGGCTCCGGCACGTCTTCAAAGGATGTTATTGAAAATACAATGTTATCGCATCAAACTAGAGTACAAACCGGGAAAAATGTTATTTATTGCGGACACCCTGTCTCGAGCTGCAACCGAAGAGGGATCCGAAGAGGATATATGTAAGGAGGTGATGATACATGCGAGTGCACTGTACGAAAACTTAGAAGTTACCCCGGCAACGAGAGATATGATAAAAATGGAAACTGAAAAGGATGCGGTGTTGAAGGCGGTTTGTCAGTACTACAAAGCCGGTTGGCCAGATAATAAAAGAGATACTAGCACAATTGTGAGGCAATACTGGATAGTACGCAGCGAGCTTCATGTGGTGAATGGGATTTTATTTAGAAATGAGCGGGTTGTCATCCCAGCCTCGCTTCGAAAAGAGATGCTCGGGCGGATTCACGAAGGTCACATGGGTGTGGAGAAATGTCAGCGCCGTGCGCGTGATGTCATGTGGTGGCCAGGAATGAGTTCCGAAATTCAACGTACAGTGGAGTCGTGCGAGACATGTCTACGACACCGCGCGGCCAACCCGCGACAACCGCTCGCGCCGCACCCCGTACCGATGCTGCCCTGGGAGGTCTTGGCAGCTGATATATTTGAATTTAAAAATAAATACTTTTTATTGGTAGTTGATTATTATTCAAAATTTGTAGAAATATTTACACTTCCTAATTTACTTAGCACTAGTACAATTAACGCCCTAAAAGATACGTTTAGTAGGTTTGGAATTCCAAAGAAACTAGTGTCCGATAATGGCACACAATTTACATCAGAACAATTTAAACATTTTAGCAACAGTTGGGGTTTCACTCATGATACTAGCTCACCATTATATCCACGATCGAACGGTCTAGCAGAACGAAATGTACGAACAATGAAAGCTTTAATGCAAAAATCATATGAAACCGGTGAGGACTGGAAACTAGCATTATTGAACTTTAGGAATACTCCCATTTCCGGAGAATCAAATTCACCGGCTCAATTGTTAATGAGTCGACGCTTAAATACACGACTACCTTGTGTAGCATCGCAGTTGGAACCTCAAATAGTAAATAAAGAAAATATGTCAAACGTTCGCTCTAAAAAAATATCACAGTATAAGAAGTATTACGACAGGGGGTCAAAAAATTTAATTCCACTTAATACAAACGAACCGGTAAGAATGAGGCAGGATAAAGTCTGGGTTAAATCGCGTGTAATGCGCCCCGCACGGGGAAGTCGGTCTTATTGGTTGCAAACTGAAAATGGCGGCGTTTATAGACGTAATCGACAGCATATAATGAAAGTACCGGATCATGGCAATACTAACAGTACGACTAAGCAAAAACTTGTTAGAAACGATTTATTGTGGGATGATTTCGATTCGTCTTCAATTCAACCATGTGGCGATACAAATGGTAATCCTGCTCAGGCGACACAGTCCCCGCATTCACATATTAAAACTACAACAAGCGGTCGAGTTGTGCGCCCACCAGTTCGATTTGCTTGCGAGTACAAGTACTAAATTGTTGTAATAAGATTGTTGATTTGTTATAATAAAATAAGCCTGTTTAGTTTATACATGTAATAAACATAGTAAGAAGTAATAATATAATAAGTATAGTAAGATGTAATATATATATTAAAATTTATATAAGAGGGAGATGTTGTGGATAGGAGGGAGATGTTGTGGGTAACCTTATAATAAATATGTACACGGTCATCGTATCTATGAAATAAAGGCAGTCATCTTGTAATCGTCTTATGATTTACATATCCCATACAACTACAAAGAGAACCACGAACATAATAAACATTATATAAGACTTATGATCACATGTTCTTCCCCATTAAATGTTATGAAATTATGTGTCTGTCTCTTTTTATTGTTGCCTTTTCGTTTCGACTTTTAAATCACAAGGTTTAACTTCAATTAGGGCATTTTTGCACACGCAGCTATCTAAAATTTTACTATTTCTCTATCAGACGGTAGGAGTGCAGCAAGTACAACAAGAACAGTTGCACGTGGCCACGTCGTCGTGTCAAACAATGTTACCAAATATACTACAAGTAAGTTTTCATTACAAATCTTAGATAGATAGAAAATATTATATTGCACACAGTATTAAGTTAATATAATTTCTTACCCTAAATTATTATATTAGATTAATCTATGTGCGAGGTTAATAATTTGTTGAAGACATTTAATGATTTCAAACTACAAAACGCCATTTACTAAATTTGCCCTGCTGTGATCGACCCCTGGACCTTTTGTAGTAACAGGAGTACTTGCCTCACTGAGCCAACGAGGCCGTTAAAATCTTTCTGTATCCTTTTATTGATGTGATTATACCTCCAAAAGAGCGACAAATTGGCATTTTTTATTCAAGTTCAATTTATTGGATTTAATCTTTTGCACTCGAACGACATGTCGACATGGTGCATTCCCCAGTGAGCGTAATGGCGACGATAAATCGACTTGGTAAATTTACCAGTAACTCGAATAGCGACAATATGCCGACATTTGTTTTTACGTCAGGAAATCCTCATGGATACCCGCAACAGGACGGGGGTGGGTAAATTCCCCAGAAAGTCTAATGGGGACAGTATGTCGACATGGCAAATTAACCATTTACTCTAATGGCGACAGTACGTCGACATGGTAATTTTCTCAGTAACTCGAATGTTGATTAGGTCAATTTCCCAGTAACTCGAATGGCGACAATATGTCGTCACTATGTGCCGTTAAGTAATAAACACTTGTGTATATTTTTTGTTATTATGGTAAAAAAAACTACTTGTAAGCGCGCTCGTAGTGTAAATTATTGATAAACATTGTAATGTGTTGTTTCAAATAAGTGAATTGCAATTCTTTTTGAAACAAATAAAGTCTCTTAAACTATAAATATAATTTTTTCGTTCCAGTTGCAACCGGGTGCGGTAGTATCGGGATTGGGGCAGGTTGGCACTGATCTAGGCGGTGTACATCGAATTATCCTACAACCACCCGCACCTACACACCCCGCACTATACACCATACATCACTAATAACCGAAGTAGAGCGAACACGTTTAGGAAGTCAAAGATAAATTATTATAACTTGTTTTGCTTCAAAAGGGGCCATTTATTAATTGCGTAAGAGTCTGTAGGTGGAGGCGGCAAAATAATCTATATACAAGTTATCTTAGGGGAAAAAATGTAAAACGCATTGTTATGTAATATTTTGTAAGTTGTTTCTAAGGTTTTCTTCATTATATAGTGTACATTTACAGCTTATTTCAAAAATTTTGTTTATTAAAACTTTAAAACATTAAATGTGTTTGTTTTTACTCATTTCAAACATAAACTCTTCTTGGGTATTTCGGAATGTTAAGTGAAAGGTACTAAGAAAACCTTAAATCTTCTAAAAATAACGAGAGCATCAAAATTACTCTAACATTAGAGCACAAAGAATATAATATCGTTATTACGTACCTTAAATCGAGCGCCATAAGATCCTTTTTTAAAGGCTACTAATAATGTCGTCATGACTTAGACCAGTGATTTTCAACCACTGTGCCGCCAAATTTTGCAAATATATAATAATGTTAATATTATTAAATTATATTATAGAAAAAGAAAAATATTTTTATTATTAGCTTGTAATTAATCCCTTTAATAAACGTTTAGCTATTATTGTAGTATATATTAGTTTATTTCGTATATTTAAAATTTTTGTCAAACTATTTCTGCAGTGTGTTGTAATAAGTAAATAATTTTTGTATTTTTCTTTGTGTGCCGCCAAATTTTGAAATCGTTAAATATGTGCCGCAACAAAAATAGGTTGAGAATCACTGACTTAGACAATGCATTTTCTTAAATTTGCGCAAATAATTTATATTATATTCAAGTTAAAAATTACTGGATCGATTTAAAAATCTGTAGCGTATTTTTATTTTAATAAATTTACTAATTGCGGATATACTACGTTAATTATGTTACGAATTTTAAAATGTCAAGTCAGATATGTTATATTCGTTGAAAAGTAAAATCTGTATATTGATTAGATTATGAATGTATGTATCTAATAATCGGAAAGGAATTAATTAAAAAATACAACCGACTGAGTTTGTTGTGGGCTCTTCTCAGATCAGGGCGAGAATTAACCCTCGTAACTTTAGATTGTAATTCGTTCTTTAATGTTATCATCAGTCATACATTTAAATATTATAGGAAAAAAAAACGATATTTGACGATTCAAAAGTGCAGTAATAAACCTACTTGAATAAAGATATTTTGACTTTGACTTAGAAGAGAGAACTGATGAATTATTTTTATTTATATTTTATGAAAAATTGTATATTAAAATTTCTTAATTAGGAATGGCAAATTATAATGCCACATGTTACTTGTAAATATTAAAACGACTTAACCTTCAACGAAATAGCAAAAAAAACGCTGCTTATCTGCGTGGCGCTAATCACGTGTTTTATCCGTAAAATTTTTACCCTCATGCGTAACGTAACTTCAAATCGAAATAAAATATTTTTGCCAGGTAAAAGTTTATTTATAAAACCGCTTATCATCCATACAGCTATTTCACTATATTAAAATTTCTAACTACATCATACAGAAGTTAACTTAAAAGTTAATTACGACTAATTTAGTACATTTCAAGAGGCAACCTTATTCACATTCAATTTATTTCCTTACAATCGAAACAATTTTAAATCTAAATATTATCAAGGTAATTATCCCTAGTAAATTTTAAAACGTGGCTGACTTGATCTTTTGTCACATTCAATTTATTTTCATAGATATATCCCTATAGCCCCTGTATATAAATAGTCAACTTGAATTTCGATGATTATATCACAACTTCTCTCAACCTAGGTCATCATTGTTTCTAAATATATTACTTTTGCACTTGATTACTATCAAGCTAACTTTCCGCGAGTAGTTTCATTTTAATAAAAGCCCAACAATTTCCTGTATGAAAATTCTCGTAGGCAACAGGGGAAGCAGGCAAGCATTTCGCGAGTTTTTATACCGGAATCGAGAATTACTATATAATATAATATATTTCTACAATTTACAATTTATTATGCAAGAAAGTAGTCCAAAGAATGACAGATTATAGACTGTTAAATTTGAATATTGAACATAAAAATACCATGAATTAAAATACTCGTAAAACAACTATAAATTTAATAGTTTACGAATAATTCAGAAAATAACTCGAATTATTTAAAAAATTTCGGATTACTCGAAATTTTTTGAATAATTCGGGGACTTTGGAATTATTCGATTTGAATTTCGAATCGAATAACGAATAATTACTTCAATTCGAGTATCCACCTTACACTCTATATCTGAAGCTCTCTGGTTGTTTACCGATAGAGAAATACATGACCATCTAAACACAGTGCAGGACGTAATCCGATTATACTCCAAAAATTATCAACCAAGTCTGGAAGTGTATCCAAATAACCCAGCACTATTGCTGAAAAGACAGGAACATCAGAGACGGATCAAAAGGCATCACATCCTGAGACTAATGGATAGGATGTAGCCTTATTGTAATAAGAGGAGTGTCTTCAATGGAACAACTGACAAAGACAAATACCTACAACACAGCCGCTTATACAGATTGCAGATAATTAATAGAAGAAAAAAAAAATTGTTCTCCAAATGTTAAAAAAACCATAATACTTGATTTTACAATAAATTGTTTAATAAAGTCTAATTTTATTTCGAGAATATTTGGTGGCCAAGAGGAGCCTCTACACCTCTAAATCCAGTCCAGCATTTTCAAAATCCAACAAAGAAAGACATCACTATAAAATTGTTGTGTAAAAACATTCAATTAAATCACTACGAAATATGTGAACTTAGTCCTGCTGGCAGCTTAACGTCGGCGAAGTAGGGATGATCAGGGACATCTTTGGCGATGATTCGACGTATGGGATCATAAACTAGCATCTTCTGTAGTAACTCCATTCCCATCTCATCCAGATTTTGTACCTGTAAAATAAATTATTTTCACCACAACATAAAGGGATTCCTAAACTTCACAAACTTCCTAAACTTTTAATAGATGGCACTGTAGAATATTGTTTAGTAAATATGATTATTGAATTGAATTAATATTTGAAAAAACTGTTGTAAAATGAAATATAACAAAATAAAAGAATTCATTTGAGGGGTGTTCAAGTACTTTTATTTATTTTAAGTTTATATATATTGAAAATTATATCCATCTTTGTACCATTAAAATTAATGAGAAATAAAATTAATAGCAGGGATTGAATGTAAATTACCCCAATTTTTTCTTATACTCTAATACTACAGTTACAAAATGAGCGTATAACTCTTTGGTAACTTACATGATTGTGCAAATTGTAAGTAGTCCAGTTTGGGAATGTTGGCTTATAGTCCGGTAGAGATGAAACACTTGGCCAGATTTCTTCTGTTGGAGTTCTTAACATCCTGTAAATTAACATATAGATGATTTAAAAAACACTTTATTAGTAATAAAAAAACATACATACAAACATATCTTCTTGCACCATTTATAGAATTAATAGACATAAACTACTCCACCAAGTGACTGCCTCATTGGTCTAGTGGTTACCATGACCGGCCATAGACATGAGGTCCAGGGTTCAAGTCCTGGGTAGAGCTAATTAAAAAATGGATGGAATGGAACTGAGTTTCCTATTATTTTTTTTACAATATTTGGCTGAAGTTGGCTGTTTGTGCTCCACCCCCATACCATGGAGAGCACTTTAAGCTAGTGGTCCTGCACCCGATCTTTCGCCGGTCGTATCGGATGCCCGGACTATGAGACTGAAGGAATTGAGAATATACTTGTGTACATGCCTGCCAACCCATAGTGGAGCAGTATGTTGGATCTATGCTCTAAACACCCTCTCTGCTATGAATGAGGAGGCCTGTGCCCAGCAGCGGAACCATAATGGGCTGCTTATTTACCTTACTTATATACTCTAATAAGTTGGCAAGTCTCTAGAAGATAAGTATTAATGTAGTATGTCAACTAATATATGACGTCAAGTAAAAACCATCATAATTACAAAATTGTCTTACAAAAAATGGTATTTAATATAGTAAATACTTATTACTGTACTAACTTTTGTACCAATGATATATATTTATTTTGGACATGTTTCAATAGCTGTGAGTTAAATCAAATCAAGTTGATCCCCATGTCCCACTTGATCATGGAACTTAGCTCCATGTTTAATGTAATGAAAGTCATTCATAATATCGTACATAAATAATATTACGCCAATGTAACTTATATACCTGAATATGCGGAAAAGCTGATCAATCTCTGAATCCCCTTGAAACAAAGGCTTCTTGGAAGACATCTCAGCGAAGATACATCCAATTGACCAAATGTCTACTGGACAAGAATATCTGTAACATTTTAAATCATTATTAACATAATCTAATATAAACAGACACATTCACATAAGATATAAACAAAATGTTTGTCAAATCTTGTAAAGAACCTTCCAAACTAAATTTAAGATATGGTAATCAAACTTATGCATATATTAGCCAGTTCTATACATCTAATAAAATTGGCTAATTTGAGATCATGAGATTATAGCACTATAACATGGTCTTAGAGGCACAGAAGTTTACCACACCACAAACTTCTATGTTTAGAGCAAATATTGACAGAATTTCTCAACAGAAAACCAGATATTAATTTAGAATTGGCTGGACCTGCACCCAGGATCTTATGATCTGTAGTTGAACTAGGTTACTATTAAACCAATGACAATTTCAATTCCAAAAATCATAACCCCATACTAAAATAAAAATATTTTAAGATTGCCTATTATGACAAAATTAAAAAAACGCAAAAATGGGTCTCAGAATGTCCACTGCAGGTACTGAAACCATTCATCCAACCATCAAAGCATCATCGAAAGCAAAATGTAATTAATAAAAAATTAAAACTACAAAACTCACTGACTGACTCAATCATTTACTCAACACAGGATATTTAAAACTATTTGGTATTAACTTGGAATTTAGCAAAAGGTCACTAAGAATGAATTTCCTTATATTTCCGACAAGAACTATTTGGGTGATACAGGGAACAGCTAACTTATAATAAATTTAAGAAACTATAAACTTTAAAGACATCTCAAAACTATGAAATAATCTTACCGTTGGGAGCCTAATAGGACCTCAGGTGCTCTATACCACAAAGTGACTACTTCATGTGTATACACGCGAACCGGAACACCAAATGCTCGGCCAAGGCCAAAATCAGCAACCTAGGCACAAGTAAAACTAGGTAAGGCTAAGGACAAAATCTGCAGCCTTGATACAAGATAAGGTAAGATCAAAGCCAAAATTTACAACCTAGGTACAAATAAGATAAGGTAAGGCCAAAGCCAAAATCTGCAAATTAGAAACAAGAAAAGGTAAGGTCAAGGCCAAAATCTGTAACCTAGACTACAATAAGATAAGGCCAAAGCCAAATTCTGTAACCTACAACAACCAACAAGCCAAAATATAAGCAAAATCAAGTGAAACAGCTAAGGTAATTAGTATCCTATTCATATCCCACTGCTGGGCACAAGTCTATTCCCTCTTATGACAGGGGGGCTTAATGTCATAGATCCTTTACTGAAATAAATAATTCTGAATTGCATGCAAACACAATATTGAAATATTTTAATGTAATGAATTACTTAAATCAGACGGACCATCAATCTATGGTCATACCAGAAAGCTACTTGCTTGGCGAAACATACTTGCGATGGCAAGAGCCTTGCAAACAAACTTGAATATATCATTTCCAAAATTTGTTGTATCAGGAATCAAACTCTCCACATTCCCTTCATTTATACCAGTGCACCAGTGAGGTGTTCAGGTGTTGTGTAACAAATATCAAAACAATGACAATATTGCATCATTATAAACATAAACATTACATTAATATTGCATCATCATAATCTAGATGCAATATGATACTAACTTTAATAATACCAGTCTTGTCAATAAGTAAATTCTGTGGTTTCAAATCACGGTGCAGAATGCGACGCTTATGGCAATATGTAATGGCACTGTTGATCTGATACAAGTAGCTCTTCACTATGCTGGGATCCATGAACTAGAAAACATTTAAACATTATAAGAAAGTTTTCTCTCTCATTAAATCACTAAAAGAACTTTTGCTGAACTTTTGAATCACCAGATGCAGTATTTTCAAGATAAGATGTACAATGATAAGGGTTCCTACAAGCTCTGTTAAAAACTCAAATAAAGTGGTTTTTTTAAACATCATTACAAAATGATTTTTATTTAAGTTAGAGCTATTGATTCAAATTATTGTGTAACTTTTCAATTAGTTCTCTAGCAATAAATGTTTTATTTTATTATATTTAAGTGCTATTGAAAAAAATTTTCAATAACAATACTTCAATTATGTTTATTTCTATATATACATCAGGTTCACCATTTACAATTGAAATTTAGAAAGAAAAACATATGGATTTTAAATCAAAGTAGAGTAGTGTCAGCCAAATGTGAGATTTGGTGTTTTGTTTAATATACATTATAGGATCATACTTTGCCTGATCCAAGTGAGTCCATATATTTTTTCAAATCCATACAGAGGAACTCAAAGATAAGGTACAGCCGTGATTCCTCCATCAACACATCTTCTAACTTAACAATGTTAGGATGAACCAATTCCTTCAATAAAGATATTTCTCTGAAAATAATGACACCATAGTAAGTCTTAACTTTTGGTTTAGTATCAATTAATAATTTATAAAACAAATCCTGGGCAGGCAAAAAAAGGCTTTATTTGCAAAAACTTTTCAGTGAAGGAAAACAATGTGAGGAAACCTGGACTTTTCTGGAATATATGTAGCCTGCCAACCTGCAGTGAAGTGGCATGATGGGTCTATGATGTAAAAATCAGCTCTCTTATGTATGAAGAAGCTTGTACCCAAGAGTGGATCGTTAATAAGCTGCTGTTTACTTTACTCTTATGGCCAATGACGCCTTCAATAAAGAAAACCATATCTATAGTTTCACCATTGACAGAAGTTTAGGTTATACACGACACTTATTATTGATAAAACATTAATAATATTGCTAGATGCTGTAGATTTCATATAGTTATTTTACCGTATAGCAGTAGAAGGTATGCCATCATCTTCGGAATCTAACCTAATCTTCTTCATAGCTACAAACTGCCCGGTTATTTTATTTTTCCCTTTGTACACTACTCCATATGTTCCTTCTCCAATTTTTTCTATTTTAAGAAAATCATCCATGATGTAGAGGAATTTCGTTTAACAACCTGACACCTTTAAAAAAACTAGCAAAAGCCTCTGCAATTTCAAACGGAGAACTCAATAGTGTTTATTGTAAAACAAATATTATCAAAATTTTAAATTACAAAAACTTAAATAAGGAATGTTGTCTTACACTAATAGTTTACTTAGTTTTTCTACTTTTTTTCAAGCAACAACGTATGCAAAACAGTTTTGCAATGTGCAACATTAACAAACATTAACGATCAACGACTTTTAAATATTTTCAATTCAAATGCTCAGTTAATAAACTTTACCACAGATTATGTTATGGTAATAGTGGATTATACTACAGATTAATAATAAAATAGCAAAGAGTTTCTATATACAAACAATAACATTACATTATATGTGGAAAATATAATAAACGTAATGAAATGCTTGTAAAACAGTTATCGACAAGCTTATCTCGTAATGACAGATGATGTCTAGCTTGTTTGTAGATGATGTAGCAAAATCTGATTTGATTAAAAAGACTTTGTTGCGTATATATGTGCCTTAACTGAACAAAAATAATAAAGTTATTAAAGATAGTCATATACAGACAGTATAGGATTAAAACAGTCTTCTGGCTTAAATTCTAAGAGAGTAGCTTAAGAGAAAAAGGCTTTTACCATGGTCCGCCAAAGTTTACTTCCAAAAGGCACTCGATGATAAATTTTGGATTGAAGATAAAATTATGTTTAGTGTAATAGTTAGATATCATTGATCATTTACATAGGTATTGTAACACTGAAACAATCCACCGCGTATTTTGTTTTGCTAGCTAAATTTGAGCAGGAATTATTGTATCTTAATGTGGTATAACGCGCTCTAAAGTTGAAAATTGTGTAAAAATATATTCTACGCTATTCATTATAATAAGGAATTACATGCTATTGAAGTCTCTAAAAATACGTCAAACCGCTTTGTAGATTAATTCGATGTAAACTAAAAATGTATTGGGTGAAAAACCATTACTTTAATATTTTAAACAGGCACTTCAATTTCCTTTAGTCCTTATAATATATTGTCAGCTGTTGCAAAAAATGTAAGCAGCTTACGAAATAAGTCATCCTTATAAAGTCCTATTTGAAAACATAAATATTTTAATTCTTTAGGATTCCGCGAAGTTTATAACTTTACTGAAATTTCCAGGCTTTCTGGCTGGCTTCTGAAATTTTCTCCGTACTGGCAGCCTCTGCTACACATTTAATGTTGTGAGAATAAATCAATATTTGCAAGACGTGTACAAGAATATTATTCATAGACTTATCTTTAAATATTTTATTTACCTCAACTACTATTGAAACAAACTGGCAAGAATAACTAAACCCTGCGAACACCGTGAAGGTCTACGGAGGTCAATCAGAGACTTGCTATGTTCATTTAACAGTAACTTTAGGTTTAGGAGTTTAGGTATCAACACAGTGACTTACGCAAGTAATCAGTAACCTACATATAAAGAAATTACTTCACTTCCTATTAACTAAGTATTGCAATCATAGGTTTACACATTTTAACTGTTGTTATTATTTCAGTTGATAATGTTTTTTAAATAAAATTGACAGATGCGGCGAGATAGGATATTAGATATGTCAACTCCTGTAACTTTCTTAAGCAAAGATATATTATTTTCATATGTAATTTGTCCAACAAGCCCACGTTCAGTAATGATAACGGTTTGATAACTTATTGAGATTATGTTTAAAGTACAAAAATAAGCAGTTTTGATCACGTACTGATTCTCGAGACCGATAATTCGTGCTCCAAATCTGTTCTCAATTATCAGACGATAGATACGCAGAGATTACTTACTTCTATATTATTACGATCATATTTGTGAGAATCGAGTTAATTTCCAACCTCCCTGATGTAAGCGTTTGTGAAAATGTGGAAGCGGGTAATTGTGTTGTCATTCTTAGCGCAACAAAATGTAAGTTTGAAATAGTTGTATCTTGCTAGCAAACGTTTTTATAGTGTCTGCTTACACACACAATGTTTACCTAAATATATTATGTGGCATATTAACTTAACGCCACATTGGTTTAGTAATCATAAAGTGTATCTACGAATCGCAATGTAACCAGTTTGAATTTATTGATGGAGTAATTTTTTGGATATACTTGGTTTAAGTCATAATGGCCTAATTGATAGACACGTGGATTGTGGTTAAGAGACGCGAGTTCGAATTTTTGGCGGTCCCCACTAAAATGTTTTTGTGAAATTGATATTTAAAATACGTTTGGATTAAAAGTTTACAGTTCAATCAACTTTACGTATACTTACATATTAAGACATAAAAGCTATTCAACAATTTGATTTATTTATTACTTCTGTAACTTTATTTTTGATAATAAAAATAAAACTAAAATACTGTCTTTGTATGATTATTTTTTGCAGTTTGCTTCATGCCTATCATTACGGTCTAAAATGGATCATATCATAGAAGTAAATTAATTCTAGAAAAATAATGACTACCTTTACAACACAAGTTTATCTTTTGATTACCAATGAAAAAATAAATGGTTATGTAAATTCTAACGTATTAGTCAGGAAAAAAAGAATTATCACACATCTAATATATATAAATATAATAAAATTTTCGTGTGTTCGGATTGTGTCATAGGTACATTTAATTTATTTTAGATATCAATAGAAGCGCGAAAATATGAAAGCTTAGATGCTTTTAGACAGTTGAGAAAGAACGGTGATTGTTGCCCTTGTCCGGTCAATGGAGGTGATGATTTTAGAGATCAGCAAACGGCAATTTCTCGCATGTTCACGACGTCAGCGGACGATGACAACTGTCCTTGCAGATCTACATCTGATTCAGAAACTGCATCTTCTTTAATGAGGCCGTTGTTCCGTACAGTAACACCATCAAAAAGGTAGATATATCCTTGATGAATTTTTAAAATACTAGTGGATTTTTATTAATTACCATGTTAACATCGCATATCGATCACTAGATAGTCAATCGTGCATGTAATTAAATGCCAGTATGGTTACCGCTACTTGTACTAAGCCAGTAATTTTATGATATTACTTTAAGTCATCGTATTGGAACTAAATAAATACTTAGTTAAAAAGATCGTAATCATTTTTAATATGAATACCAAATGATCCAATAAACTAGCATTGGTGTATTTTTATTAAATGGCAGTTGCTAGTTAATAAATAAAGCTGTACCATAATATACATAAATACCATAAATACATTATACATTATTGTAATTGAAATTAATTCTTACCATAGCATATATCTTCTATAATAAGCGCGCATAACTCAACGACGCCTCGACCAATTTTTCCAATTCTTTTCTTATAATGTTCGTTGAAGTCCAAGGATGGTTTTTACGACGAGAGAAGTTCGAATAATTTCAGAGAAAACCCCCTAAAATCAGTCCTTTTCTGTTTCCCATACAAACGTTTTCTAACTAAATTGTAGAGTCAATTTGACCTTTATAGCTATTTCATAAAGTTCATAATAAATTACAAGTACTCACTGTTGTTATAGCAATGTAATTCATTTCAAAAATCATTCGTAAAACTGAAATCTTTCACATTACAAATCTTTTTAACAGAACGAAGTCTGTCGGGTCTGCTAGTACATAGATACATACCATAGACATTACAGATACCAGTGTCACAAATGTTGTTAAATCTAGCGTTATTATATGCGTGGCCCTCAATATTATGTTGACATCTGAGACATTGGGTCTAAGTGCTATAATTTATTTAATAAAATACTACACATTTATCCTACTACAACCAAGGAATGCAAAAATCAAGTCAAAAACTATTTTAATGACATATATCTTGTGAGGAACTTGAAAATTGTCTTAATAAAATCATCTAATTTAAATACACGCATACACACAGAATTTAAATTTTACCAACCAATTCTAAATCTAAAGAATTGTCAAAGTATTTAAAAAAACTATTTTATTTTGTTTACAGTCCAACATTTAAAAAGCAAGACGAGGCAAATCCACTCTTAAGGCCAGAAGTAGGCCTTGCTTCATCAGTTTTAGAAACAATAAAAGAAGTTACTGATCAAGAATATCAAGATGCATTAGCCAGAGACGCTGCAAGAACTGCATTAAAATATATTGAAAGAGAAAAATCCAATACTGAACCCAGAAATGTAGTAAATATCATATTAAGTCCCCAAGAAAAAAACATTGGGGATGTTATACCAGAAGCATCACAGATTCAAACAACTATGTATATTCAACCTCCTTTAGATATTAGTAACTATTTCACCCAATCCAAGCTAGCTCACCCAGTAGAATTTCTGAAAAGAATTATTAATACTACTCCGAAACTTGGAAATAATGGCTTTTTACAGCGGGAAACGGTGGACATGGATGGAAGCCCAAGTGACGTTAAGGAAAATATTTTTCAACCATTAAGGAGTAAAATTTTAGAAGACGTGAAAGCCAAATCAAGTTTATTAAAATCAAGATTATTTTCAAATACTGGTAATAATATAAAGAACTTGCAAAATAACAATTTAAGAAGTAATCATGACAATACACCGAATCAATACGCTGCTAAAGTTTTGGAGAAAGATTTAACAAAAAAGTCTACAATTGAAGAAATAAAAGATGCTGATGAAAATTACATTGATAACAAAAACGATTGTGTGGTTGAGTCAAAAATATTAGTACCGTTAAAAGAAAACTATGAAGATTTAGACTCAATTCGAGCGGCTTCGAATTTAACAGAAGTCAAAGTCTTAAATACAGCATTTGACAGCTCCAATTTCGTACAAACAAAAATAAAACCTGATAAATATAGTAATGCAGTAAATGGTTTGAAAAACCATAGCACCAATGTAGATTCTGATGCAACAACAACAGTTACTGCTGACAATATTTTACTTAACCATGCTGAAACAAGCACACAAGTAATTCTTGAAGACAACAAGTTAACAGACGTTGATGATGGTTTCAAAAACATTTCGTGCCTTCTAAACGACAATAATGATTTACAATCTGAACCGAGTATTGCTAACGTAATGTTTTCAAATTTGCCCCAAGTATCAAATTCTACAAATTTTCTTGAAGATATCAGCAAAACAGAAGATGTTCATACTAATAACACAAAACATGGAGATCTATTGCGGTCAACATCTGCAGAATTAGTTCATGGCAACGGGGTATTCCATTCCTTACCAAATATAAAAGCAGATATTCTTAGAACATTAGAAAATTTTAAATCTGCAAATGAACAAATTCAAGAAAAGTTACGTATAAACGTTAAAGATGCATTACAATTCGTTTTAACGACCACTTTTAGACCATCGCTTAATTCTTTTAGTGAAAAACTACAGGGCCCAGAAAACAATATTATAAGCACAAAAATAGAAAAAAGTTTAACTTCTGAAGATATGCAAAAAATGGCAGACTCAAATACAAGAAGTGATTTAGTAGAGAATATTCAAAATATTCCCGTGGGCTATGAAAATAATGATACTGATACAAATTACTTGCCAAAAACTGATATACAAAAATATACTGCAAAGTCAGAAGACGATAGAATTGATTTAAACAATGATGTTGAACTTTCAGAAAATTATAGCAAAGCGGATGATGATGTTTGCGGTATAAACCTTGATGGGAAAAATTCAACAAAAAATTTCATAAACCATGGCGAAATGATTGGGGAATCTAGTAATTCTGTTTTTAATGGTATAATTAAACCAAATCATTTACTAAGAAATTACAATAATGATGAAGATTCAATTTTTCAACCCGAAGATACTGTAACACCACAAGGTATAATTAATTTTTTAGACAATTTCAAACACACTTTACAATTGAATAATGATAAAAAACTCTACAATTTATTTTCGAGCGATAATAATCATAATAGCGATTCGTTGTTTAAGCCGTTACTGGAAAATTACGATAATGAAAATATTTATTCCGATATAACACCATTTAATCCTCTTTCTTCATTGAATTTATTTAAAGCAAAAGTGCCAAGCCCAAGTGCTCTTAATATGAATCCATTAATGGCAAGCCGAATATCTTCAAAAGAAACTGATGTCTTAGGGTATGCGTCACATGGGCGACCCACATTAAGCATTTTGCGTAATCCTAGTGGGTTTTATGATTCTGAAACTTTAGTACGAAACTCCGCTAAAAACTTAGTGTTTCCACATTTGGATAGACACGAATCTAAAATACCACAAACCATAACTTGGACAGGTCCAAAACTTACTGAAACCCAAAGATCTCGAACGAATGACGCCTATTTTAAAGAACGCTTTAATAATAAAGATTCTTTCGATATGCAACCTATTATGTATAATAAAAATAACATTTTGGATAAATCTCTTGTAAATCCAGATAACTTACTAGGAACTGTAATAAAGACACGTGAAAACTTCCATGACAAATTAGAAGCTTTTCGTTCTGATCTCAGTAAAAGACTCAACGCAATGTCGTCACGAAAAATACCTGAATCATCCCGACTGTCGTTAAGTCCTAATGTAGGTACTTCTGAAAATGGAGCTGAAGTAAGAAATAGAGCGGTAAAAAATATAATATTACCTAACCAGATGAATATTCAAAGAAGCGGACAATATAATACAGCAAAAAATGATCGCTCAAAAACGCCCCAACCGCCAAAAGACATTACAATTATTAGGCCTAATCGAAAACAAATAATCGATTCTTCGCCGGTCAGTGCTAAAGTCGGACTCAAAAAGGGACTTCCCAAAATAAGCCAATCAAAAAATATTTCACCTGTTAAAAAAGCAAAACTAAAAAGTAATTTAAATTTAAGGCCACTGAAACAAAATAAAGTTACTATATCTTTTTCGTCGTCGTCTACGCGACCGGATATTTTAAAACAAGGGCCAAAGCTCAAATTTCCAACAGACAAAAGGTCTAAAGACCCTTTGGTAAAATTGCCTAAGTTATCACAAACTTTGGCAGACAAGAAATTAGATACAAAGTCAAAATTAGAAACCGTGGAACCTAATATTTTGGCAAGTGAAATTTTATTGTCTAAAGCACCAGCTCCTAGTAAATTTACAGGAAAACATTTTCAAGGAAAATCACTCGATTCAGATTCAAATAATAATGATGAAGATTCCCAAGATGTTTCACAACCAAAAATGGGTGATACGCCGCTGTTATTAAAATTAAAACAAGCTGTTTCAAAACGACGAAAAAATGAGGAACTTTCAGTAACCAAAATTACTGAAAACACAGTTGCAGATACACAATCAGCTTCTAGTAACTTTCCTAGTTATCCAAATAGCTCAGAAGGCGAAGTGTTAAAGGAAAATCTATCGTATAAATGTAAAATGGTCTGCGTTAAGGATATTTTAGATGCCACAAACTTAAAACACAATACTTGAAGTTTATTATGTAGTAAACATTTGATTTGCCCATGAATTTAATGTCATCATCCGCGATAATTAATTATTGTAAATAATGTAAATATATGTATATAGGAATAACTTTTTTAGCAATGTGACTTTATGGAGAAAATAAATTCGATAGTTCGAATAAACATGCTGTTTAGCTCATTTTATGAAAAGAAACATGTTATTTTATTTTAATTCTTTATCAGGACTGTAATCCTGAATGTGTATGACAGTGTATTTTATCAATAATGTGGTACTAGCAGAGAGGTGCTATCAAGCAAAAAACGTTCGTACGTACGTTCAAATTAAAAAAATATTTTTTCAAGTAGGCTTTTACTGCACTTATGAATCGTGAAATGTAGGTTTTTCCACACATTCATTACAATGTACGACTAATGATGATATTAAACAACAATTTCAAATCTAATGTTACAAGGGTTCAATCGCATCAAGACCTGAAGAGTCTTCAATAAACACAGTCGGGTCTCCTTTTCCTCCCTATCATCACATTGTATTTTATTTATATTAGAACAACTTATTCAGTGCGCTTTTTTATCATCCAAGCAATTTTTAAAATTATAAAACTATTTTTCAATTAATTTTCTTTTAACAAAGAGTTTTTATTTATTAAGTTACATCTTTAGAACATCTCCTGGGAGCTTGTTATAGAAACGTTTAAGTTGTTACAATACGTTATTAGTCGGCTATCTTTTCTTATACATAGGGTTTCAAATGTTATGAGGTTATCGGTTCGAGTAAAATTTCGTCTAAATACAATTTTTTTGACAAAACTATGTTTGCATTTTTAACCATATATCACATCATTTCTTGTCTTTCCAATATTTCCATGTACGATTACAAGATACAAAGGCCTTCAATCGATCCTCTGGAAATGTGGTGCTGGAGATTTAAAAGGATTTTTTGAACAGAATTCCGCACTAACTTCTCCAAACAGAAACTTTCATAGCTTGTCCAACTGCGAATTCCTAGGTTCTTTGACCATATTATTAGAAAGGAAGAAACCATCGAACTCCTGGTGATTCGACGCTATGTCGAAGGACCATGATCACGTGGTCCATCCCCAACCAGAAAGCATCGTACAATAACTGATTTTTTTCGCATTGCCGTCGACAGAGAACGTTGTTTCAGACAGAGTCGTCGTTGGAGGATTATCGTGAAGAGTGTATTAAAGTTATAACGTATGACTACGTTGCAAAGAGTGCACGAATAAGCAGAAGAATCATATTTGTTGTTACTGTCATTGACTGAAACTTAGTGTCTTACGACAAATAAGTTACGGAAATCAATTAAAACCATGTTCCTGTATTCCTACGCTCCATATTATAGGTATAATATATAAGTAAAGTATGACTCTATGACAGTTTATTTTACGGAACCCTAAACGTAAACAAACACGATATATCAATATGTTACTAAAGTGGCTAATAGAGCTGCAGTTGAACATAACACACTGTGCGATATTTACGTCTCTGGTTTCCAGTTAATAACTTCCATTGGTTTAAGCTATGAAATATACAGAGTTTGTTTTGATTTTATTAACGCTTTTCAAATGTTTTATGGCTGGTAAGTACTGTTATGCCAGTTTAACATCGATTTTAATATACAGAAGATAACCTATATAAGGTTAAGCGATTGCTTTTAGTGACAATGATTTTTTTTAAACAGAGATTACATTAGGTTATTACTAATTTTCAATATGTAATATAAAAACAAGCGAACTGAATATCGGTAGTCAAAAGTAAACGATTGGAACCTCGACCGAACCGATCACCTGGATTCGGTTTTCCATTTTCAGGTTTTATTCGATACCGGATTCAGTTTTCCTTTCCTATTGATTTTTTATTATATCAGACAGATCTTATTATATCATCAAATTATTCTGAAAAGTCATAAGAGAGAAATTATAAGTAAATTCTTCTTGCAGTAAATATAAGTATTTAAGTAATATAAGATTTTGAATAAAAACAAATTGCCCTTAAAGCCAATAACTGCGGACGACGAAACAGGATGCGGATTCCGAAAGCTAAGCTGTTAGGGATTCCACATACCCTCTCAATGATTTCCAAAAAAAAAACTGCTACTAATAATTAATGCAATGACAGACCCTTTCATTCAACTAATTCGACTTAGCTAAAGTAACAGAATAACGATAAAACAAACTTGTGAAACGTGACTATAAATGACATTGCTATAAAAAAATATATATATCATATATAAGAAATAAAAACCGTCATATAACTATGTTATTCTCAAGTTTACGCAACTGTGCAAATTCCCATAGGATTTTTATACATCGGGCAAAGACTGAGAATTTCTAAACGGAAACCATAATATCGATTTTAAATGCGCCTCGAACCCAGGAACTCATGTTTTAGCCGAACAAGCTGACCACTATACTAATAAAACTCGTTGTGTCTATAGAATTACTGTACTATTTTGTTTCTTTTTCAAATTGCTTTCCTGTAAAATGAGGTCTATTTTAATTGTGTAACTATTGTTTTAAACTTAAATTTTCGTGGTTTATTAACATATTGACTATTTGAACGGGTACATACCACGATGGCGTTTTTTAATTTTGCCGATATTTCGACCCAGTTGCATGGATCGTGGTCACGACGTTACTGCTGTGGTCGGTTGTGTCAAGCTGTCAAGGGCAGAATCTGTCTACCCTACGTCTGATCCTTTTATTTTTCACGGCACCCACATCCATTTTTCGGCATACTACACTCACAACGTCACGTTTTAATTTTGAAAAAAACGCAAATTAAAAAACGCCATCGTGATATGTACCCGTTCAAATAGTCAATATGTGTAACTATTCCTCAAAAGCAGTGATTGATAATTCTATATCTGCTATATATGTATATATATAATATATAAAAAGATATATATATATATAAAAAGGTTTAATTATCTGTCATCCAGATTTACAATAAATCTACGGGACCCAAAACTACTTGTGCGAAACCTCCGAGCACAACTGGTATTTGTATAAATTCTGATAATACCGTCATTGTCCATTAAAATATATTTATATATTCATTGAGTTCATTGAAACTATACTACATACAGTTTTTAATTATTATGTAATAAAATAATAAAAATGTAAATATAGTCATTTATCTTGTAATTAAATGTTCTATGAAGCGATGCCGAAGATATATAATATTTAAAAAGAATCGGTTAACTTAGAAACCGTTCAATAAGTTTCTAATCTTTATTTACATACGTAATGTTTGTAATTACTTATAATATTTTATTTTACTGATAACAATATTATGATGTATAATGTAATAAAGAACTGAGTGGTTAACATATCACTAAAAATACTACTTTTATTTGCTGATCTGTATGTCTTTATTTAATCGATTTCAAAGAAGAGGGTAGGTGTTCAATCTGTCTGCATTTACCTTTCAACTTTTTATCTGTTGAACCAATTTTGATAGTAGTTATTAATATTTCTAACGAGATATCACTTAATAAAACTAATTAAGTAATATGTATAGTACTTTTCAGACTGTTGTGATTTCCTGTATAAAACTACCTAACCTTCAAACGAATTAGCATAAAAAACGCTGCACATCTTCGTGACGCTAATCAAGATTTTCATAAAAAAAATACCCTCACTCGCGTCAAAAAATGACGACTTTTAAGGGTAGGTTAGTTTTTTTTTGCTACAAAGGCGTTTCTCGGCGAGGAAAAAAAGGTTAAATAAATTGCCTAAACTTTAAAATCGTCACGTAGATAACTGCGGTGGCGTTAATGAAAAGGTATAAAGGATTCCCATTGGGTCATAATTATTATTTATTGCTGTATTATTTTTTATTTTTCTGATAGAAAAGCCATGTGCTGTGAGAGAGATACCAGGCGAGTCCGTAGTATGTGTATGCAATGTCTCCTATTGCGATGAATTCATCCGAACTCCTCCAACAGTGGGTAATTTCGTCATCTATACATCATCTAAGGTGAGTAGATATATTTCCCTCTTTCTCTAAATCGGTCATGTCTGAGGATCGTGGTCAGTATCAGCGTAGCATCTGGAGCGGATGATCTGTTTCCATCGCTTTCTGTCCAGCGCCTCTCTTACCACCGTGTAAAATTTGGAGGACGACAAGTTTGTTACTTGGTCCATCTTGAAGGTGAGTATAGTGGTTGTATAAATAAATGTTATATACGCACATCTATATAAAAACTTGTCTTTCAGCAGCTCTTCAAGCAGTTTTAAATATATCTTGAAACTGTTTGAAGTTACACCATACTAGGAATTGTGATGCTTATAGAAAATTGATTAAATGATATGTCGCGCAGGAGTATCATATTCTGACAAACACCAACATCAAACTTTCTTTTTTCACACGCTTTAAATAAAGCAATTGGTTAATTTTCAATGTATTTATTGTTTATGGACAAGCCACCGGTATAAAGAATTCAGAACAATTATGTCATTTAATGCTTTATTTTGAACCGTAGATCTAATATTTCTATACAAAGAGGAAATCCAAAATAAAACAAAGTTTTGCGTTATATTTACCATTAGTCGTATTGATATGCTTATGGGCCGCAACGTAAGTACTTACGTCGTTGGTTATTCCGTGGACTGAGTATACTTTAACCCAGGAGTTGTCAAACTGCGGCCCACCGCGACAGATTGACTACCCCTGATCCAATAAAAACTACACCGAATAAAACCACTCTGTAAAGTAAATATACTTTAGCCCAGGGGTTGTCATTTAGGGTGCGGCCATTAACCACTGCGGCACGACAGAATGCATTACAAATAAAAATAAGTATGTTTATAGAAGTAAAAATAAGCTTTATCTAAAAAGCTTGTGTTCATTAGATAAAATGTGGCCCACACCAATATTCTCATAACATTTGTGGCTCTTCTATAAGAGTAGGTTGCCGACCCATGCAGTAATTGTGTATTGCGTTGACTTTTATCGAGAAGTAGTTTTGTTTTAGTCCACTTTTTATAATACTTGAGGGGGGGGGGGGGGGGGGGTAAACACATACCCGAGGTAAGTGGAGAAAATATCGGGTTATGCGGGATTTTTATCCACTAAAACCCCCTCAATACCTTACGTGCCTTCTGGGGTGGTACCGGCTACTCGCACCACATACCAGTGCTTATAATAAGGCTCTATAAGTTTGTTTAAGGGGCTAATACGTTTGAACGGCTAAAGTTACATTACGACATTTTATTACTACACTATCTGTAGTATATTAGAGAGAGAGAGAGAGAGAGAACACTTTTATTGTACACCACAAGAAAAATACATAAAGAAAACACGAAAATACAAAACAAGTAGTACAATAAGGCGGCCTTATCGCTATATAGCGATTTCTTCCAGGCACCCTTATTAAAACAATTGATGAAAATTTTTGTTGAGTCGTTTTATTTGTTGTGCATAAGTTTCTATTATATTTATAATCATTATAATGTATTAAATCCAATGATATTTGTTAAAAGGATTAATATAGTCTACAATTTTTAATGGAACAAGAAATTCCGATAAGTAAACTTTTAAAGTAAAATTAAAATGCCTTATTTCTACAATATATTAATTTTTCAGAGAGGCCTCCGTTTTAAAGAAAGCTTTGGTCAATGGCGCACAAAAAGTGAGTAAAGAGTTTAATAACTGAAAACAATTTTAAGTATTACATCGCACACTGCTTCATGACGTTGAAAGTTGTTATCCCTTTTATTTCGATGGTATTGGTTTAAAGCAACCCGACCAAAGAGACCAAGAGTGTAGGAATCACTGTCAAGACAGAATACCAAATAAAACCCAGCAGACACACGTCATCTTAAATAGGACACCGGCGGCTCATTTGCGCAATTTGGTGTCCCGGATGAAGCCGAATCAAGATTTAAGGCTGTGGGACGAGGCGAACTAATCCGCGCAAATTATCTATTCTCGATATATTTAATTTAAATTTTAGAAATTCTAACACATATCACCACGTCATGTTCGTTTCTTTAACATTTGACGTATATTATTAAAATATCGCAGGTTTAAAATGTAAAGCAACTTTGAAGTTGGATCCAATGACACAATACCAAAAAATTAAGGGTTTTGGTGGAGCATTAACTGATGCAGCCGCAATCAATTGGAAAAGCCTCCCTTCTGAGCTACAAGACCAATTAATCAAGTTAGTAAAAAACGTAAATTTTATAAATATTATTACTTTTACAATGGGCAATGTATTTTCGTTCGAAATGCCTATTGTAATAATTAAAACTTATAAATGTACTGACTTATTCGCGCGCCTGCGTCTATATCGCATAATATAGAGAGAGAGAGGGAGGATAGATAGATAAATAATTAATTGCACACAAAAAAACATTACGAAAAAGTGAAATTACAGGAAAACTTACACGCTAGTTAAGAAACAGCATGCAAATTCATTCTTATTGTATAAGCAATCTCCTACGAGATAACCTTTGATTAAAGGAAAGTGATAGAAAGCAGTTAGTAAAAAAAGCAATAGAACAGAAAATACATAAATGAAAATAAATATAAATCAAAATAAATTTGATTATAATTATGACGGATGATTTATAAGCAATAAATCATCCGTCATAATTAGTGAAAATGAAAAAAATAACTAAGAGAAAGGTAAGATGAATATTTCGGCCACATACCATTCAAATCTGGTGGTCTCATTTGAAATCAAATCAAATCAAATCAAAATATCTTTATTCAAGTAGGCATATTACAGCACTTTCGAATGGTCAAATAATATATATTTTTTTTCTTTTCCACACTCTAATTCTAATGTACGTCTGATGACGGTACTCAAGAACGACTTAAAATCTAAAGTTACGAGGGTCCCTTCCTCGCCCTGATCCGAGAAGAGCCCACAACAAACTCATTGTCAGATAACTTTTAACTGTTTACGCAAAAGTAAGGAATCTTATAAGGAATAAATTTCCCAAATAGTTGCAACAATTTTCATTCATACTTCTCTTCCATTGTTCCCAACGTGATTTTATATAGGCATCCTCGTTAAATAGGTTATCTAACTCGTAGTCATTACCTAGCAGACCGAGCTCGGTATATTCAGCGAACTAACATCTTAGCTGCTGCCAAGCTCGAACTACTGAGACGTGAGGCTGTTTCTGAGATCGCCCCCTCAACCACAGAGCGAATCGAATCCGCGGAATCTGCGGTGATTGAACCCGAAGAAACCGAGAACAATCAAGATCTGCCTGTGGATGGGGACGTCGAGGAAACTACACCTATTGTATACACCTATATACACCTTTGGCGTGCTCAAGACCCCCGGCCGTTTGGTCTCCCTGCCGGGGTGTATCCTCCGCCCGTTATAATATTTATGTAATTGTTTATTTATGTTTATGTATTAATACATATTTCTGTATATAAGTATTTATTATTCATTTATCTATATGATAAAAATATGCATATATTTGCGTAAACGGGCGTAATTGAAGTAGTAGAATAATATTCATAATTTATTTATTTCAGATATAAATCCATAAGTATGTTAGAGTGTTAGTAACAAATAATTATCTTAAATACTATGTTAGTGTGGTATATAATTATTGTGTCGTATCGTACTATAAGTATAGTGCGATACGACACAATAATTTGATCTAAGAAATATCCGTTAGTTTATTTGTATTCTTAGTTTTTACTAATGTACCATTTTTGTAATCATAGACACAAAATAGTTTATGAAAATTATATAAGAAAACGTAAATTACGTAAACAACAAAGAGTTTCGAATGGTACATAACTAAAATTAAAATAAGGTGTAATCACACTATGACTTATTACAGATTTTTTTGTAATCTGTAACAAATCAAAATATTTTACGTACTTAAATTTCTACCCTAAATTTAAGACGTATACCATCATTGATGTATAATTTATATTGTAAGAAAGAGAGAGATGTGGAAGATCAAATCCTGTAAATAGTGTAGAAAGATATTTCCTGGTGTTGGTACTGGTACGATAAAAGTAACAGAATATATAATATTTTTTGCCACACTTGCAGCTCTTACTTCAGTGAGAAAGGTCTTGAATACAATATGATACGAACGCCCATAGCAGGATGTGATTTCTCAGTCAGGCCCTACACATATAACGAACTTCCGTGGGATGATGAAAAATTATCCAATTTTACTTTCACTCCTGAGGATCTCTTATATAAAGTAAGACTGAATTTTAATTACATTTCAATTTCCACCTAACTCTATATTCATTATTAAGAGACTACAATCTGATGTAATGAATATTTTGACCTATCCTTCAATTATTATTGTAAATAAGTTGCTGCAGATCAAACATACGAAAAATGGCATTACGATTGAGTACACTTTATAATTTTTGGTCATCAACTCGTATAACATAGTTCTCGATGCTGTGGAGAAATGGGGAAATTCGTAAATAGCGGCTATCGACTTTGCGAAAAGAGTTACTTTGCTAAATTTAAAGTCGATTGTGGGTACTTTTCGAAATCTGATAAGTGACTGAGTATGTAGGGCTAAGCCCTTTTCCTGTTGGTTGGTTGGTTTTAAAGTCATTATACGAGTATATATATACTTTCCATATATATATAGAAAGCATAAAATGTAGACGTGAAAGTGTAAAAAGAATCCACTTTAGAATCTAATACCTAAAGCGCTATTAAATGTAATAATTGCAAGATACAATTGATTGCCATAAAAATAGAACAGTTGATGGAATTTTTTGGAACGTAAATTATATTCTTTGTTCATATTACATGATTTGTCGGTTGTGCAAAGCGGCAATTATATGCTAGGCTTCGGGTAGCTTTTTATATAAAACTAGCTGACCCTATCATCTGGCAATCTTTTTTTGCCTTATAATAATTATTATCGCTATTAAAAAGTAAGGATTCGTGATAGAAAGATGAAAATAACCCTTAACATTTAGGGGGATGTAAAATAGATGTTGTCCGATTCTCCACCCTAGCCGATATGCACGCTAAAATTCATGAAAATCGTCGGAGCCGTTTCGGAGAAGTTCAACTCTTCAATTTTTTTTTGCATTCCCAGACGCCTGTCCCAGTGATTGACCGTGATAAACTCCGAAACTATTCAACTAACTTTGTTGGATTTGTACCGACTTAGAACACATAGGATATGCTTCAATTTAGTTGATAATGAAGTATTATTTATCGCAATTTTCCTTATAAACCTAAGAATCGTTACGAATGAGTTTTGCTGTCATCTAAGTAACATAAGCAACAAATAGATGACGTTGTGTAAAAGTCCTACATTTATGTTTACCCAGATACGTTGCCTGGGTCCGTAGTATAATATTGAAACTAATTCCAGATACCTATGTTCAAAGCCATCTTGGAAGTGGCCAAAACACCTGTAAATGTGATAGCAACAACCTGGTCACCCCCGATTTGGATGAAAAATAACGAAAATATTACTGGTTACAGCCAACTGAAGCCTCAGTACTATCAAGCCTACGCTGATTACTATTTAAAGTGAGAACGTCGTAAAATTCAGTAATAATTAGAATATAAATGTTTATTTCTATTCTTTAGAAAGATATACTCTTGATTGAACACAAAAAAAAAAAAACAATTACGCTATATATTAATTAGTTAAAGCGCAACAGAATCCTAAAGCGGCTTTGTTGTAAAAGCAATCTCGTATTTCATTATTATTTATTTTTTGTGTTTTTCTTACTTATTTATAAAACCTTACAAAGTGCAATAAGTAAATTTACTTGTATACGCATAGCTTTGTGCACCATACTTCTAAGATTTATTACGCTGTGAATTATTTTGTGTTTCTTTATAAATAAATGTCTTCCCACAGGAGATAGACTTTCCCAGCCCGAGCTAGACGCATATAAGTTCACATATTTACTATATTTAACTATAAATACTTTTATTAATTGAAAATAATAGTTAAAATTCTTTGAATATAAATAATAAAGACATCGGAGCTGATGTAATAGTTTTACACTTTTTTTGCAAGAATTGCCAAGAACATAGATGTGTTACATTTATTATATAAGGTACTGAACTCGGTGGTAAACTTGAACGGCTACTGATTTTAATGTCCCGGGCTCCAACTTATTCAGGCCGATACCAAACTACTATTTGGTTTGTCTCTTAACAAATTACCAGGACATGGCCCGGAGTTATTCAGAATGTCTTATAGAGTGCGTGAAGATTGATATATCTCTAGACCAATCGATTTATTTACATACTTTTATATTAACAAGGATATATTACTTGGACTAACACTGCGATGCTTCACAGTCGATATAACACGGACGAAATTAACGAACTATTGATATTAATACGTTACAGCAATACAAGGACGATATTCGGCAAGTTTAATTACTAAAAGTTGCCTTTTAACAAATTGCTTAAGCGTATTAATTATTTAATTAGTCGGTCTACAAAGTATAATTTACTAAACCTGAAGAAATTTAAAACAAGGCCGTGCAACTTTTCATATATGAAAATCAATGCCACTTTTCGTTGTAATTTTATAAGTCTAGAACGGGCTCACCTGTTCAAACCAAATGTTTAGGCTTTGTTCGGACTATTTAATAGATGGTTTATGAGAAGTTTGCACAAAATCGGTCAAGCGGTACTTCATTTATCATATTTTTTGCGAAAAAAAAATAAACGAATTGAAAAAATGGCGGATCATTTTGTTAATGGACATTTTCCTGTCAAATTGCAAATTTTTACATAGTTACGAACTTTTTTGAATTGTATACGTTGCGAAGCATGTACCGGGCCGTTAGTTATGTGTATAGCTGATTGCTTAAATTTGACTTCACGTTGGTAAGGCTTCACTAACTTAGTGAAAGATAAACCCTACCTCTTCATAATTTCTCACGTGTTTGCTAGTAAGGCGGCGTGTAGCCACAGCCGAAGCCAATTATCATGCAAATAAGAAATACCTGTATTCGTCGTCGTCGTCGTCGCTTCAACCGATGGACGTCCACTGCTGGACATAGGTCTCACGAATTTGTATTAGCTTTGTTTGAATTCGCATTCAAAACATCTGCGAACGAAGCGAATACTCGTAATTATGTATTTTATACCGGAAATATGTCACTTAAAAATATAACCGTATAATTTATTTATTCACAGATTCATTGAGCTGTACAATTCTGTGGACATTCCAATATGGGGCATAACGACAACAAATGAACCTATAAATGGGATACTAGCGCTTGCGTCGTTTAACTCGCTTGGGTGGACAATGTCAGAAATGGTAATATAAAACTATATTTTGTAAATTGTATTTAATACGTTACTGCTTTGGATAAATAATTACACAATACAAAAGTATTAAAGTTTTACTGTGGCAGCACAAATGTCATTGGTTTTTTTAAACGGTTTAATATTTAAAGGGCTCTTGTAAAATTACTTTAAATTGAGTCACATTCTTCCGAAGCAGCGATTTGCCCTCTGTTAAAAGATACGGGCACTTCGTAAATCTTATTATTTTAAAGACCTGTTTCACCAATATCTCTAAAAGTTTTTGGGGTACAGTTAGGGCTTTCTTTCTATTTTACCAATATTACAGAATTACATAACAATCATGCTAACCATGATTTGTATATATTTCATGGATAATTTAAATACTTAAAATACCATATCTGACATAACTGATTAAAAGTTTAAAATTTATATGTAAAAGGTGCTGATTATTTCCAATAGTTTTGACGTCGTTAATTTATGTTATACACAGTGTTTATTACAAACTGGACGGACAGATTTCGAGCCTTCCGAGAATTTGGCATGAGCCCGAACGTCTGCATTCAGTCGTTTTTTACACATCGGCAACCAGATATTATTTATTAGCAAATCTAATCAATAATTCTATATAACTCACAAATTGGCACAGATCTGATAACAGTCCTATGTTAGTCGACAATACATTAAGTAAGAGTCCAGTTTTCAGTTCTTTCCTCCTATTCTGCTCTTGTTCTGCGAAAATATCGGCCTTGTGTGCCTTGCATTCGAAGGCATAAGGTTCGATGCCGGCAGGGTTTCAGAAAATTATATGTATTCTAATTTGTCTGCTAAAGTGCTATCTGTGTAAAAAGCATCAAAGTACCTTTTAGTTGTACGTTTTACCAAAGTAATTTACTTCTCATCAGATTAATACCCCATCTTAAATTAGCATCTAATAACACTTAATAATCTAGATCTCTATAGAAATAAATATTTTGACTTTGTTATAATAATATAATTTTCCTGTAAGTAATGTAATAAATTGCAATCTATCCAGGGTAATTGGATTGAAAATAATTTAGGACCAACAATTCGCAATTCTGCATTCAATAATACAATAATAATGACCGGCGATGACCAAAGATTGACAGTACCATATTGGTTTAATGTGGTAAGTATATTCAAATTCAAAACACCGAGTCTGTTTTAAACCACACAATTGATGTAGTATGTATAATATATATATGCATGTATATAAAAAAATATAGATATATATTTAAATTTATTATTTTTACTGTCCGTTCGCCTCGCCCGATCAAACTTTTCGCAACGTTCTGGTCACGCATTCACCAGCTTTCTCCCCAAATGCAGCGTGTTAACAGATGCAATACGGAAAACGGAAGTTTTTATATTTATGTATATGTGTATCTTTATAACTTTTATGATATTTTCCTGTTCTGATGACCAATTTTATATTTATTGAGAGTTTCCAGAACATAGGCCGACTACGTTGCTACTACAAAACTATAGAGAATATGATTTTCTGATTTAAGATGCTTAAGAATTATCCGAAGGCTCTGGAATACATAGATGGCCTAGCAGTACATTTCTACACGGATAAGTTTGTTTCTCCATTAGTATTTGACTTCGTGACAAAGACACACCCGGAAAAATTCATTTTGGCTACAGAGGCATGCGAAGGTAAAACAGGCATTTTAAATACGCTTATATTAGGTAAGCCTGTATGTATGTACAATATATATGTTGCAGTGATGGAATCTTTAAACTCCATTGTAAAGCACATCAAAACGTTGGATTCAATTGAAAATTTGCACACTTGTCAAGGACTAATGATAATTGGGACATTTGATTTCTTCCGCCTGTATGTGTGTAATGAAATCTTTGAAATCGATTTTCGAGTACTTAGAATCGATTAAGTTGAAATTTTGCTCAATTGTCAAAAACTTGTTATTTTTCTGTGGTATTTATCATAAGTCTATGAGTAATTAATCTGTGAGAGTAAGCCGGCCAATTTCCGAGCGCCGGCATAAATAGTGTATAATGTTTGATAATTAATATAGAAGTTGACATTTAGTATTATAAAACCGATTGTAATACAATAATTTAAATAACTTTCGATACAAATATCTTTTACCTTTAAAACCATTAACATTTACAATATTTTAGGTTAACGTATTAAGGGCTAAACTTGAAAACGCTTTGCTATGGCCTAGAGTAATAATTATTTTATGGAGTACTAATAAATGAAAAACAAATCACGCGCTTCTTTATAACTATATAAACTTTTATGAGTAAGAAAATAAAGGAGACCCGTGACCGGAAAGAGTTTTGTTTAAGAAACTATATCTAGCCTGTATACGACGAGGAGGCATACATATTGTAATTACTTATATTGTAAAGAAAACAACTCGTGTTAATCATTACTCACGCATATTTCTTTACATATCAATAATGAAAGTATCTCTTTTCTAAATTCAACACGCCTACATCATACACGCCACTCCGACATAATTCACCGCAAAGAAAACGTTTTAGCATATCTACAAAGGCTAATTTACATTACAAATTTAAAATTAAATGTTCAAAAATTCAACTGAATATTACGCTCAGGTGCAGTCTTGCAATGTTATCTTCGCAATCATATTACAATTTGTTAATATGCTTAATTTACAAATGGAAATACAAACGTTTTTTTTTATTGCGCACACCTGTGTATGACTAAAATCTTACCAGATGGTAAGTCATGATACAAAGATGAAAGGCTATAAATCCTTACAAGATAGATAATGCCATCATTGACTTTTGCAACGAGGAATTATTGTATCATTGTTTGGTTATAGCACTAAAGGATTATTTCCGACACTTCAAACAAATATTGTGTACGCTTATCAATGCCCATAGGCAAATATAAATAAAATAAAGAATGGCTAAACACGGTTCACCAAATTTTATGACGATTTTAGACTTCAATTCGGCATACGTATTCCGTTAGCGATGTAGACCATTCTTTACCGCCCTCTAGTAAGCGCAAGTTCATTAAAAGTAAGCCCAAACTATAGATAGAGCCGCTTCTCTAGACGGGTAATATCGCGGGGAACCCTTAAGTAGTAGCCCTTTAACATCCCACAACTGGGCACAGGTCTCCTCACTCATATGAAAGACGATTTTTAGAGCATAGATCACCTAGTGTACTAGTGTTAATAGATAATAGAGGTAGTGTTAATAGTGTAGTGCACTACCTACCTTTATACCTTACTCTCATAGTCCGATGTGACGAAAATCCGACACGACCTGAATCAGGCGCAGGACCGACGACTTAACGTGCTCTCCGTGGCACGGGGCTCGAAGACACCGCCATCTTCCCAACTTCGGGCAAATATTGAGAAAATGTTAATAGAAACATCAATATCGAATTTTGAATTGGTCCGACGTAGGACTCGAGCCCAGAACCTCATCTCTGTGACCGAACATGCCAATCACTAGACCAATGACGCAGTCTAGTCTAGTCAGCTAGTATTATTACATAATTAACTGTTCCTAACGATGTAATTTGCTCCGTTCGAGATTTCATGAAAATATGGGGAAATCCGGATTGAAATGTGTATCTAAACCTTACAAAAATTATTTTTAATTTTATTATTTTTCTATAATTAAATTTACAGGAAGTCTTCCATGGGAACGACGGAGTGTTGTATTAGGGTCATGGGACAGAGCAGTAACATATATAACTGATATACTTGAGGTATTTTTTAATTCAGTGTAACTACATTAAGTTGATATCTATTTCTTTAAGTTTCGTGTTGTTAACGAACGGACGCAATCGTCACAGAAAACAATGTGTTAATTAACTTCCTTTAGGCCTCGAATTAGATTTTGTGTTATTAATTGTAATACTCATATATATAATTTGCCGTTAAATAGATATCTTATATATTCTAGATCTTAATATAAATGTAACCAAAATATTTACTTACACCACTTTGATAACTTTCCTGTTTATAATCGGTAAGTCCCATCTTGATTTTATTTTCGCGTGTCATCATTTTTAAAGTGAAACTTCATTAGGCGCATGAGAATCTGCAACGTTTTTTATGCTAATTCGTTTAAACGTTAGGTAGTTTTAATATTTACAAATAACATGTTGCATTTTAATTTGCCACTCGTCATTTAATAATTTTATATATTTTTTTTTCATAAAATATAAATTAAAAATAGTTCATAATCTCTTTTCTAAATTGTAAATTCAAAGACAAAATTTAATTAATAATTTCTAATATCGACAAAAAACGGTGGCATTTTTATTTACAATTCGTCATTGGAGATTTCAATAAATAATATTCATTTTTGACGCTTTGAATATTTTATACACAATTAAATTCATTAAATTCCTAACATATCTTCTTTTTCCCTCCCTTTAAGTCTCGGAAATCTAAAGTTTTAGATTTCCGAGACTTAGTTAAATATAAACAAGACATAAAAGTTACTTTGACAAAGAAGTTTCACATGTGTACTTTGTACGCACGCACTTTTATTTTATTTTTTGCTACAAATCGTAAGGTAGGTATTTTAAATTATGTAGTATAAGAAACACAAAAGTGTACAGGAAACGCCTAATTGTGAAGGATTAATACTCTACCGTCAGACAGTGCAGCGGTAGATTTGACCCGGCTTTCTTCAAAACTACTCCTGTTATTCCAGTTTAACCTTAAGCAAAGAATTCGGACAATTCAATAACTGATTCTAATACTTATCTACAATTCAACTGAATCGCCCCTGAAGATTTAACAGGTTTTATATCGACACAGGAAAGTAAACACGAAGTTACCCGCAACATATTGGTTTAACAATACTTCAGGATAATGCTATTAATGTTCGTGCAGTGTCCAAAAATTCTAACTCTAATCGATAAATAACGGTAGTTCCATTTTATTTTATGACCATTTTTTCTATTTTGATGAACAATTTTGTATTTGTGGGTTACTACGAGTTTGCTTTCCAGCGCTGATATGTTCTGTTTGAGAAGAGGAAAAGCATTTGTTTTTAATTTCAGGACCTGAATTATAATTTAGTCGGCTGGGTGGACTGGAACATGTGCTTAGATACACAAGGTGGACCTAACTGGGCCTCCAATTTTGTAGATTCCCCTATAATCGTGAACAAAGACCACCAGGAATTCATTAAACAGCCAATGTTCTACGCAATGGGTCATTTCGCTAAATTCATCCCACGTGATTCCGTGAGGATTAAAGTGATAGAAAGTCATTCTTGGTTTCAGTCAAAATTACCGAATGTAGCATTCATTACACCAAGGGGAACCATCGTTGTTGTCATTTACAACAAGTAAGTGCTTTAAATTACTATAAGAAATGTAATTTCGTCATTCTATATAAGTTTTTCTTGAGATGAAGAGCATTTAAAAACGTATCCCAACGTTATTTAAAAGATATGCCGATTTTTTTACATTACTACTGGTTCGGAAAGTTAATTCTTCTAAAAAGAAACCGGCAACAAAGTCAGTTGTTTATTGTATATACTTTTAAATATATATTTCTTATTTAAGATTACATTGTGTGATATTGAAATATTCATGACCTACTGCATACGTTTTTATCTTTTAAATAATTTTAAACATTTAAACATGCCTTTTATAAAAGAATGTTTACATCATTTTTGAGCCTTAGATGAAGTTTTTTTAGTTAGAACATCACATATGTACCTATCAGTTCAACCGAAAAAACTGTTTTATTTTACATTATTCTGTACAGTACAGCTACAAATTATTTCTTAATTTAGGAGATGATGATGAACTAGTATAATGATAATCTTATTATGATAATAGTCAACAATTTTTTTTACTACAACTACATTTCGCGTTGGTATTTATATTCTTATCAATAACTCGAAAACCTTAGATAATGCTATATCAACATTAGATAGAATAACATATCCCATGAATATTCATTTTCCTTGCAATCTTTCTTCCAATTTATTAATTGAAACTTACATGTTCACATTTTTTTAATAGTGGCAACGCGGAGACTGTCTGCCTGGAGTTTGAAAACCATCATGCAACTGTCCATTTAGAAGAACATTCAGTGTCAACTCTAGAATTTCTTTATAATTAACTGATTAGGAAAATTGTTATGTAACTACGAAATATTTAATAAATAAATTAAAACCTCAAGAGAAATTGCTGTGAATTTTTAACATGTATTTAAAAGTTCACGTGCATTTATGCCGAAATCCTTATATTACCTATTATACAGATAAGGAAAATAATTGAAATATTATTTTGATTTTATTTCAGGTTTATTATTAATTTTTGTTCAGGTTGTATTTCCTGTATTATATTTGTTTCAGAAACAACAAATATTGTGTAAAATCGTTAAACCAGTGTATTCAATAAATAAATTATAATAACATTAATTATTATTTGCCCTCTTAGAAATCATGCTATACTTATCACAAACCAGCGGAGATAGTCCGTTATAACCACGGAATGCCACGGAAAGTATTTACCTGACATGTAATAGATGCCTCAGAAAAGTGCCCGAGCAAGAAACTCAGTTACCAAACTACCACAAACGTGTTACTTTAAATAATCTCCCTAACCCTAAGGTTGCCTGGTAGAAATCGCTAATACGCGATAACGTCGCCTATTTGTACTACTCGCTAAGTTTTGTTTCATGTATTATTTGTATAATGTTTGTGGTGTACAATAATGAATAAAGTATATTCTATCTATCTAAACGTGTCGCTAACCCAAATATTGCGTTCCGGCACAAAGAAATATAGGAGCCAATAAGTTGCCCCTCATATCAGCTTACAACGTTAATATCTTAGACTAAATAACCATTTACCATGTTGCATGGCAAATAAGTGCTAATCTGTCATCGATAATTAAAAACCTACTAAACCCAGCTTGATTAAAATTAACTGCGTTTTCATTTTCTGTTAAGCTGTATAGCCTGTAAAATTCAGTAATTTTATTAAATGTCACAAACCAAGGCAACATGCAAAGCCCTACACGAGTAATAAATAACATATTCTGTAGGTATGTAATTAAGCAGAATTTGATTGGTTTAAAATTGGATTTATGAAAGAGGATAAATCAAAAGAGAAAGAGTGGTCTTAGACTTTTGTCTTACCATTATTAAAAAATGAATTTATCACCGTGACTGCACGTGACATTGACGTTATTAATTGACAGCAAAGTTTACAATTATAGCATATTATCTAAACAATAAACTACAAATATTTTATTAACTATAAATTATTATTAACTATAAATATTTTTACAGTATTATTTGAAAATATCTGATAATGGCTAATCCTAAAGAAGATTTAGCTATTTTGGGCTATGAGAACTATTTAAAAAAAGACTTTAGCTCATCATTACAAAATTTAAATGACATAGAAAGTATTTTACCAAACAATAATTCATTACTGAGACGGGTTCAGCACAATAAGGCTGTTGTGGAATTTGCACTGAGTGATCTGAAAAATATCGACAAGTTCAAAAAGGCAATAGCTGACATCGCAAATCTTACCTTCACCGAAGTAGACATTAAAGATTTAAGCATGCCTTGTTTATTATACAATTACGCTGTGCTTCTCTACCACTCCAGATATTATTATCAATGTGTTGTAGTTTTAGAAAAACTATTGACCTGTAAGAATATAAAGGATGTTAAGCTTCGCCATCAAATTATACTACTACTTCTTGAAGCTACATTATGTAGGCGAACATATGAAAAGACTCTTGAAATAGCAAAGACTTATGGAGACTCTTTGAAATCTAACAATGAAGTTAGTGCTTTGTATGAAAGGCTTGTTTCAAGGGCTAATCTCTATTTAGGATATAAAATTAAGCTGAAACCAGATTCCATTGAAAATGTATTTATTATAGCTCAACAAAAATATCTAACTGGTGATATCATAGATGCTGCTAATACATTAGGTCTCTATAGGACAATGAAATATAGTTACGAGTTTAAAACTCAAGGTGAAGACATATGGGCTGCCATTAATAATAACCTTGGAGTTATATACCTGTCGATTAAAAAGCCATATCTGGCATCGAAATATTTTCAACATGCTGTAAAAGAACACTTTAGAGCAATGGACAATGAAGACAGTGATATGTTGATAGTATGTAAAGATAGGCCCCTCTATGTATATAATTTGGGTCTAGCACTGCTTGCTGCCAATAATTCTGAAGGAGCATTTGAATGTTTAGTAGAAGCTGCCAGACACTATCCTAACAACCCAAGAATTTGGTTAAGACTAGCTGAATGCTGTGTAAAAAAATGTTGTAGTGAAGAAGCTCAACCATTTACAGTAAAAAAATTGGGAGGTGGACCACATACCAAAATATTAATCACAAAAGAAAATAAAGATAAGTACTCAGTGTCTGGTGATTCATTTGCAATACCATCACTGTCATTGGAATTTGCAGCTCTGTGCTTAAAAAATGCAATAACATTACTTCCTGATCAAGAAACATCAAATAACTTGATTCAAGCACCTCCTGGCCCACCTATTAACTGGAAGCAGAGATGTGAATTGAAAAACTCTATTCTTGTTCTACAAAGCTATATATTTCTTCATTTGCAAGATCCTTTGTCAGCTCTTATGAGTGCAAATGAATTGTTGACACAACCAGATGCAACAAATTGTCAAAAAGCTTGGGCACATATATATGCTGCAGAAGCATTAATAAATTTAGACAAAATAACAGATGCAGTAGATCATTTACACCCACCCATGATACATGACTTAGTTTCAGTTCTCCCATATCCAATGCGAGATATGATAGCAGTTTCTGTTTGGGCAAAAGCAGCAGTATGTCATATTTTAAGAGGAGATTTGTTAACTGCCAGAAAAATTTTGCTGCAAATTAATTCACCCCGAGTTTTACCTCTCCAAATGTATTTGGAAATTTGTACTGGGAACATTGAAAACTGTCATACAATTTTAAGAAAAATACGTACATCCAACACCTTGATTTGAATATCCAGTTATTTAAAACATCTCGCAATAGCTGCTTATTAATATGTTTAACTATGACAGACACAATATTGATCTTGTTACTACTTATAAAATAGAGAAGAAATAAAAAAAATTTCAACTGGAATAAAGTGTTTCATTTTAAAACAAATTATCCAAAATAATAAGTTCCAGTTACTTCAACCAACCTTTTAACAAGACATACATACATAGCATCACCCTTCATTCCCATAGGGGTAGGCAGAGACAACATCCTTCCACTTGCCACACTCCTTGCATATCTCCTGCGCTTATTTCATTCTCATTAAACCTTTCATACAAATTCGTAGGTTTAGAGTACTCTTGACCTGGCCTACTTCAAAGTTATTTGAGTTAGGTTATAGGTATAATATTACTTTTATTCTAAAAATGATATATATTACAACTGTTAACTGTTGTTGTCATTAATAATGCAAAGGATGCACATATTTCATACTAAAGTAGTAAGTAAATAATTAAATTATATTTATTTATTGACGAATTTCATCTAACAGCTTCTGAGATATAAAATATTATTTGTGCCGAGGTTTTTATAAATATGTTTTATTAAATAAATAAAGCAAATTCAAATACATTTATTTCAAAAACTCTTACAGGTTAAATATATAGTAAGTTGTGTTTTATTTTAGATATAGTAAGTCTATAGTTGTACAAGAAAACACAGTTTCTCCTGGTTAAAATGTTACTTACAAGTTACATTTCATGTGTAAAATGAGAAAAATTAGACAAAGTAAAAAAAATAGCATGAACATGTTACAAAACTACAGAACACTTAGTTATGTTTTTTAGTATAAGGTAGTAGATAGAATAAAGGCTTATTTCATTTTATGATAAATGAAACAGTCGAGTAATATTTTTAAATATCGATGTTATTAAAATCGATTCATTTGTTATTCATCCCTAGTGATCCAATAGGCATTTGTGACATTTGTCATTTGTCAACTGGGGTGTTGTATTTTGAAATTTGGAAACAAAAGTAAACTAATTTTTGGGAAATATGTTATTTAATTTTAGTAATCTAATAAATCTCAAAGATATTTTACTAAGAACCTTGTAATTTATATATTTTCCCTTTACAACAAATATATTCTTAATTATGAACAGACGGTCAACATTTCTTATCGTTGTTATTGTTGTGTCAGTATATTTTTCCTTAATTGTTTATATGTTGTATCCTTTACAAAGCGATCGGAATTATTATGGTAATAGTTTGGGCATTAACCATTTGGGATTACGAGAGACACCACGAGTGCATTGGTGCAAACCTTTGAAATTGCAATCGCCGCCCTCTTCTAATGTGATAGCACTTGTTTCCTATCCAGGAAGCGGGAATACTTGGTTACGTTATCTGCTGCAGCAGGTTACAGGTAGATTTCAGGATTAATTAACCACATTATAAATATAAACTGGGTTAGCTGCCCAGAATTCGAACCTATGACTCTGAATCCTAATCCACATCTTAAGAATTGATTGATGGTCCACTAAGAAGACACTATTGTCATCTGAATTTTTCAACTTATAAGTAAAATTGTAAATGTTGGATTGTTCAAGTTAGAAACTAAAATTAATGTATTAAACTGACATTCATGTTAAATGTAAACCAATGTAATATTAATACATAGTAGAAATAACATATTTTTAACATTTTTAGGGATTTGGTTTGGAAGGTGGAAAATATTATATCAAACTAAAGTTTGCATTTCAAGCATCTATTCAAATAAATTTTAATTCTTTCAGGGATAATGACAGGTTCTATATATATGGATTACGGCCTTCGAATGCATGGTTTTCCAGCTGAGAATGTTACAGATGGTACAGTGTTAGTTGTCAAAACTCATGAAGCTCCTCCACTGGATGCAGATAAGTTCAAAGCTGCTGTTCTTCTTGTGAGAAACCCTAGAGATGCCATTTTGGTTAGTTTCTTAAAGATTATGATTAAACAACAATTTGTTAATGTGCCCAAGATTAAAGACTACTTTTTTATTGTTAATATCTATCATTGTTGGAAATCTTTGAATACAACTTTTTGATATGTATATGAAATGCAAAAAAAATTTTTTTGAAGGCAATAATATAGGTGCAATTGTTGTTAGTAAATGTTCAAGTAAAGAGTGATCACTCATTCCTTCATACGTCACTATATCTTAAACTATTTGCCTGATTGACATGAAATTGAATAAAGTTACTCTTTTCACAATATTGATCTTCACTAAGAATAGAATTTCCCATATTCCCACTGCAGCTACTTGAGTACTTCATCTTATGTAATAGTGGTACAAAAATAGATTATATATAATGTGATACACATATGTTACCATAATTTGTTAAATGTAATAACTAGATTATTATAGATAGATATGGATTATTGATTTTACATAGCAAAAATAGTTTTTGGTTTTATTCCCTATAGCTTTAGATACCTAGCAGTTAAAATCCCATCAAATAATTTTTAGGAAATAACCAACAATAGATAAACATTTAGATTTCATACTCATTGAGTAGAAAGCTGTCATTTTGATTTTGTTCTTGTGAATGAAAAAATGCCTGTTTATTCAGCATGTTTATAAATTCAATATTATCTTATATATATTTGTTATTATGTAGTAGTTGTTCAGCATTTATCACCATATGTATGAATTGTAGTGTCTTAAATTTGTAAATATTTCGTCTGTTATTAAAAACAGTGTCTGATTTGCTTAGAAAATTTTATCAAACAATAATACATACATAAAAATAATCATATTGCTTTGGATGTATAATAAACAACTCAATTAAGTTTTATAGAAGAGCTGTTTGACAATTAAAAAACATGTTAAATTAACAGATATAACAGTGACATTTTGTGGTGACTGTGTAATTTTTTATTTTAAATATGGCTTTTTAACAAGAAAATTGAGACTATTCTGGATTCTGCTGTCATTAATAAAAATTTTGACCATATTACATTGTGTAATTAGTCATCCAAAACTGCAATATGTTGTTTAAACTTCCATTTTTATATTAAAAGCTGATAAGCATAATTGTTAAGACTCAAACTTTGAAAGTTTGATCCTGTCTGTCTGTTTTGATTTATTTAAGAAATTTTTGTTACATTATATAATAACACTAATTTCCAATAACATATAAAAGCAATGTTTGCATTCTTTACATATATAACAATTGTGCTTTCCATAGTTTCTTTGTTAAATGATTATTTATTGATAAAGAATGTTTTCATGTTCACAAAATATCATGATAATTTTTCATTCTAGCTTTATCATTGTGGATTTATCTCACTGTTCGTTTTTGATGCTTTGACAATGTAAAATGCTTCTGCACCGCTGAGTTCTTTTACTGTCCTGGTAATTATTCTCTTTTTCATATTTTTCTTTAATTATTTAGTTTGAGTATTTTAGTTTTAAATAGGCTTTAGTATTTTTGTATCATCAAGTACGGAAATTTCCCGAAAATATCTCCAATTTATTACTGATATTCAAGAACACCTTAAAATCTGGAGATTCAAGTGTTCCTTTAAGCCTTGTTTTGAGAAGAACCCACAGCAAACTCAATTGAGTATCTTTTTATCATCATCATTATGATATAAGGTAAACAAGGTAAGTAGCAGCACATTAACGTCCCACTGCTGGGCACAGGCCTCCTCACCCATAGAAGAGAGATTTTTAGAGCATAGACCCACCACACTGGACCACTGCGGATGCACTTGTGTACTATGGCTGCCAAGCCATAATACACAAGTGCATCATCTATTCCTTCACTCTCAAAGTCCGATGTGACGAAAATCCGACAAGACCGGAATCAGGCGCGGGACCGACGTTTTAACGTGCTCTCCGAGGCACGGGGATGGAAGACACCGCCATCTTCCCAATTTCGGGCAAATATTGAGAAAATCTTAATGGAAAACTCAATATCCATTTTTGAATTGGCTCGACCCGGGACTCGAACCCAGGACCTGATGTCTGTAGTCGAACATGCTAACCACTAGACCAAAGAGGCAGTTTCATTATGATTTACTTACAGCGATTGACTCACTCCCGTGCTTTATATCGTGAAAGTAATGTTTCATTATATTTAATTATCATATGATTTTTTTTATCTTAAAGATATTTGTGTAACTAGTAATTTAAATAAATAATTAAGATTACTTTTAAAGTAATATTTTACACCAATGGCATTTTGAATTTATCGAATCAGAATTTATATGATGCTGGATCGAAACTCAAATATTATTGATATTGAGAGATTTTTTATAAATATGCTTAAGTACTTTGAATTAGGTAACAATCCTTTTTTTTCATTCTAATTAAAGTCAGTAGAATCTAGAATAGTCTATATTTCCTTGTGCGAAAAACTTATATTGATATCAGCATAAATGACACTGTGACAATACATAATGTCATTGTTATTGCTTATTTTAAACACTTTGTTTTATATAATGCCCTTTTTTCAATTGTGTGCCTATTCTTTCATAGCAGTTACATACTTACTTGTTACTATACTCTATTTGTTTTAAGTATTGAGTATTTTTTTCATCAATTTCAGGCAGATTTCAATAGACTCCATAAAGGTCACATAGGCACAGCTCCAAAATCGGCTTTCAAAAGGAAATCACATGAGCAGAAGAAATCTGGTGAGTATATGAAATATAGAATATATAGTTGAATTAATTAATTAAAGGTAGCGCTGGAATCTCACCTGTTGGTACATTTTGTATATTAGATATTTTTGAATTTCATTTCTGTATATTTAATACTTTGTATTGATATCTCATCTCATATGTAACAATTCTTTCAGAATGGTCAACATATGTACATAATCAGTTGTCAGTGTGGGAAGCTCTGCATCAGCAGTGGCTCTCAAAGTTCCTCGGCCCCATACACATAGTGTTCTATGAGTTACTCGTAGGGGACACCGGAAGTACTTTACATGGAATTCTAAGCTTTATAAATTATACAGCTTCAGAGGTTGGTTTTATCCTTTATTATCTGAGTTTTTGTCATTGTAATAGTCTCCAATGATTATATAGATTTTATGCATTTAAATGTATAGTTTGTAGTAATATGTATGTAATCTAAAAAATGTAATCTTATGTATATGCAATACAATCAATCACCAAAATTCCATATTATTTGTCCTAGGTTCCACCTATAAATGACACTAAAATTCGTCATAATTGGTCTGCAGTAACCAAATGGTTTAGACGTAACTATCAGTCAAACATATAACTGTCGTCTGTACACTGAATGCATTGTGTTGCACCAAAAAGCCTGTAAATAGAAATTGTGTTTCTTAATATTCCTGTCTTTCCGTTTCTAAAATTCCTGGCGATCTTTCACCAAATATTCCTGTTTTTTTATCACAAAATCTAAATGTAACCATAATTCATCAAAAATTTTCCAGCGGTTAAAACTAATAGACAGATATATGTAGTACTATCACTTTTATATAATACTAGCTGGCATTATACAAAGGCGATGTAACCTGCGTGATTGTCGATCCCGCGGTTAAATAGATATACCCGTTCTTTGTGAGCGTCTACATCGCTAAAGGAATACTGATGCAGAATTTCAAGTCAATCAGACGAAGAGTTTTGTAGATCTATACGAAAACTTACTTGGCGGTAAGTGATCGTGATTTGCTTATATATCCCGATCCGAATATGGGAAAACTCATTCTTCTTAAGCGTTTATATTATGACAGGAGTAACAATGACTAATTTTAAGTTAATCGGACCTACAATTTCGGTGTTTTCGAGACGAGTGAGTCTCTTTCTCTTGAGTAGTAAAGAGATTAGTTTGTGTTAAAACGATTGAATTGTACCAGGAGGACATGAAATGCGCGGTGGCAAACCGAGAGGGAATTTACAGACGAAAAAAGAAATATAAAAACTTCGACCCGTTCTCACCGGATATGTACTCAGCTGTTAATAGAGTCAGAAACAGGGTGCTCCGATTGATAACGGACTATAGAAATAAACAAAATTCATCACACTACCGACGAATACCGTAAACATAACTAACATGCGTTGTGCTACTTAGATTATATAACTGACATACTATATTATATGAGCTCGCAACGCAATAATGGCCTGCCTTCTATTTTATGAAAGAAATAATGTACTGTCGCATTTTACTATAGAACAGTGTTTCCCAACCTTATATAGGCCATGCCTCACCTAAACATTTCTAAAGTTTATGTGCCATTATGAGAAATATAAATGATAATGTTTAACTTTAACCATTTAGTAACAGACACAACTGAAGCTCTCAAAAGGAATAAGTTACCCCATTTGGTGTTATCAAGTGTATAAGCTTTCCTCAATACCTAACCTCAATTTAAATTTGTTCAAAATCATTGTAAATTAATTATTACCATAGAAATTCTATTTTTATTAAATAAAATGTATGAACTATTTTATATATTATGCATAATAATGTATTGAAATCTCAAATGACGAATTGTAATTAAAATTGCCACGTGTCTTTTGATTTTCATCCAATATTAGAAATTATTATTTAATTTTGATTCTGAGTTTAAAATTTAGAAAACAGTATTTGTGAAATATTGAAAAATAGTAGTCATATTAATTTATTAAATGACGAGTGCCACCTGTTATTTGTAAAAATTAAAACTATCTAACCTTCAAACGAATTGGCAAAAAAACGCTGCACATCTTTGTGACGCCTATCACGCGTTTCATCGTGAATAAATTAGCCTCGTGCGCCTTAGGAAGTTTCACTTCAAAACTTATAAAATAAAATCACCGACGTACCATATTCTTGGCTGCTACATTAGTTTAGTGGATAGGTTGCTCGGCTATAAGGTACTGTATTCGTGTTGGGGGAATTCAAAAATTGATATTGAGTTTTCTTGAGTGCCTCGCAGATCATGTCAAGCCGCCGGTTCTGCACCTAATCTCTTACCAGTGGTGTAGGATTATTATCACGTCGTATAAGAGTGAAGAAATAGAGCGTTATATGCTCTATTCCTGCCAACCCGCAGTGTAGCAGCGTGGTGGTCTGTGCTCAAAAATCCACCTATGAGTGAGGAAGTCTGTGCCCAGCAGTAGGACGTTAAAGGGCTGCTTCTTCCCTTACCTTACTATATTTTTCAGACTAAAGGTGTACCTCAAATTTGCAGAGCATTTAATAAAAAAAAACATGTATTTTCTAACTTTAAATCATAAAACGGAACTAAAATTGTAACCATTTTACTATGTAAAAAAAGCTTCTTATAGTAAGAAAACAATAGTATAAACTAATTGGTTAACATCTCATATGTAAATTTAGAAGATAGGCCATTGTTCGTCTCGCGAGCTCATATATTAGTGCCGATAGCGGCGCTGCTCAATTAAAAAGAAAACAGTATATATTGGTATTTATGAACTCACAGAAAATAATCTGTTCAAGGAAATTGTATTGTCTGTAAATATATTTTCTTACCAAATTGCATCGTTACCATTTTAGACTGCATCACTCATCACGGGTTGAGTTTACAAGCAAAACGTGTACAACGATATCATTGAAATTATAAACCAATTGAAACGCGAATATATCGATATGTTTATTTATAGTGCATATCTATCAATGGAAAGAAATAAGAACGTAAAAGAAATGAAAAGAAGTTATCATAAAATAACCTTAAAAACTAGAAAATCAGGTACATAACTTACTGACAATCGAGTAATTTATGTATTTCATGAAGGAATACATTACCTGAATGATATTTAACACTTAGATAATATATGAAGAACTTATGTATATAAGTTATTCATATATTAATTTAGAGTCAATAATTCGTTATACAAAAAAGGATTATTGTATTCATTTTGTCGCTTTTTTTGGTTAAATTTATAATAAAAACGGTAGTAGGGTAAGTAGCAACCCATTGACGTCGCACTGCTGGGCACAGGCCTCCTCACTCATATGAGAGGGGTTTTTAGAGAATAGACCCACCACGCTGCTCCACTGCTGCGGATTGGCAGGCATAGGACACAAGTGCACTCTCTATTCCTTTACACTCATAGTCCGATGTGACGGTAATCCGACACGACTGGAGAGAGATCGGGCGATTTAAATTTATAATACAATGACGCAAATATACTTTAGTGATTATATTCTTCAATTTATGTTTTTTTTTTTTACAAAAGCCTTAATCCACAAACACTGACATTATAAATAAATATCTCAATATAAAAGTCGAGTGGTAATTAATCGCAATTTTTTCAATGTTACTATTTTATATACATATATATAAAGTACACATGTCAGAAGTGAAACTTCTTTGGCAAACTTAAAATGAGTCTTGTTCAAATTTATACAAATATAAAACGTTACATTTCCGAGGCTTAGAGGAAAGGAAAAAGGAACATATGTTAGAAATGTAATTATCATTAAAATATTAAAAGTCTCATCGAAAATGAATACGAATATTAGAAATTATTAATTAAATTGTGTTTTGGAATTTAATATTTAGAAAAAAGAAGAAATGCCTTAAGAAACATAGTATATTAAATTATTAAATGACGAGTGGCAAATTAAAATGCCACATGTTACTTGTAAATATTAAAACTACCTAACCTTCAAACGAGTTAGCCTTAAAACGCTGCACTTTTTCGTGACGCGTTTCATACGTAAAAACATTTACCCTCATGCGTAAAGAAGTTTCACTTCAACAAAAAGATTTTATGTAGCAGTCAAACCAGTGACGTCGTCACGCAACGGTCTGTAATGGCATATTTAGACCAATGACGTCATCACGTAATGGTCTGCGATGCATTCTCGTAACAGTGGTAGTATAAGAGTATAATCAATAAAAGTTTATGAAGCCACAAGTATAATATTAAATCTACAACTATATATTTAATATTCAATATATAGCCTAAGTTGATTTATGCATTTTAGATTAATTTACTCTTACATATTTGGAATTGGTTTTTAATTTAAAATATTTTGTAAATACGGTTTAATATGTTCATAATGTATACCAAAGATATGTCTAGTCAAATATACGTACTTATTATATGTATGTTAATACTTGAGTTAAACTGTTAACCGTTTATATAGTTAACGTTAAAATGCGCTCAAAGGTTTTCAAAATGTATCGAAATGAAAGTATTTAAAACCGAATTTATACGAAATGTGTACATGTCGTAGTGGGTACTTGACCTTGTTAATGGCGTGAAAGTAAAACCACTTAACTAAACATTTTATATAAAAAACTAATATATAATAAACTATCAAAAAAAAACTACATATTTATAGATGATTTTTAATTAAAGAACTTTCTTATGGTACCCTGAAAATGACTTATTTAGTCTAAAAGATACTGTGCAATTGATTTTTTTTAAGATATAAGTGTAGACTATTTATTAAAATGTGATAAATAATTTTATTATTTCTTCTTATTTTTGTTGCTAAGACTGTACTTCTAAGTTCCTAAGGCAATTACTCTTGCTACTGAAGTGCTTAGTTATTATATTATTCATAAATACTTACAAATGTTTTAGATCATTTATAGATACTATTTTTAGTCTTTATACTATAATAACCTTCGGCCAGGCAACTTTATACTATAAAAGACCTTGGTCTGAACTTGCTAGTCTTTTCATTATAAAACACTACACTTTAAAAACCTTAGCATGCTAGTTTTGACTATATATAAAACCTTGGCCTTGTAAACATTACTATATAACAATCCCTGACCTTACTAGTCTTAACACAACAAAAAAAACTTGGCATGCAAGTTTTGATTATTTAAAAAGCCATGACTTCTAGTCTTTTCAGTATAAAAACCTAGATAGTGCTATCTCTATAGTAAAGAAACATGGCTTGCAAGTCCTAATTATTTAAAAAACTTGGCTCAACATGCCTAAGTACCTAGTATTTACAATAACAAAAAATCCTGTAATTATTATAAGCATAAGTATTATTATTTACTAATTATATTTTAGACTTAATATAAGCAAATTGTTTTTATTTTATGTGAAAGTGTTTTTAATTTGTGTCTTGTTTGTTCTTGAATATGGACTATATAGTCTTTAGTAATATCTAGGAGAAATAACGCAACTGTAATTATGAATACGTAAGAACGGTTATGAAAAAAATTTAATTATATTTAATATAAAAAAAATTCGCTACTTGTTACATTTATTTACGTTATCATGAGTTTCATACATGACAAAATATTTTTTTGTTATGGGACACTAACAATATGCATATATAATAATAACTTTAGACTTATCATTTTACGTGTCTTTCAAGTTGATCGTTCAATGTTTGAGATTGACAAGCCAATCCGTTAAATAAAGGCTATCCCCATATTTTCACAGAACCCTTGAATAAATTAATGTGTAAACCGTTTGGTTCCTGATATTGCTGTGGATTTCTTTAAATTGACATTTAATTAAAAGTGACTAACATTAAGAAATATATAAATTTTGGGAAATCATAGAAAATTTAGACATGTACTTAGTTTACATAATGATGCAGCAGAATCGATATTAATATTAACGTCAAATGTCAAAATTGTTTAGTATAACTAACAGATGAGAATCGTGACTAGTAATCGCTGGTTTTGTATTTTAATAATCAAAATTTAACAATAATTCGGAATGATACAGTGAAAACGACGGTATGAAGTACAACGCCGTAACGATTTTTAAATTTGAGTAGTAATTCCGTTAGAAATATGTTACGGGTTTTTGACATATTTAAAATGTTGCCATTTTAAAAACTAACTATCCATTATGACATTGTATTTCCCTTTTTGTTTTGTCTTGTATAGGTGTTAGTATCTAGAAACTCCATTATTAATGTTTCATAAGCTCTCAGACAATAACAACAACGAATTATGCTACTGAGTGTTTCTGTGCAAGAAAAAAAATTTGAATTTATTTCGTTATAAGAGTAACGAAAGTCTATAAATGTTATGACTTGATTTTTTTACCTCCTGATAATAAAAAGTTCAATATAGATCATTTAATAATGACATGAAATTAATGAAGAAAAGGATATGAAATATCTTTTAGGATCAATTTAAAAACTATGTATAATTTATAGCCGACTTCACAAATATACTCATCTTGTCTCTTGTACAAATATCTTTTAATATTGTATTATTTCAATGAAAGTATTTGGATTTTTTAAGCATTATGATCAATGAGTGTTTAAATGTTTTATGTTGTTGTTTACCTGTTCCTATTTATTAAATTAGTAAATATTTAAAACAATTGTTTCTATCGTGTATCATTTTGTTACATTACAAAAAAGTGGAAAATAAATCATTTTGTATTTAACGTTTTGGTTTTATTTAAACTTCTAGAAGATGTTCTCGAGATGACATTCAATAAATTTAAAAACTTTATTTAAAATAGGTAATTGAAAACTAGTAGTCACTTCTCAACTCTGGGCACAGGCCTCGTAGAGTCTTGGGAAACAGGCGACAGAAGTGAAGCTAATCAATGTTGAACCATTTCATACGAAAGTTGTTTAACTTGAGAAAAGCTTAAGTTTTTATTCTGATTTTACGTATATTAATATTAAAATTAATATGTAGTGCGCATTTGTAAACATATTCCAGTAGTCTTCAATGGTCTTTTAAGCGCATGTTTTAAAGTATCTCCTAGTCCGGCGCTACTTCGGGCATTCTTCAAGTCGATTTGGACTTTTTATAAAAATGATATTATAAGTAAAATTAATATAAATAATATTAAATTCCCTTTAAAACAAATAAATGCACAATAAAAGTTTAAATTCACAAATATCACTCGGATAATTCTGTCATGATTTACAAAACTAATTTTCCGTGCAGTTGTTTTGCGTTCAAACGATCGCTCATTATCTAAGGAAGCGTTCCTTTCCCAGGTTGTTGCAAGAAATCCGGCTCGAAGGACCATATATTGCTACACTTAAGGTTTGGTTGCGATTGTCGGATTTGGCAAAATGTAAAAGACGTTTGCTTTCTTGTAATGATTTAATACAACAGAGTTATACTGTAAACACGTTTAACAATATGATAATGTAAGGAAAGGTTATTTATGAATAAAATCCTTACAAGCTCTCATTTCGCGCTTGCGTGCAAAATAGAATAAATTATCAAGAACAATAGCTGGCAACGACATATTCTGTAACTCATTTGATGTATTTAAGAAGATGCTTCCCGCCCATCTATTGGCGAGTAGTAAATAATAGGGGGAAAAGCCCACATTACCCTGTGGGTCACTTAAGAGAATACTCAAATAAAATTTTAATCATAAACGAAAAATTTATTGCAACTGCCTGTGAACATAATTTACTTAATTAACTATGAACAAATAATTTTCAGTCCATTTAGCAATCAACTTTGGATAGTATAAAAGTCAAAAAAAATAGCTTTAACTCTCATTGCATCAACGAGCGGGTAACTCCTGGGGCTTTTGCGAGGGCAAAAGGAGTCAGAGAAGATCTAACACGCATCGTAGACATAACCTTGCCACAGCCTGCAAGAGGTGAATCTGAACCAAATCTCGTTGTTACTTGAACTATTTCCAGCCTCTTCTGCGTAGTCATCCGAATCGTCCTAGCATAAACCGTCAGTGCCGACAGATCCGACACAGAACTTTCGTTCGTTTCTTGTAGCATTTCGCGCTTTACCTTTTCAGGACCCTTCTTCTGTATTTTAGCCTTTTCCACGACATTTACCCTTCCATCTGTTTTATTTTCTTTACCCCTATATTTCTTCATCTTCTTATTTTCACTTGATTAGCAGTGCAACCTTACAAAATATTTGCCTATTTCTTCATCAAGTTTGCTAATACGGTTTCTGTCTCAAGACTAAAGATAATGAAGTGTCCTTAGGTCACTCCTGAGGTAGAACCGTTTTTTATCCTCTTTTGAAGACTTGAAAATGGGATCCCAATAAGCTTATCAGCATTCTTTATAGAAGGACATGCATCAATAAGCTTTATAGTTTTTTCCAGGCTATAAGAACACAGTTGTCCTGACTCGTACTTTATCTAAATCCTGCGTCTAGAAACAAATAAAGATGACGTGTTTCAACATGCAAAGTTGCGAGTCACCTGACTCTCATTTCCGTATCTCCCTAACACGAAAAATAGTAAATAAAAAATCTTTAAAATACTCATACAATGTGACCTGCACATTACATTTTCGAAAGTCTAACAAAGTCCGTATAAAAGTCTTAACCGTATACTGTTGTACTGAGATACGGTTAGCGCCTACTGCTATCGTAAGCGTGAGAGAAAGCCAGACATTAACGAAGCGGTATACCGGCCCATAATGATGACTTACGCTTCTGAGACTTGGTCGCTGACTATGGGCCTCATGTGAAAGCTCAGAACTTCTCAACGTGATCGAACCAGAAATGAAGAAATCCGTAGTAGAACCAAAGTCACTGTCATAGGCCTACGAATCGCGAAACTGAAGTGGCAATGGGCAGGGCACATAGTCCGAAGGGCGGAAGGACATTGGGGGCCGAAGGTGCTGGAGTGGCGACCCCGCACCGGGCAGCGCAGTATAGGCAGACCCCCCCCCGCCCCATGAGGTCGGCCGATGATATAAAGAGGCTCGCCGGTAGCCTTTGGAGCCAGGCGGCGCTGATCGGGCCTTGTGGACGTAATTACGGGAGACCTGTGTCCAGCAGTGGACGTCTATCGCTTGGAGCGACGACTATACCGTCCCATAAGTTACTTTAAAGTGATACCTGACTGAATTTATTGCGGCTAAAAACCCTCGTAACTTTAGATTCGAAGTCATTGTCTAATATCATCATCAATCATAAATAATAACAATATTTGACGATTCAAAAGTACTTCAAAAGCCTCCTTGAATAAAGTTTATTTCTAATTTAATGTGAAGATACTTTAGAAGTGAGTATATCACATGTGATTTCTGTTAGATGTTGCATGGGGATAATATAGAAATAAAAAACTTTGTTAAAACTAAATATGCTTTATTTCACAATGTCATTCATTGGTCACAAACAAGTTTGCACTTGCACAATGAACTTAGTTACTCCGAGCTTCATTCTGTATAAAATATATGCAAGTATAACAATTCCTGCTGATAAACAAAACACACCATACCATCTCCCCTTTGAAATCGTCTTGGCATCGATCAAATTTAAAGAACAACAAAAAATAGACTTAAAACAGTGTATAATATAAGATACATATAAATTAAAAAAAAGTTTATTTTGTGCAAAAAGAAAAAAAAGTCCAATTTAGATTTATGACAAGACGTTTCATAAATTCGCACAATAAATACAATCGATAGGAAATTTTATTTGATCGAACTCGTGACCGTTGTATGATTTCCAACCACTTATTATTAGTCCAGTCGAGTTAAGATGTGACATTGCAGTAATTTTAAGTAGCAATTTTTCTTCAGGAATCGTCGGGGGATCACCGACAAATTAAAGTTTGATATATTCTGTTAATCCGCGCTCTGTTGCGTCGTTTGCCATTTTGGATTTAAGTGTGATTTTATATTTTTTCAATAACTCGCTTATTTTCAAATTGAATATATACGGGATATTGAAATAATAAAATTTTCACCCCTGTTTTTGTCTTAATCGAAAAATGATTTGACAAATTTGGTTATTACCATTTTTGCGAAAAATTTAATAAAGCCGAGCTTTTGACTAAATAAAAAAGCACTCCTCTTTGGGATCTAATATAAAAAGCGAGCTATTGAATGAACTGAAAATCTCCCTTAAATCCAAAATCGGTGACCCTCTGACAATTCCCGAAGAAAAATTGCTATTAACAATTAATACAGTGCCAGTCCCTTTTTTGAGCTGGCCTATATCGTTTCCACCACATGTCGTTCATTTCAATATACACTTCGATAAAATGTTCTTTAAGTTTACTTTTAATTTTCAGTTATAAATTTTATTGCTTATCGTATTACAAAAGGCTATTTAACATACTATGTACTCCACGCTAATCGCATACACATATTAAAATCATTGTTATCAACAATAATTTAATAAAATCAAACGAGTACGCACCGCCACTGTTAAATAATCACCATAAATTTATTGTGTATCAACATGTTTTAAACTCTTATATGTTATCATATACAAAATTATCATCAATATCACAAATAAAATACAAAACTCGTAGTTACACTAAATAATTATAGCCTTGGGTAAATCGGGTTAATTACGTAAGAATCCCAGTTGGGAGGGGGGGGGGGGGGGCTAAATATCTACATGTCCTTATATTGGGGAAAAGCGGAGTAAAATCCAATTTTTTGTAATATGTTGTAAGTTGACATTTAACAATGCCTAATGCTTTTTTCACTCCTTACCTCTTCGTTGTACCTCTTCTTACCTCAAATAGAATCTTACGTAAGATGGGGAGGAGTTTCCAGAGATGTTATATATCTTTCTATGTAAAATATTACGTACGAAATAAAGGAGGGGTTTAAGAAATCTTATGTACCCTTACCGTGGTGGTAAGGGTAATTAAATGTCGCCCATTTCATTCTTACGTAATTAAAAAATTGTATATATAACAAATATACGGGATACAATCTACGATTTCAAAATTTTGTGGGTTATATATAAATTACTTAAATATGTCATTTTTTGATATTTTTTCTTATTATACATTAATGACACGGCATTGGCGTTTAAATATACAAAGCAAAATATAGCAAGACTAAATTCAATATACAAATCATATGGACTTATAAAGTCGAGCATTCGATAGTTCTAGCAGCGTAAATATAACTAGGAAATAGTTAACAGGCTTTAACTACAATTGAACCGTTAAGATGTCATGAAAATGTTAGCCATTAAATCAATAACTCTATTTTCCTCTAAATTCGATGTCGCATTTAAATTATTTGCAACATTCACAGTTTTTTACAATAATTGCATATCGTCACGAATTTTTTAAGACGGTGTAATCGTAATCATAGATTTCATCACAGTAGTACGTACTCAGTGATTGTTACTTACAAAAAGTCCCAAATTTAGGCATCTTCAGAGGAAAGGGGTTACAGACAAAATACGAACATAAAATATTTCTAGTACATGTCATAGAACAATATTAGTAGGTTGTGCCATATGAATGTCAACTTTTAAAGGAAGATGTAAAATAAAATGCTGGAAAACGTTTGCTGTTTATTTTTTGCAATTTCATATGAATATTCTTGAAGTCTTATAGTGGTGATCCTGACGTGATCCGATCCGTTTGTCTAAAATAGATAGACACCTGTAGTCTATCTATTTTAGACAAAGAATAAATAAGAATACATTATATAACAATGATTTCTTTTTGTCATAGCCAGACTATAAGTTTGGGTTTTATTTTATTAAACCTTTTTTTTTAAATATTCTAATACTTAGTAAAAAGTTCTTACGGAAAGTAAAAAAATCTCCAAAAATTGAAGAATATTTTTGATTAGGTGTATTTATAACTACGCGCGATTCAAGTGTATTTTTTTATTCTATCCAGTTCAAATTGAATATTTCATAGCTAAACAAGACAACGTCCGTCGGGTCAACAATCAAATTACCGTAACCAGCCCGAAATGGGTAATTTGATATCCCCCATTTGTGAGTTTTAATTTAACAACTTGAGTATTAGAAGAGTTACTTTCTTCATATTTTCAGTAATGATTAGCATTATAAAGACAGGTTTTCCCGTTTTTTTCTTTTTAATACATGATATTTCCCTCAGTGAGATATATACGGTACCATCGTAGGGAAAGTGACATATAAATGTTTCCTTTTCGAGAAATTTGTAGGACCGCGTGTTGCGTTTTGGCATCCCCGTTCGGACTCCATGTAATTTTTTGATACTTGGGACCGGAAAGGTTAAGTAAAGCTAATTTACTAATTGGTATATATTTTTACCGAAAAACGCTACAAATTTGGAACTTTTAGCTGAGCTTGTTAATACTTTTTATTTCTTTATACTATAATAAGAGGATTTATATTTTTTTTTATTATAAACTGAGCACATACTTGTCGCAAAACGATTACTTTTCATTATACCGTATATAAAATATGGTTGACCGGCCAGTTTATGTTAGTCGATTTAATATACATTTCGTGACTAAATCATCTATCGGACCCTACTGTCCCTTTAACGCCACGAATTATCTAATAGTTCAGTCTATTGTGGCATAGACAGTAAGGCTGTCCTTTACAAGAGAACGAAGTATTGTGAACGAAATAAAAATCAGACTTCACACTATGGACCTTCGCTAAAAAAATTCATTAATCGCGACTCCTAAGATCACAACACCAATGTCTTACTATAATTTCTCATTCGACATTTGAATAATCAAACGTTTGATTAAATAATCGATAAGATTATCGATTTGTTATTATCGATACACTTCGAACAAAAATGATTTTTAAATGGGCGTATTGAAGATGTAAAAAAGCATATTAAAGTACCTGGGCTCCAATGTATGTATCAGGTCAATTAAAAAAACCACGCTTATAAACACAATTCGAAGAAATAGTGCGAAAAAAACTCTTCAAAGGCTTTGATTTTTTTTGTTAATCCGCTGTATGGACCAGATAATTTGTTTCAGCTTCAATTTATTTCAATGTTCATAAATCGATTGGTCAATGATTATTACTAAATCGATTTGTTACTAACGATATATAAATATAGATAATAACAAATTTAAATAAGTTGAAATATGTCAATCTCCATAAATCAGTTGTTACTAAATTTCATAGTACACAGATAAATATATATAAAGTTGGGAGTAACCTGCCATGATGTGATGGATAATTAAACATTCGCATTCTTAAAAAAAAAATAACAATATTAAAATCCCCGTTTGACGAAACTGACTGACTAGTATAAACAAATTGATGTCTTCCCAAAAACGATTATTCTTCGAAAACGAGATTGAACTCGCTCAAAACCGGAGTAATCGTCGTTGTTTCTCTATTTTTATGTTGAAAAGGCAAATGTCTTTTGCAATACTATATAAGATTATTTCACAACTTCAGTAATATATATAGTTTCATCTCGAGGTAAAACCAAGTGCACACACTGATTATATTACAGGAAAGTATTTGAAAAATAAAAGTTAAACAACAATAATAATTTTCTTCTAATATATTTAAAAAGTGATTAGTACAATTGCAAAATAGTTCGTCTACGGTATTACAATTATAAAAATCAAAGTAAGTGCACTTGGCTCTATAAAGTTTGTCATTTTAAGTAAACTTGACATAAAAAATTAATTATTTAACAATAGCGTTAAATATTAATATTAAATAAGCAGCTTTTGTAACAGAATAAAAAATGTAATTATTTTTTAAATAAATAACTAGTTACACGGCTTCCTGTGATTTCGATAAAGTAATTGATCATATGTCAGATATATTTTCTATTTTTGAAACAACCTTGTTCTAATAATGTAACATTTTGTCTCAGATCTTCATAACAATTTATAGGAATAACATTCTTCTAATAACAGCTTCCTAAATTAGCTAATATATTTTTAATTAAATTTCGTAATCCCATACAGAGTATACGCCGAATATTTGTCTATAAAAGTAAATTAACTACAGGGATAAACAATAATTATTTTTAGTAGCAATAAAACATATGAATGTAGCAAGTATATGTTCTAAGGACATACAATGTTTGTAATCTGTTTGAAAAAACGTTCACAAGTCTTTAAAAACCATGCTTTAATTGAACTATTTTTTATAACTAATGAAAACATCAGTTTTATATCAATACTCATTAAGTTTCGATATCAATATCAAGGTTTATACAGAATCGATATAGATGTTAATTGATTATCGATTTCGATTTTACCGAAGTATCGATATAAATATCGATAATTATAAAAAAAAAATTATTTTAAATATCCGTTTATATTCAAAATTGAAATGCATACTAAACTATTGCAAATAAACGCATTATTTTGATAGAATTAACAGAGATGATATTCAATATATTTTTTGCATACGGTAATTATAACAAAGTATAATTCATGGTAAAGCTACATTTACATGTATGTCAACAACTATATCAAGTGTTTTTTCTTTTTTCAGAATCAACTCCATTGTTCCACCACCGAAGCCCTAAATGAAATATGGTTACACATAAGTTTCTGCATTGTTATTAAATACATATGATCTAAATTGTGAGTGACCGCAAGTAGTCTATAAGACACAGTTAATACAACATGATAAAACAAGTTTTTATGTATTTATATATCTTATAAACAAATGTAAAGTGACAATCTTACTAACATTTCACTACTGGGTATAGGTCCTGCACCTCAGACTTGCTCCCGGTATATACAGATTTTATCATTGTGTTTTTCTTTAATTAGTTCATAAGTTTCTTCGAGAAGAAACTTTTTGGTGCCTGCCCAGGATTCGATCCCCTGCCACTTGGAACAAAAACTCACGAGTCTAACCACTATAATTGTTAAATTTAAAAAAAGTAATAAATTATATTTAATAAATATACGCTATAGGAAGACGCTAAATAGTTTTTTATTACTTTACAAGCAACAATGGCAATGGGCGAAGCCTCCCTTAAATAGAGACCTAGGCAGATTTTAAAATACGATTTCCTATATTTGCCCTAGACAGAAACCAAATCAGTACTATAAAAATCTTGTTTATCATATGTCATTGCAAAAATCTGTGAAAATATTACAATTAGAACAAGGTTGGTTAAATTTGTATGATAGAATTGGATATTGGAAGGCTTAGTATCGTAGACGCGGTCACCGCAGCGCTCGACAGCGCCGGCATACGCGTACCGCACCCATATCTCCCCACGGACTCATCTCCGAGCAAGACCCGCAGAATATTCCTCCGCAACGCCTAAATACATCAAAAATTCAACATTAACTTAACCCGCCCGAACCAGCGGATTTAAAATCTCCCGTATAAGTTTTAATTTAATAATAATTTGAGAGAACTAAAATGTTTACGTATCAAACACGTGATTAGCGTCACGAAGATGAACAGCGGTTTTCTGCAAATTCGTTTGAATGTTAGGTAGTTTTAATATTTACAATTAACATGCAGCACTATACAACTAGTCGTTTAATAATTTAATACACTATTTTCATAAAATAAAAAGATTTCATAAATTCTCATTTCTAAATTTTTAATTCAAAAACAAAATTGTATTATTCATTTCAAATATTGACAAAAAACTCGAGGAATTTTTATTTACAAATTCATTATTTGAGATTTTAATAAATTATTTGTATTAATTTTCGATACTTAATATTTAATGACAGTTAAATTCATTAAATTCCTTACATATACTCCCTCTAAGTCTCGGAAATCTAAAGTTTTAGATTTTTGTATAAATATAAGTAAGACTTAAAAATTAGTTTGCCTAAGAAGTTGCACTTCTGTCATGTGTACTTTGTACGCACGCCCTTTATTTTTATTTTTAACTATAAAAGCATTATAAAGGATTAAACATTTTGGTCTTACGGTTTCTACGCAATAGGGCACCGAAGCGCAAATGTTTTGCTGATAAGATGGTAACTAGCCATGACCGAAGTCTCTCGCTAGTCCAGATTCAGACAAATGCAATTTTAGAAAAAGAAAATGCAATTTTAAACATTTGTCCCGTTGGGAATCGAACCCAGGACCCCTGCTAGCTAATCTAATATTCGCACCATTGCGCCAGCGCGGTGGTCATTAGAGAAAAAGCAATGTAGATTTCCCCCTCACCGGCAATGATGTCGTCTTCGTGCTAGCCAGAATTGATTACGGCAATGCTGACAGCGAGGTGCAGCACTATCGGGCAGCCACAGCACTCCTCGTGCCTCCTCTCCTACTTCCACTTCGGATGCACTGCCACTGCTGCTGCCGCTCGCTGCCCCACTGCTGCTGCCACTGCGAAGGCTCCGACTTGCGTTTCCGTTCCCATTGCTGTGGCCTGGCGTCTATGTGACACATTTTTTTTATTGTTATATTTAGGCTTTGTGGTAGAGACTAATAACATACGGGTTCCACGGAAGGTGACACTTGCTATATAACAAAAAAAAAACTAATAATTGAAATACTATTACCAACCTGTGTGTGCGCAGGTGGAGGGAGAGAGGGAGCGGGTGAGGCACGTCGGAGCGCTTCCCGAGCTTCGCGCAATTGTCCACGTAGTTCTTCTACGACTTTCTGAAAACAAAATTATCCACATTATGTATGTACGTGAGTATAATTATGTATATGTGTGTATGCATATGTGTACTTTACACTTTTTTTGTGTGCTGGCTTAAATATAAATATAAATATCTTTTCCTTTTCTTTATATTGTATATTTTCATTTCGTATCTTTTGTGTATATATTTTCAATATGTATCTATAGATATATTAATATTTATGTATATAATATTTATATTATATGTAATATCCTATATAGATATAAACAAAAAAATATTTTTATATATTATATTTAAGTTTCTGGCGCTGTTCTGCCGTATTATTCCTTTTAGTCTGCTTCTTTACATAATAAGGTCTCCTGGAAGATATTGCTTGTAACAATAGGGCCGCCTTTGCACGCTATATTATAGTAATAAGAATCTAGGTTATATGTTTTATTTTTATTTTTATCTTGTGTGCAATAAAGTGTTCTCTCTCTCTCTCTCTCTCCGTCAATACAAAAGGAATACCTTCTGGTACAATATGATCTGATGCAATCTCGCCTGCAGAGGGTCGGCTGCGGGGGGGAGCCCATCCAGTGAGTCGCAGTGAGGACGCGCGCCCGCACCGCACACGCAGCGCACACGGGACAGGGCGCCTTCGCCCGCCTCCCCGCACACTCCGCACCAGCAACTACTACTCGATGACGAACAATCTGTTCCACCTGATAACAATAACATTGCATGCTTAACAATTCTTAACCGGAAGACGAGTAAAAGCGTATTTTATATACAAGCGAAAAAGTAGTTTTTATGGATTAACAGTGTAGTGAGAGAACCTTCTCTTATCGAATCTTATGCATTATACATTACCGAAGATGCATTCTACAACAAACAATTACTATTTCGACGCTGGAAAGCGAATACATGAATTTAAAATTGATCATCATAACAGAAAAGGATTTCATAAAACCAAAAATATATAACTTTAGACACTATAAGAATGGTGCAAATAGTACTTAGCCTTACCGCAGATAGGGCAGTGTTTGACGATGTTTCATTGCAATCTGAAGAGTTTTTGTATCGCTTCTTGATCGTTGATGAAATATGGATACACTAAAGAACATGGTCCGAAGAAGGCGAATCGTCGGCATCTCATCGGCCAGAAAGGTGAGGGCCATCGTTTATTGGGATTCACAACGCATGATCTACATTGACTTCCTGATAGAAGGCATAACGATCACGGGGCTCTACTGTGCCGAAATATTGGGCCTATTCGAGACCGTATTACAAAAAACTACCCAATTAGACAAAGAAATCAGTGCTCTCCCGTCATGGCACCGCTTTGGCTACGAACTGCTGCCCCAGCAATAATATTCTCTAGATTTGGCCCCCTGCGATTTCATTTTGTTTCAAAATTTGAAAAATTTTGGTTTTTTCTTATGTAGACTAAATACTTATCGAACCACCCTCGTATATTGATATTTTGTTGCTAAACAGATTACATTAAGCTGCGTTTAAACTTTTCGTGAGTTATTACGTGTTTGATTTCTAACGTCGATGTATAGCATAATTTATTGGACTAAACTATTTATTACATCTGTTACATCAAATATTTAAGCGGCGTTTATATGCCATAGGTCGTTAAATAAATGATTCGGGTTCAAAAGAAATTCATTATCATTTTTATAGCAGTGCAACATAAATCGTAGATAGTTTTTTTGTGCAGTGTGGATAAATTAAATTTAGTATAAAATTTTAATACTAAGTTAATAAAGAGTAAATTTAAAATACAAATTGTGTATTATTAAAGTATTTTAATTTTATAATTGTTGTTATCGATTTTCTGTTTTAAGGTAAAGAGAAGTGTGTTAATAATGTCAGGAATTATGTGATCCAGAATTTTCTTTGTGTGTTTATATGCTTGAGCGTGTGGGTGTGTGCCTACACGTGGTCGCGTGTGTGTATACAAATACGTGAGTGTGTATATGGGCGCGTGGATCTGCGTTTGTGTACCTATGTTGGATATACCATTGCCACAGACGCAGGTGCAATGCGGGCAGGAGGGGCAAGGCGCAGGGCAGCCAGAGGGATGGGGCGCTCGGCGCGGCGAAGCCGGACACAGTGTCAACTGGCTGGCCACGCGAGTGCTGCAACTGGCTGCACCCTCACCTTCGCTCTCTGAACTGGCACCGCTTGATGAAGCACCACCTAAAAACAGTTTAAGTAATTATAATATGTATTTATTTATTGATAATCCGAGAGCGTTTTAACATATTATTACATGCAATACTTAAAATAAGGCCAATTGCGAATTACACAAATTGCTATATAATATTTGAAATAACCCAGCAGAGATTAAGAAGTCTGAATGTAGAAACGATGAAAAGCAAAAACTGAGATATTCGCTATGTACTTAAGAAGAATGTTGAAGAATTTCTTAGGGACTTTTTAGTTAGGTAAAATAAGTTAAGACGTGAATAATATTTCTTATAAATTTGTAAAAAACATATTTAAGAATTAGTATAAATATAAAAACTATAGACTGCCTTATTGGTAGAGTGGTCGGAATATTCGGTTACACACACGAGATCTTGAGGAGTTTTCTGTTAAGAAATTCTCAGTATTTGCCTGAAGTTGGGAAGTTGGCGGTGTGCTCCACCCCCGTGCCTCGGAGGGCACGTTTAGATGCCGGTCCTGTGCCTGATCTGTCTCCGGTCGTAACGCTTCGCCATCACATCGGATTATGAGGGTACAGGAATAGAAATTGCAATTGGGTTAGCGCAGATACTTTTGTACTATGCTTTTATCAACCCTCAGTGGAGTAGCATAGTGGGTCTACACTCTAAAAACCCTCTATGCTATGAGTAATGAAACCTGTGTCCAGCTGAGGGACGATAATGGGCTGTTACGTACCTTTTTTATGCACGTAAATTAGTATATCCTAGTATGTTTGCATATGTAAGTGCTAGTGGACGCTTCCTGCCGTTTTACCTCATATATCATCTTAATGCGATTATAGCGATTTTTACGTGGCAACCTTAGGTTGCTTATCTTTTATGACACACAATAATATTTTCTATCGTGACTTAATTCGACTCAATTTTATAAAAAGCAAACACAGTTACGTAAGTTAGCTAGTTTTTAATAAATAGAAACGGTACACACCATTCAAATCGACTTCCAGAAACTTCGTGGCAATATCTGCTAAGCCATTCACAGCACCATTGCTCACTTCCCTATTATGATTGGTCAGTTCATTCAAAACGTTGTGATTAACCACATCCCCTTCAGTGGAGTTATGATTGTCCAGGAGATTTTCTTGAAGTCGCAAAGTTGCGGGTTCGGTACGGTTCTGGGGGGAGTGTTCTGGGACGTCAAAGCCAGTGGAAGATTGGTTGCTCGATTCTGATATGGACCGCCAGGTTATACTAATAGTTCGAGTCCTTGCGGATTCTCTTGCAGCCTATTGAATTCAACTTGATATTAAGATAAGTCCAAGTAAGACTTTATTTTTTTGCTATACAGTCTCAGGTAAAAACGCCCTAACTTTATGAGTGGTAAATTACCGCTTATGGTTTCTACACAGTATAATGTTGGTATTTAAAAATTAATTTGAATTAGTGGGAACTTTCAGTATATATTTAATTATAATTGTGTATGAATTATCATTAATGTCTTAGTCGGAATGTATTGTAACTGTCTAGTTCAGTTAGACAACGAGAGCCGAGTTTACACAAACGGGCATTATATAGCGAGCGTGACGACTTAGTCTCATTCAAGACCCGCAAAATAATATGCACATTGCGCCTAAAGAAGTGGGAAGTCCAGAATGATTTATTCAGTTAAGTTTTTATAGCACTTTTGACTCATTCAAATAGGTTGTTTTTTCAAATATTAATTTTAATGTTCACCTGATGGTGATATTAAAGTTAAAACTTGTAAAGTTACGAGGGTTCATCAAAAAATAGGTTCTCAGATATTAGTAATATAGTTATAATTTATTTTATTTAGAGCAAGTCATCAATCCTTAATTTATTTTAAAAATGTATAGTACCTCTGCCATGACTATAACATCGGAATAGGTGTCGCATACAAAGACTGGTGGTTCTTCAGGAGTTTCGACATCGTTAGTAATTCGAACATTGTCTGCGATGTCGCCTTCCCCATTTACTAAGCCAACATGGTTCGTTGCAGGACTTAGCTCAGGTTTATCCTCTTCTAAAGAAACTGTTGGGACTGCTACTAGTTCACGTTCCAATGAGGACGAGTTGCTCGTTATGTCCCTCAATCGATTATTCTCAAAGTGGTCAGGATGTAGACCATCAACCTTTTAACAAATTAATCAAGTCTAATTATCAAGGTAGAGAAAAAAGAAATGTGTTTAACATTCTACAGTTAGGAAAAGACCAAATCACTCATAGAAGAGGGTGTTAGAGCAAAGACTTCACTGCAGATTGGCAGTGCCTCCTCTTGTTAATTGTCTGATATCTTCCAAGATATTTACTATAAGGAAATGCTGTTAACAGTTTTGATTTACATGGCACATACAACATAGGGAATATATTAAATTGGATAAGTAATAAAACTGTACTGTAATAAATAGCTAGGTAAGCTATTGCTGAAAACTACAGTTAAATTCGTTGCATAGTTTAAATGATCTAAGCGAACAGACAGCGGAAGCAAGTCCATCTTATATAATGTAAATATTACTTGTTTATGTATAATAATAAACTTAATTATAATTTTAGACTTAATACCTGATCAGTGTTTGTGTCAGTGTCGGCTTTAAGTTGATCCACACCGCTATCTGTTAATGCGGCACGACTCAGTGGCTCAACCCTCAATGTGGTTTCACATTCTCGTTCGTTATCCATACCACTTGAACCATTCACCGCCAACGACAGTTTCCTGTAAAGACGATTATGTCTTAACAAATATGTTATTATATATTATGCATATAACGTAATATTAGCTCTTCCAAATTATACGGTAAACAATCGATGTTGCCTTAGATTTGCCAATAATTTGTGTTAAATAAATTAACAATCTGCATATGTTATTAGTTAGCAACTTATAAAAGTACGCCAGATATAATACTAATGTCTTGATGTTAACAAAATTTTCTATATAAAATTCAATACACTTCATTACATACACAAAATAAACATGAATATGTTTCAACATGTTGCCAGAAAATCTAGTTTATGTTGGTTTAAGTTATTGTATTTCTCTGTTGTCCTTGTTTGTGATGTTAATAAAATACACATCTATCTATCTTTTATGAAAAAAATATGAAGAAAGTGGCTTTTCTAAAGTAATAAAATTAAAACTCATACAGAAGGGATTTAATACCCGCTTCGGGCCGCCACGGTAAGCTATAAAATATCTTTTAAAAAAACTTTTAAATTTATTTTACCGAGACTCGAACTAGAGATCATCGAAAAAATTGCTATTATTATGACATTAATTGTAATTTAATAAAATTTATCCATCTAAACTCACATGACATCGGGCGTCAAACTGGGATCGCTACATCGTCTTTGTGCTGTACGCTTTTCGCCTTCATTAAGCAGATTATCACAGGATCTAGTTTTAGTCATTAAACCTGCAAAAATATAACTTCTATGTATCTTTTTACCATGCTCTAATAAGTCTCTCTCAGAGAGGAGGCAGTGGGACATTACTGGCCCTCTATTTACTGTATTTTTTATATGTCATAAATGTTTTACAATACTGGAATTTAACTTTTTAGAGCATCAAGAGATAGTGATACAAAAAAAGTTTACCATTATGATGAGGTGTAGGCGAGGGTGCAGGTGGCACAGGCATTTGATCATAGGTAGCGGGCTCACGTTCCCGTTCTCCTCTAGTTAAGCCCCACCACACCTGCATTGCTCTTACACTGCATTCTGGCCAAATGATCTAAAAAAAAAAAACATAAAAACGTCCATTTGTAATAAAAAAGACCTTAACGTGCGCGTGATATTAAAACCACAACAAATAATTTTTAATTATCGTAAATAACAAGTACCTATCACAATAATTTTACAACAATTCTAATAGATTATTACAAAGTATAAATAGCCTAAGTATCATTTTTAATATAAAAATATATTTAGGACATGAAAATTCGCTAATTAAAGTATTTTGTTTATAATATATAAAAAAAGATAAGGCAAGAAGCCTATCAACGTCCCATTCATAGGTTCATTTTTTCTTTAATGGACGGTGTCAGAATTATCTTTTTTTGTATTACTTGTCTTTAATTCATATATTTACGCCACCTACCTATAAAGCATTAAGTATACAATCTAAATTTTGTACAACTGTCGTTCAAAGATGAATTATTTATTACTGTACAACCCTTATACTAATGATGTTTTGTAAAGAACATATTTTAATAGCCATATGATTGAAATAAAACCTAGGTTCCATATATCCATGGAGTGATATAATGGTCAAATATACTAAAATATGCTATTCACCTGGTCTTGATGTAGATGATGCGGAGAATATAAGTGATTTCGATACGCCGGCGCTTGCAGTAAATGCCATACTTGCGCTGTGGTATCAGCCGCACGACACTCTGCTCGTTCGCGACTCGTATTGCACAAAAAGGTTCCAAACATACACGAATGTACGTGTGTTGCCAGTTTTATCTACAAACATTATAATTTATTATTAAAATAAATGACGAAAGCATATGTATAAGGGAAAAGACAGGAGTGTATGAAAATTGCACTGCTTAATTTCGTTACGTTACATTGATTTATCATGAATCTAAATACGAAAAAACTACATTCGACGATTAAAAATTGTAAAAGGCTACTCGAATAAAGACTTTTTGAATTTGAATAAGGTATATAATCGCGAGTTTTACCCTATCATCTTTAAACCTAATATTTGCTGATAATAATCTCACCAAATATGCCTCATTGAACTCGAAACTCCAAGGGTACTGCACCATCATTTGGTAGACGACGTGCAACCACTGCAGGAATATAGGCGAACGTTCGTTGGGATCTTCAGCTCCGAATTGATGACCACATCTGTCTGCGAACTTATGCCCGAAATCAAGCCACTCCCTTTCGATCAGAATTCGAAAACCCTGTAACAAAACAATTACATGTCAAACATATATTGTGGCTTTAGAAGAATAGTAACACAATTAAAATTTGCTAGTTTTACAAGGGCTTTAGAGGCCAGTGCCCGCCCGCAACTGTGTATAAGTAAAATATTACATGAAGCGTACTTAATTACAATTACATTTTTTCTAACAATACTTATTAAGACACAGGCAAAAAAAAAGAGATAAAGTTAAATTTAACATTTTACCCAAATATAAAATAAAATAAGATTTACAAGCATGTCAATAGGTGTATGTATATGTGCACATGTGTGTATTTGTGTTTCCATTTGATTTATAGTTGTACATTCCCCTCAACCTTTAAGTAGTGTTATAGTTTCCTTTTCAACAGTTTTCCTGTCTCCCCATTAATAATTATAGATAATAGTTTTAAGAAACATCTTTTCAGTTCATATTTGTATGCATAGCTTCGGATTTAGGTAATATAATACAGATTCTGCGAGACAGCATTTTTTTCTGGTGGGCAGTAAATTTACTATAAATATTAACACTATGTAGGGAAATAAATTGTTTATAATATTAAGGTGTAATATATACCTGTAGTGTGCGATAGTAGGGATCGAGGATCAGCTGTGCTGCGGCAACTAGCTGCGGCGTGCGGTCCCAGCCGTCCGAGCAGTGTACCAGTACGGGCCGGCCAGAATGTACGGCGCGTGCAACAGCGCACGCAGCGCGGGCCACTCCACACACATACTGCGGCCACAGCGTGCGCTCCAAATTGCTATGCCAACTGTTACAAAAAGCGTATAATTACTTCTCTCTAAGTACCAACATACCTGAGTTTTTCCTATTACACACTTCAAAAAAAAATGAGTCAAGAAAGTTTTAGATTTTAAATAGCTTTAATATTTATTTATTCACTTATTTGCCTCATTGATCTAGTGGTTAACATGTGTGACTACAGACATGAGGCCCTGGGTTTGAGTCCTGGGTCAGGACAACTTAAATATCGATTTTGAGTTTTATATTAAGATTTTCTCAACATTTGCTCGAAGTTGGGTAGTTGGCGGTGTACTCCACCCCTCTGGCTCGCAGAGCACGTTAAGCCGTCAATCCTGCACCTGATCTCTCTCCGGTCAAGATCGTGGTCAGATTCTCGTTACGTGGGACTTTGGGAGTGAAGCATAGTATACAACTCCCTGTGCTGTATACTAATCAAATCAAATCAAATCAAAATATCTTTATTCAAGTAGGCATATTACAGCACTTTTGAATCGTCAAATTTTTGTTTTTTCTTTTCTTTTCCACATTCTAATTATAATGTACGTCTGATGATGATACTCCAGAACGACTTAAAATCTAAAGTTACGAGGGTTCCTTCGCGCCCCGATCCGATACTATACTTGCCAATTCACAGAGGAGCAGCGTGGTGGTCTATGCTCTAAAAACCCTCTCCCATATGAGTGAGAAGGCCTGTGCCTCGCTGTGGGACATTAATGGGCTGCTACTTACCTTACCTCAATCACTTTATTGTACATCACTCTCACATACCAAATAGAATAAAACTTATATTAAGAAGCAGCTTGACAAAAGGTGACCTTATCGCTTTAAAGAGATTTCTTCCAGACAACCTCAAGAGCGAAGAAAGCCAGTAAACCAAAAGGTAGGTGGTGTACGTTTAAAATTAATTTTAAACTATCATATACTATATATATGTTATAGAAACTATTATGCATATTGATATGTACTAATGAAATCGTCGTTTTCATTTAGAGGACATAGTAAGGTAATGGGATTTTACTAAATCTTTGAATTCAATAATAAATTGCTTGTTGAGTGTAAGGACCTGTTGTGACCAAGGTTTGAATAACGCTGACTAACGTAGATATTTCTTTTAAATATTAGAGAGTATAAGGACCAAACAGTATAGAAGCGAATATTCCGGCGAAACAGGATGGAAATTAGACTGTCTTGCTTGCACAATATTACGAGTAGTTATTACAATAGCAGAGGGCCTGGGTTTCTGGTATGACAAATTAAAGAAATTGCATTTTCTAATTTATCTAAGATTGAACTGGTGAAAAGCTTCGGCCGTCGCAAATTACCACTGTACGAGGACGCGCCACAAAGCCGGAAAGCTTGAGATGCGATACGACGATCGACGGTGTAGAAACCTCAAACAGTGAATACCCTCTTACTAGGTTAACAACCTACCTAGCTGAAATTACAGTCAAGCCTAACCGATCAGCAATAAAATACATTACTTGTGTATTGTAAATATTCTACTTTTGTAAAGATAATTTTGTTTTATTGACAGTACCTAACTAGTTCCAGTGGTGATACCTGTGTATAACAGGGTCATATTATTTTATAAACCAAATTTATATTCTAAACCATTCTTAAATCCAACTGAACATATTAAAAATTCTATCATAATCGTACAGCATATGTGTAATAGCGAGTACTCACACAAATACTATAGCCAGGTCGTTAAAACTTACTTAGGTTGTTCTGGCGGTTCAGCAGACAGGTCCCGCATCTGTTGGAAACTTTTGCGAACGTGATGTATGTTGGGCAGGCTCATAAACTGAATGTCGGCAGCAGGGTAGTACTGCGCACATTCGCACCCGCCACCTCTCGCACGGTTAGTAACAGCTGACGTATAAGACCGTGCATCCACTATTAGCAGCTTTAGTTGCTGTAAAGAAAGAAACGTTACTTAATATACAATACATAATAATCTTATAAATATTTGCATTTTTAATTCAAGATGAAATGACATATTTAAAAGTCAACACATATATATTGTAAAAAAAATTAAAAGTACATGCTTACAATTCAGAAGTGAAACTTCTTTGGCAAACAAATTTTTGTCGTTTTTATATTAATACAAACATAAACCTTTAGATTTCCGAGATTTAGAGGGAGGGAAAGAGGAAGCTATGTTAGGAATTTCATTGACATTAAAAGAATTAAAAGTCTCGAAAATTAATACAAATAATTTATTGGTCTCTCAAATGCAGAATTGTAAATAAAAATGACACGTGTTATTTGTCAATATTAGAAATATTAGAAAAGAGAATTCATGAAATATTTTATGAAAAATAGTATATTCAATTAGTATATTCAATAATGACGAGGGGCAATTTAAAATGCCACATGTTATTTGTAAATATTCAAACTACCTAAACTTCAAACGAATTCGCATCGATCGAAGCTGTACATCTTCATGACGCTAATCACGCGTTTCATCCGTAAAACATTTTTACCCTCAGGCGCATAGACAAGTTTCACTTCAAAAATGTTAAATGCCTAGAAGAAAGGTTATTTAGAGCATATACCCAAGACATTGCTCGACTGCTCTTTACTAGGCTACACATACATACCCCGGAATCACGGGATATGCAGGCTTCCTCACGATGTATTCCTTCACCAATTAAAGGATGGTGAAGGAAACCCATTAGGCGGTGAAGGATTGTGAATATTGGTGGTACAAATTAATTCAAACTGTATGATAGTAAAAATATTTTTTATATCGACGCAGGCAAGGCAAACATATTGTAACCCGCAAAATATTATTTTAAAAGCAACAATTTTGAATAATGTCTCTATAGTCAATCTGTTGATTGGTTCAAATGTGCCAGCTTATTTTATTGCTAACAGTTAGCACTTGAATGTGATCTCACCTGACGGTAAGTGATGAAGCAGTGTATGATGAGATCGCGCTAATCTGGTAAGAGGCGATATACCTCATATGGTTTCTACACAGCATCGTACCGGAACACAAATCTCATTGTTTAGCGGTATGTTTTTGCTGGTAGGGTGGTAACTAGCTACGGCCGAAGCCTCTCACCAGTCCAGACTCAGATAAATTAAAAAATACAACTTTCCAAACTCGCCCAACCGGGGATCGAACCATGGACCTCTGTTAGCAAAGTGAGTATTCACACCACTGCGCCAACGAGGCCCCCTTCTTATTCTAACCCGCGACTGCCCTAAACAAGAATCACGTAATATAGTATATTGTTTATCTAACTAATATATTCACCTTGTTAGGTGTAGGTCTGTCTTGATTACAGGCGGAAACAAAAGCTGCTAACAACCGTTCATCCTCACTGGAGCGCCAACCGAACCAACCAACTTCAGGTTGGGACGAGCGGGCTATTACAGCGCCCGTGGTACGATGTCGCCAAACAACTGCAGGGATACGCCGCATTGCACGAAATCTATTAACATAAAAGTTTTATTTTACTTAGTTTTTAATCACTTCTATTCAGATTATTAGTTACACAGTTACATTCACAATCTAATCAACATGCAGATTTCACTAATATATTTAACTAATAAATTTTTAAACTCGTAACATTATTTACGTCCGACATTAGTCATTTTAAGCTATATATATAGTTTATAAAGACATATATTGCACGTATAAAGTGTATATATATATATATACACACAAATCTAATGCTGTTCTTTAAAACTGGGGAACGGCTGAACAAATTTCGCTAATTTTGGTTAGTAAATACGAAGAAAATGCTTGAAATATAAAACAACATTTTGCTTTCCCTTAATCCCTACCTACCTTAAACATTTGAGATCCGTCCCGTCGTTTAGAAATGAAATTGAATTTAAAAGAATACTTTGTCTTTTTTTTCATTTGTTCTTGAAATTAGACATTGACAACCAGCACTTTCTGATCGTATCTATAATATTTTTAATATTACGGAGTTTGGTGAGAACTTGGGCGTAAAGGTAGCGTTCTTTTACGACTTGTTTTTGTTCAGATTAAATTTCAGCCACATTTTTTTTACTAAAGTTGAAACATACTGCAACTTCTTCAACAGCAGGGAATACTAATATACAATTATGGGCTTATTTCTGTAAAATATCTCGTAGAATAGAAAAAAATTCATACAATCATTATTCACCATTAGAATGATCATTTATAGTTAGGTTAAACTAAATATATTTATATTGAGATAAAATAGGAATCCAGAACCATATAGTCCATTACTCGTACTTGCACAACTTACAAAACAAGAAAGAAAGTGTATATCGAAGTATTATTACAAACGTTTGGATCGCATCACATGTTTGAAACTTGATATTTATCAAAATGAAGCAAATTTATAAAACCTTATTCGAATAAAAGACTGAGTTATTCCATCTTATTATAAAACGTTTGCAATCAAAATGTTAATGCAAGATATTACAGAAATTTTATATTCTGCACTCAAAAAAGCAAACAAGATAATTTGCATATGAAAATAAAATCAAAAATCTTTGGCAAACAAGGAGAACGGGTCTCAAACATGCAAAGCTTTCAATGGTTTAAACGCCCAAGTCCACAATAAAACTAAACAACAAGATAACTTTTACGACGTTTTAAAACTTACACCTTAATAATTGTTTATTTTGAAGATAGCAAGGTTGATAGGAATTATTGTAAGTGAAATCGAACCTAAATTTATATAGACAACTAGCTGGTCCCACCAGTATTACCCGCGTAGTACCCAATCCATTAGAAATTATCTTGTACTCATCGGAACTCTACTTGAACATACACAAAAAAATTCATCAAAACTATTTTATGAAAAAGATTAGCAAAATAACTTTTCCCGAAACTGTAACTCGCGTAATTCACGAACCTGTCGATTTATGGGAAAATTCTGATCGAACTGTCTAATACTTAGATCCGCTTGAACTCACATGTTTTTTTTAACGAAATATGTCCCGATATTTAACCACAAAAACCACTCCAGTCCCGTATTTAGGAGCAGTCCCGTAACATACACACGACCAGAAGGATTATATATTAATAAAGAAATTTGACTGCAATTGGATATAAAAAAGCTGTTACTTAAATCTATTATAAGGCGTACTCAGATATTTTACCGTGCAACAGAATCCAAATCCTCGTCACATATTGAAGCTGGTACGATAAGCAGCGGTGGGTATGATGGGCATAATTTGTACTCAGAATTTGCAGCCGTAACCCGCCATGCACCCTTCGTAGTAAAACCCAATCGCTCCAACTGAAATAAATACATAAAGCTTACATAAAATTACCATTATTTTACCCCCTTCGAGATCTTTAAAACAGATTATGTGGGGAATTTCTTGGTATCTGGACTAGTGAGTGGCTTTGGCCAAAAAAATGACTGAGATGATGGGTTACATTCTTAGAATGTATCATCCAATACCATCCCATGATATCTAGTGAAGCACCTAACCTGTGTCCAATATGATATGATATTACAGACCCCTCTTTTTTTATCAAAAAAAGTGGCAAATGGTTAATTAATATTCAATAATAAAAAAATAACACATTTCATTAGAATATTCAAAAAAGTTATTTATTTATTTTTATTTTATTATCTTTAAATGTTATCAGTAGTTATTCGCCATAAACTGCAAATGAACGACTCGTAATTATCTTAACATTATGAAACTCACTTAAAGACGGGTTGGCCCATTATGTGATGGGAAAAACAAAAAAATTTGAATATTATATTTTATTCATACAATTAGTGGGTTTGCAGACAACCTTGAAGCGACTGAGATTGTATACAAAAGTCTAAAAAAATCATATTCAGTTATCCTGATGCGATAACAGAAAGATGTTTCAGAAATTGTTCTTTCAAATGTACCTATAATCTTACAAGTATTTTACTGAAGAGGCCAATATTGATAACTTTTATAAAGCTACACAACCTGTTCCTTTTATTAGACGTGTGGTTCCATGGAAACATGGGAAAATCTTTAGCCAATGAACGTCTACATCGCGAAACATATACATAAATTTGAAACTCTACTTTTAATTAAATTTTATGTTATTCAGGCATCATCACACATGTACACAGAATTCAATATTTTTGTGTTCGTATTTCCTGCTCTATATCCTATTGCAGTAAGATTTGCTCAACTTATTACTTCCACTTGCGCGAAGGTTTACAAGCAAAGTCCAATAATTGTGACATTCTTAAAACCGCAAGTGTACGATTATTGATAGTAATTAATAGTAAATTACTATCAATAATCACAGGCAAGTCGTGCATGTAATGTAAATACAAAGTATGCTGGGAATTACCTAATTTGCAACGTTTTCCGTGTTTTTATTCAATAAACTATCCTAAGATCAATACTTTTACTATTAGCAATGTTGTTTAATGAAAAGATTACTGTATAACTCAAAGATATACTTTTCTTTCTAAGTCCAATAAAACATTGGTATCTTTACTTATATTATAAATCGGAAAGTAACTCTTTGTTTTTCGTTTTCATGCCTAACTGCTGAACTTATTTCGATGAGTTGTCTATATATAGATGTAAACATACATAAGTAACTTTTAAATCCCCAAAATATAACTTTGAGGGTACGAAATAAATTTTGAGTTTATTAGAGTGCCAACCATTTCCCATGTATGAAAATATGTAGGAGGCAAATCAAATTTCAAAAAGTGCAGTTTTTTTAACTTATTACAAAATCGAGTGCATAGACTATTGATTTAAAGTATACATTTAAATATATATAGTATGTCACAAATAAAACCATATCTTAAGGTCAGAGGTGTAACAATGTAGAGGCCCTGACAGCTAAAACATTTTTATCGCCGGCGTTTTATTCTCCTCGAATTAAAAACAAAGCTACCGTAAAGTCATCTTACAGTTTTTATCATTTTAAGTGCGATATAAAACGAAAGTGAAACTGTGACACTGAATTATAAAGAACTAAACGGTTTTATTACAATAAAATGTATGAATTTATATCAAAACATATAAGTAAAAGGATAAGTTAAGTCTTTAAAGGTACAAAGGCTTCCTCACATGTAAAAGAGAGTTATTGGAGTAGATCCGGAACTGCTTGTTCAGAATTTATATCCATGTCTCTCTGAACAAGAATCGACGAGTTTTACCACTAAACCACCATCGTGCATTATAAAAACAAGATCATCACATATTAGATGGCCTCGCTGACGCAATGATGTGAGTATTCGCTTTGCTAGCAGAGGTCCTGCGTTTGATCCTCGGTAGGGCGAATTTAGGAAATAGCATTTTCTTATTTGTCTGAGTCCAGAAACTCTTACCAGATTAACGAACTGCCGTCTTAGACTATATCATCAATTACCATCAGGTATCATCACACGCGAGCGCTAACCTGTCAGGCAATAATAAAAAGAAACCCAGGAGCTCTGGTATCGAAGCAAGTACTCACATCATTGAGCCAGAGAGGCCGTCAAATGTTACATACGTTTGAACGGTCTAATAGTCGCCGAGTGGTCGAAATTCGACAATAATTAATTTAAATTATAACTTTGAACATTATTGAAGTTCTATTGCGAAAGACTAGAACTCTATAATCTGCTCTGCTACCCACCTTTTATATAATATGATTACGCCGTAGTGTCAGAATGGCTGAGATAAAGATACATTACCTCAGGTCCAAACCAATTTCTTTGTGGGGCATGTGATGCCCGCATGAGTGCTCTATGGACGGACGTGGGAGGCTGTTCCTTCGCCCAAGCTGCATATGCTGCGGCGAAGGTCTCTTGTAGCGAAGTGATAGGTACCAAAGCCATGTTCAGTCTTCTCCACCATTCAATACATTGCTCGCCTGTGTTGAATGAACATCTGAAATGAAAACGGATTCATTCGTATGATTTTAGGGGCTACGTGGGAATGTACGAGTATAATATGATCAGTAATACAGTTACAAAAGGGTCACTGGGCGATAAATTAGGAGCAATGACTATAATGATACTCCACAACAGTTAGCTTATACTTTATGAAAAGATATTGTATGTGTATAAAAATATGAACAAATTTAAAATATGGTTACATTTAATTAATTAACTTCGTATCGTCGACCCCTACAAAGTCTAATATAAAACCCTAATTAATAGGACAGTGTTTTAAAGATAAATTTATTAAGCATCGTGTATTGATAGCTATGACCTAGGTTGATTGTGATGATAGATGGGAAAGTGATCAAAATTACAAATCTTCCAAAATATTTAAAATGCAAATCGACATAAAGTTAATGATATCTGTATAATCATACTTAAATATGTTGATATATTTATACATAATATAATAGCATAACGAACACAAATAATTGTAGACGAAGTTAAATTAACAATAGATATATTTTTCATAAGCCTATATCTTGTTTTCACGTAAGAAATACCAGCGATCTCCATTTACAGAAACAATTTTTAATTTTGCACTGTTGAAATGGCGCATCTTAAAATTATTTATAAACAAGCCTGATTTACAGAAATTATCATTATTATTGGACGTCGGTGTAGTTAAACGTAATTAGTAATTAGACATATGTTTTTCATAACACCGATTTTATTATTAAATTTAATTACATTTATATTCCAATGCTTTCAAAATATAAACAAAGATGGAATTAGATGAATAGCCGAGTTTTGTTATTGCCGTTCACTTTATTTATACATTTACACTTGCCCCCGAGCTGATAATTCCATCAAATGTCACCTCGATTTAAATCGTGTATGAAATAAAAAAGTATATCAATAACAAAAAGTCTATAATTACGAAGGAATATCCAAACAAAAACCAACAGATAGCAACAAAAATATTGAATACAGTTCAAAGTCAACAGCTTATCGTGTGGATATAGGAAAATTTACGTACAGAATATACTTTTCTTTATTCTAAAATAGTTATCAGACAATGCCCTTAATTTGGTTGGAAACAGAAGTATGTCCGATATAAGTATCACATCGATATTAGTGATCGCCCAGGGGTCGAAATTCTGCTATAAATATTACACTGTAAATTGGCTATTTCTTTTATACATATAAAGAGCATTTTATAAAAGTAAAGGCTCTAAAGGGAAGTGCTAGGGAATTAAAATCCATACAAGTTCCACGTTCCACAGTATTTTAGTAAAAATATTATACTCTTTATTTACAATGAGTTGTGAATTAGTCTTGAAATAATCTGAATAATCATATATACGCCTTATTGAAGCGGAGCAACAAATGGGTAAGCCTCACAGCAATCCCATTAAGACGACATTAAGTTCATTTAGAAATCAATTCCAGAATTGATTATTAGCAGTGTGTCCGGTACAGTAGAAAAAAAGTAACGTTTCTGTTTCGATTGAAAATAGTTATTTTATTGTTAGCAGCATTATTTCTACGCAGATATAGACTTCAGGAATGTGATGAATAATGCTTACTTAAGTTGACGGCCGTGTTTGCAAAATATCATTAGACACAGCAGATCGCGGATCTCCAGGGCATCTATAAGACGGAGAGGTATTGATGCACCGGGACCACTTTTCTTCCTTGGTTGTAAATGAAGTCTGTAGTTGGACATTGCAATCGTACCGCCGTCCGCTGTCCGGCCCACCCACTGTAAAAAGAAGTGTATATTTTTAGCTGTTCCCTGTGGTGTCTCTAAAGTCGTTCCCGAATCCGCGGGAATATAGTTAAATTGTTGTTAGCAAACGGCGTCATTAGTGCTAGTGGTTAGCATGTTCGGCTACAGACATGAGGTCCTGGGTTCCAGTTCGGGGTCGGGTCAATTCAAAATCGATTTTGAGTTTTGTATTAAGATTTTCTCAATATATGCCCGAAGTTGGGAAAGTAGCGCTGTGCCTCGGAGAGCACGTTATGCCGTCGTTCCTGCGCCTGATCTCTCCCTGATCGTACATTGAGTACATTGAAAATTCACGTACTTCTTTTTATGTTATGATTTTAGTTGATATCCTTTTTTGTTGTAGTATGCTACATAAAATTAAGGAAGAAGATTTAGCAGTGGTATTTGCAATGAACTTGCAAATTGACTAGTATATGTATAAACTTGTAAATGATTACACACGAACGGTTCGTTCAACTTACTGCACCGACCTGGAGACCTTTAGCATTATACGATACGATATTGCTACGATACATAATATTTTATATAAGTTTTATTAGATAACTGTCACGTTGCGAGTAAATGTTTCGCTAATTAATAATTATTTAGCGGTTTTATTATCAGAAATATTAGTGCAGTGTTGTAATATAGCTTTTATTTAATATAGCTAAACTATTTCATGTAGCTAACAATTTACAAAGCAATTTATTCTTTTAATGCATTTTATATAATTCCAAATTATTCGGTGAAGTTCCAAAATAAGAGTGCTAGTTTTACTAGCGGCCCAACCCGGCTTTGCACGGGTAGACATAAATAGGTATAGATATTTAAGTTATAAGCATGATAATAAAAACGACCATGAATTGACAAATATTATGAAAAAGTGTGATTCCGAATACTAAAACTAAGTAGCTCTAAGAGGAACTTTTTGCAGCATAACAATGTGTTAAAAAAACTCGAAACATTCAATGTCGCTTGCGTCCACTACGTAAGGAGCAGACCGGCTATCTATTTTATAATGGTAAACACCTTCTCCCGCACTGCCAATCTCTCGTCGAGTGGGTTACTCGATGCGCTGCGTGGCGGCCGCCGCCGGCATGTATTTTATTTTAATTTCATGATATCTTTTGAATGGAATATCAGATTTTAATAATTCAAAAAGTAATCAAAAGGTATTGAGACAGTTTTGAATATTAAATTATTTATTTGGGTAAAAATGTATGAATGGTATGGATAACACGGTCTGATTTTGATCGGCATTTCTATCAATTTGTTAAATGTAAAAAAGTAGTTATAGTGACGTAACTACAATAGTTAGACATATGGTCTCGCGAAGTTTTTTGTAGATATTGATATATTCTATAATATTGTCGAACATTTTTTTGTCCTATCATTAATACTCTTCACAGCGTATGCGATGAAAGACATTTTATGGCTAATTTTTTTACACCTTCGGTTGGTTTTAATAGGAATTTCTAAAGATTTCTATAGTAATCTAGTACTAAATATAGCCTATGTTACTCAGTGATAATGTAGCTTTCTAATGAAAAAAGAATTATTAAAATTGGTCCAGTACTTTTTGAGTTTATTCGTGTCATACAAAAATACAAATCTTTCCTCTTTATAATATTAGTGTAGAAGTGTAGATAATGTTAATATACATAATTTTTACGTTATCCTCTGTCATAAATATTTTTGCGTTTTTTTTTACAGACTCTGAGGCTTTCTTCCAAAGTTGTATAGAACTAGAGATGTATATAATATAATACATTAGGATGTATATAATAAATCAGTATATGGCACTTAATTAGATAAAAGTACGTGTTTGGTTTCTATGAGTTAATAAAAAATATAGTTACAATAATGTTTTTTATTTAGTTCAGATAAAGAAGTATGGATGTGAAACTTTGAACCTCATCTCTAACTAGCAGAAATGTTGTTAGGCATATAACATAATAGATAGCGAAACATCATTACGCCGTTCTTGGCGTTATCTCCGAAGGCATTTATTGCAATAATTATTACAGATAGGATAAAATAATTTCTGTACATCCATTTCTTTTTTTATTCCTAAGAGATGTACACTTGGACTGTCATCTAAAGTGATGGTAAATGATGATATAGTCTAAGATGGCAACGCGTTTAAAGGTAATTTACTTTTTATAGCTTCTAGCCTCCCACTAGTCCAGACACATTAGATAAAACAATTTCTTAAATTTGTCACGAATTGAACAGAAGACCTCTTTCGTTATCGAATATTCAATTATCTGTGACAATATTAACTGTCCAAAACCTTAAGAATTAATTGATGGAAGCGAATGAAATGATAAATATACAGAAGGCAGTGAACCTTGCCAAAAACACATGAAAAAAAAATAACATTCACAATCAATACTGTAAAAACGTAACATTGAAATGTGTAACAAAAATGTTGAGGCTACATCACCAGGGGCGGACACAACCTTTTTTAGGTAAGTAAAAAAGATCTAAACGAACCTTGGGATAATCCGAGAACAATGATGATTGGAAATTTTTTTTACATTCACTAAAAATGTTAAGTTTGTTGAAACGTCAATAGCACAAAAAAGGTTTTAGATTACCTGTGGTACCAAAAGATATAAACATATGGAATTTGTAGATTTGTAAATATTTCATTTGCAAACATTTTTACTGCTTCATTATCATCTCAGGGAAAAATAACCTTTGTTTTATTACATACTCGTACGACGACAAATTGAACGACCTAACGTCGTCACGACGATACACACCACTGGACCGAATTATCGACACAATTTAAAACAATTTAAAAAACGCCATAGTGGTATGTACCCGTTACCAGTTTTCAATAAAAATAGCCCTGTGTTAAACTTGTTCAAAATGTATAGAGTTAAGAAAAATAAATAATGTCCGTTAACGTTAACGTTGTCTTAAGCTGCCATATTTTGAGCATGGGATGTGCTGTACAGTAGTGGTACAAGACGACAGTCCCTATGGAAAGCCTGGGGCTGCCCAATAAGGGTTTTAGTGTGTACAATCCTAACCTAAAGATAACCTGGCCAGTCTAGCACGAAACCGGGTATCTTCATAGGGTTTCCCCCCTCGGCCACGATTTTTACTCAAATATTTTGATAACCTTTAATTTTCCCGTTCAAAGGTCGAATGGTGCAAGTAGTTGTTTCGCTAAGCCATGAATTCGATTCCCGAGATGGCCTTTTGGGAACTAGTATTTTCTAACTTGTCCAGATCTACACTGGTATCTAGGCTCTTCAGGCCTGTTGACTTCCTATCCATTAGATAACGGTTGACGGCGTAGTTGGCGCAGTGGTAGGAGTCCTCGCTTTGCTAGCAGAGGCCCCGTGTTCGATCTCCGGCAGGGCGAACTTAGAAAATCGTATTTTCTAATTTGTCTGAGTCTGGGCTGGTAGGCTTCGAGCGTGGCTAGTTACCACCCTACTAGCAAAGACGTACCGCCAAACAAAGAGATTTGCGTTCCGGTACGATGCTGTGTAAAAACTATATGAGGTATATCGCCTCTTACCAGATTAGCGCGCTTCCATCTTAGACTGTATCAACACTTACCATCAGATGAGATCACAGTCAAGCGCTTAAACTGTCTGCAATAAAAAAAAAGGTAAATTGACAGTCAACTTGTCAGCAATTAATAAGAAAATACTGATTATAGATCAGCCGTAACACAGCCATGGTGCAGAATTCTGTTTCGTAAAGATTAACAACAAACCTGAATGAATTCCCCGCATATGGGGGAAAACCCAGAGTCGAGGCCGGGCTCATCATAATGAGTCCGCAGTCGAGGATAGAGGTCGGAGGCTCGCACGCGATGCGGCGGGGGCTCGGGTTGTGGCGGCGTGCGGTACCGCTCGCGTTCACTCATTTCGCTCGACGTTGCTGCCACCTGTGATCAAAGAGAGAAATGTGAAAACAATTTTTCACCCCTTTATCGAATACTGATGAATAAATACCTAGAAATCGATATTTAAAATTAGTTTCTTTATCACTGGGAAGTTGCCATTACGCACCGCCTACTACGAGATTAACGTCATCCTTAAAAGGGCCATCAAAGGATCGCTTGCGCTTTCTATTACTGAACTGTGTACCCAGGTGAAGGTACACAGTTCAAGAAGTTGCGTAAACCTACATCGTCTGTATGTTTGTAAAAACGTAAAGATATAAGAATTTAAATATAAACACCTTAAATCATAGCGAAATGTTGTCTTATTCATAAATGGATATAAATACAAACACGAAATTATACAACCATTGTAACCAACAATGCCTTTTTATTGTTTAAAATTAAACAACAACAAACAATTACAAACATGAGATAACGTATACACATCATTACAAAAGCAAATGTAAAAAACCTCCACACAACACATGAATAAAATATACACAGCGATGGCACAATAGGCGTCTTTATCGTTAACAAGGGATATCTTGCAGACAAACTTTAGAATAACAAAAATCATTTATGAATGAAACTTAAAATTCCATTTTTAGTAGATAAAATTATTAACCAATCCCCAGCTGCAGATGGCGTCAAGAAATGTCAAAATTGTGGAACCTATTCTTGCAAGGAACACGTTTAATCATACACAAACACAGACAAAACTGTTCGTTTACCCGTCATTCATATCTCGCCGATAAAGGGCTCCACAACAAATAGAAAGACAGAGAGAGTTACTTTCTCTTTCACTTGAAGATTATATGTACTTCTCAATTCGAGAACTCTTGAATAATTAAAAAGAATTGCCTTCACTGGTAAGAATTACTTATTGATAATGTTTGGATTTGACAGAAATAAGAAACTTTAAGCAAAATCTTCGTTAATAAAGTTTTACATTATTCTTAATTTAGTAAGCCCAACGATCTCTTTTGAATCGTCAATATAATGTCGGTTAGTAATGGATCTAAAAATTGTCCAGAAACTAAAACAGAAAACTTAATATATACATACTCTCTTTGAACATGATTTTTCCTACTTTACATATGATATTGAGCTTCTATGTGCAACTAAAATTATATTCAAACGTTTTTATCATTTAATTAATGTTCAGAACTATAACATGCTTTGCAAATGAGAATGTTCTTGACATTTTTCTTAGATTTATATAGAGGCCAGTCCAATTTAGATTATAGTATTTTGTTAAAAATGACTTCTAAAACTTATTACGTAAATTACGGTTTTACAAAATCTCTTTTTGTTTCTTATACCATTATATTTTTTATTTATATGTGACCAAATCTAAACATTTATCTAAACATCTATCTAATTTAAACATCTCTGTAAAAGGTTGCTGGATTCCACAAACTACCGTAGAGTTGGCGTTTACCTCGGAGAAAGGATTAGCTTAGCTGTCCAAAGAAATAATGTTGCCAGCATTTTAGGAACTCCGGATGAGTTCCTAAATTGTTTTATTTAAAGAAAGAAAGAAAGAAAACTTTTTTGAAACATGAAATCAGATCCTAATTTGTGCGTAGAGCATAAAAAAGAAAGAAAGAAAGAAAGCTTTATTCAGAGCACTGTGAGTTAAATACACTTAAAACAATAAACAATAAAAATAATAATTGCACAACTTTGTTCAATGGCTTAAAGCTCTTTTTTAACATAAGAGTTGTTTCTATATCAACCACAATCCATAACTGTATTGCGTATGACACAATGCTATAAAATAAACAAATACGCTATCCATTTAAGCAGCATTATCACCAAATTGTATAATTTTTTTTACTTTGTTTACTTACCGGATACCTAATAAGGGCATTCAGCAGACGTATAAAACCTTTTTGCAAATTTCTTTGACTTTTCGTAAAGTGTACTCAAAACCCTTCTAATTAACAATTGAAAATCAATGTAACACTATCTACGTTGTCATAACAATTTGGAAAGTATGAACAAAGCCTTATCGAGGTAAAGTCCACTCAACACGACGTCACTGATAAACAAATCTATTAACTAAATATAGATAATAACCTCCGTTTAAAAGTAACGACGAAAATGTATTAATATTAGTAATAACAATAATACAAAAGCCCCTCCAAAAAAAGTAATATGAATAGAATATATAAAATTAATCTAGAAAAAAATTATTACATAGAAACAACCTTTACAACTTTTTAGTAAGCCTTCAAAGACGGCGCTTTACGTACAATTTTTCACATAATATACAATTATTCATAAATTAAATTTGAATGATAAATAATACGTGAAATTAATCATATAGATAGTAATTACTACGTATTTGATGTATTAAGTGCCATCCACTACATATTTAAAGAAATGGGTTTACACTTGAGTATTTTATTAACGATTGAAAATAAAGAGATACATAGGGAGAGTGTCAAGTAATAGTAATTTCGTAAATAGCACTTCTTTTATTTAAACGGATCTGGTCAAATGTTCCCAATTGTAGACCTATACTTGAATTGTGAAATACTGGTTACCTAACTATGTCATCAAATTGATAACAAAATACTCTGTGTTGAACGAAGTTTGCGAAAGATGTAAGAGAATCGCATAATCAGCGATTGTCTTTCTAAGAGCAATCCAATTTAAATAGTGAGTCATCTCAATTAAATCACGTAATGGAAAAATATACAAACAATTTCAGTTAATGAATTGAATCGAATCACAAAAACAAAATTGGGATGACGTATTGTGAATTTCAAGCAATAAGGCAGGATGAAACTTTATATGGGTCAGTTTCAATGTTAAGGAAATAATAATTCTCTAGAAAATACATTTGTTGAGAAATAAAGAATGTATCAAAGTTTTTGACCGATAAAAGATGAGATGATTTACATTTCGATTTTAGATTTGTAGACAGATATGTATATATGTAGTATATCTTTCTGCATACGTATACATATTGTACCAGACTACCGTAGATTATGGGTGTATAAGAAATGTTTGTAACTACTTCGTACAAAATATAACCTTTACACAGAAAAAGCCGTATCAACAACAACTATATACTGAGGACTTTATAACAGAAAATCAATATTATCTAAATTAGCCTGAGCCAAGATTCAAACCTCGATCGTGTAGGCGTAATGGCTTCACTAGTAGAGGTGCCCGGTTTTATTGTAGACCAAGTTTAGGAAATTATATTTTGAAATTAGTTAAGTTTCGGACTGGTAAGAGGCTAAGGCCTCTGGTGATGTGCAGAAACTAATAAGACATAATTTGCCTCTTACCAGATTAGCGCGTTACTGTCTTAGACGATATCCTCACCGTGAGTCACCAGTAGAGCGATAACCTGTCTGCAAAAAGGAAAACATTCGACAGCTGATCAGTGTGACTTGTAGAGCAACGAATGTATTAATAATAAAACTATAGCAAAACTAAAGTTTACACGATATCGAAATACGATTTCCGAGGTAACTATTTATTTATTTTCAAGTACTTTAATTTCGTAAACGTAAATATTACTTTGTATACAACGTTCATAATAAATTAATACGTAATATATTCCAATCAAACCTGAGAATCTCCGGCGGCGTCAACTAAAAAAGAACATACAAAAACCTTCCTGCAAAAGCCCCCAGTCATTCTTGGTAATAAAGACAAACTGGGTAACGCAGTATAAAGGAAATTCAAGACTTGATTTGATACGATAAAGTGATGATAAACGATAAAGGTCGTTGCAAGGTTTATAAACAAGCAATGTTTTGATTTGAAAACATTGTATAAATGGTTATAAATAGCCACTTGAGTATATTATATTTGAAAAGGTGATGGTTCGCGATGATAAAGAAGGTCTTGTAGTTCAAATTTACTAGGTCAATTATAAATAAAGAAAACAGGAGTGTACATTGAAATTAATTAACGAGTACTAAGGGCAAATTAATGTACCCGAGAATAAAATTAAGCTTATATCAAAATAGGTGTTATTGTATAGCAAGAATCATTTATAACAGATTGCCTTCTGGTTTTAAAGAATATTTAAAGTAAGATTACCTAAATGCCTGTTGGACGAATGTTTTTATTTTGTCGACGATTATCTGATTTCTAAATAAAGCTAAAATTTTAAATATTATATTGTGTTGACATTCTGTATTATTATAATTTAATCATTTATTTCACTTGTTATATTTTTAGATCGACATATGATTTTATTAATTATTAAGATTGTAAAACTCGACGTTTTATGTAATCAATTCTACCATGTATCATGGCAATGCACCTTTACGCTACCCTGACCTGTATACTATCACTTGTTTTGACTTTGATGGTCCAAACGATTTGCAAAGTTTTTTATCACTTGCTATGAGCCTGCTCTATAGATATCCTGTTCGAATTTTCATAATTTAAAAAAATCATCAAATCAAGTTCAAATACATTTAAAACTTTTTGTGGGTGACGCTTGAGGTTAAAATATCTTTTACAAATATAAATTTCATTCTTTAAATATTTGGCAATGAAATATTATTTAGTATTATTTTTATTTTAGTAGCAAAGAAAAAAAACGTTGCACTACAATGTACTATTAACGACAGTCTTTGAACGTCCAGAACAAAAGAAACAGAAGAAAGTGTTTTGTAACTTCAGGTTTACAAGTTTGTTGTCTATATGTATAAGTACATTATTTTCAGCGTCAGCACAATCCACTATTTATCAAATAAAGCCGATGACCATATTTTATAATAATCGGGTACCTAGTTAACTTGGCCAAAGATTCTGTTTATAAATAACTAATGCGGGGGTACGAAGCTTATTTCTAACTTTCCTAACTACGCGAGGTGGTGATTTATTTTAAACATTTGAATAATAGACACAACTATAACTAAATAAGGGATTAACCAATGTAGCTAATTTAGTTTATTTCAAATATCTATTACCTTTTTGTCAATTTCTACTATGAGCTCCTTTTCTTCCAATATATTGACACACCAAATCATATTCAAATGTTCAACAGTTAATAAAATACTTTTTTAAGTGAAACTTCTTAGGGCACATAAAGGTAAATATATTATGGATGAAACGCGTGATTAGCGTCACAAAGAGAGTTTGCCACTCGTCATTTAACTATTTTTCATAAAGTATAAAATAAAAATATTTCATAAATTCTATTTTATATTCAAAAACAAAATTTAAATAAATAATTTCTAATAATAACAAAAACACGTGGCATTTTTATTTACAATTCGTCATTTGACCTTTCAATATATTATTTGTATTAATTTTAGTCACTTTGTATTTTAATGACAATTGAAGTCTTATCATATCTTCCTTTTTCCCTCCCTATAAGTCTTGGAAATGTTAAGTTTCAGATTTTTATAAATATAAACAAGACTTAATAATTAGTTTGCCGAAGAAGTTTCACGTCTGCAATGTGTACTTTGTACGCACGCACTTTTTTATTTTTTTATTCATCAATTCAACTTTAAACACATTTTTTAATTGTACTGAGGGACACTTCATGCTAATATAGTTTTTTCAAATATATTTTTTTATAATATTTGTTTCGTTTTTTTTGTGCAATAAATTCGATTCAATTTAAGCGATCAATTTTTTCTCAGTTTGCTTACTCACCGAATTTACTAAATCTGAACTACATCAATGTCAATTCATATATAGGTAATATTTTCCATTCATAATCCTCAACTTAAAAACGTGTAACCGATATAAACTTGAGAGTGACTATTTAATATTACGATAAACGCCATACGGTAAACAATTCCGGATATATTTGTATTATACAAACGAGTATTCGTTGAACGTAATATTTAAAGGACCGGTTTAACATGGTAGCGCCGCAAAAACTATATGAGTATACTCGTATATCGAGTAAACCGCTTAAAGTGTACAATTGCAAGTCATCAAAACAAACTGCAAGATTTCGTCATCGAAGAATTATACAGAGAGATCTACGAAATTAGATAGATATAAAGAATGGGCGTTACATTTGTTAATAAAGCTGTAAACTTAACGGTTTAATGTTTTGATTCAGCCTTGAATTAATATTGTGTACAAATGTACCCATCCATTACCTCACCATCCAACTAAGTACTGGTATGGTTCCATCTTATGTATATATGATTGGAAATAAAACTACTAAATAATAACTAGTAGTCACGTTTGACCAAATTAAAAAGTTACGTGCCAAAATTTTAACCCTAACATAGATACGCTTAAATCTGCAATTTCGAAATAATGTTAATAATAATAACTTAATTTATTTGGGCATAAAAAATGAAAAGTACACAATTAAAATACCCTGGACCCCATAACTAGGTAAGGCCGTGACTTCCCAATTTTATATTAAACGCCTAACCTACTTATATAATAGAAAATTGAAAATGAAAACTTTTTAAATATAAGATATAAATTCAATATATGTTTGTGTATGTGTGTGTGTGTGTATGTGCGTAATTAAATTAACATATTTTGTCTTGCATTATAGTCCACATCATTAAGAAAGTTATTATGTTAAAATTCCATTTACATATTAATTAAATATTAAATTGTTATGTGTTATACATTAAAATCTATTGAGTCTAGTTCTAAAGAGAAACAAAGGTTATGTAGATGAAAACGCAGACAATTTCTAGTATTTATTTAGAAACATGTATTTCTGGGGCGGTAAATTAGCTACATCTGTTTAAATTCTCTTGTTGTGCAGTCTTTTGTGTTATGATTCATACACCCGTGAACTTCATTTATATAGTCACCATTCCATTATTACTCATTATGTTCCGATAAATTCATATCATACATCACAAACTCAGAAAAATAAACCAAAGGCATATAAAAAACAACTTAGCTTTAATTGATTAAAAAGTAATGTTTAATGTTTTTTTTAGATCTTGTAGCATTCACAAATTAATTACTTGTGAAATTTGATGTTAATATTTGATAAGCCTGATAGATAATTAATATATGCGGCCTTTTAAATTATAAACCTTCAATTTTATTTATGACAGAATTTGAACCTCATGTTTATTAATCAGTTTATTGTTCATTTATAAAGGTGCGTTCAAAAGAGATCCCCATTTCAGCGGCCATATTTAGATGTGGTTAAAACCAGTATTATTTCTCTAGCTGTCAATTCAGTTAGAAAAACACGTGCCTTTTAGTTTAATACAAATAATGCACTGGTGTGTAACGTGGTGATTCAAATCAAATCAAATTATCTTTATTCAAGTAGGCATATTACAGCACTCCTGAATCGTCAAATAATATTTGTTCTCTTCAACACTACTACTACTAATTCTAAAATACGTCTGATGGTACTCCAGAACGACTTAAAATCTAAAGTTACGAGGCTTCCTTCGCGCCCTGATCCGAGAAGAGCCCACAACAAACTCAGTCGGGTGTTTTGTTTTTTTGTTGCCATCATCATTACAACATCATATTAGTTTAATATATTTCAATTCAAATTAGAGCATTAGTGCATTGATTGTTTGTATAATATACATAAAAATATAATTACATTTATAACATGAATGCAGAAGTTTTCTTTTTAATTGTGGTTACAAAACAATGGGACATAATAACTTTACAATGGGGAGACTGAAGTCTTCGGCAAGACGCTTGTTGTAATGTACAAACTTAATACAAAGTTTCACGAAAATTTATTTTTATATGTCTTTATTACTTAAGATACGGATATAACTTTAAGAAAGCAGAAATATTAAAGGCAGACCAACCAAAATAATATTTCCACGATGTATACTTATAGCGCACCTTTCAAATCTGCATATCATCGCCGTTGAGATAAAGGAAGCACGAAACAAAGGCGATTGCGGCCGAGTTCATTTAAATTACTAACACTGCATAAACAAAAATAAAAAAAACGTAAAAAAATATACTGACAGACAAGTCCTTAATTATAGGCACAAAACAAGAGTTCCAAAGAACACGCTAAAATGAATTAACGCATAATATTAATTAATTATTAATGTTTAGTACAACAAAAGTATTTGTTGACTAGAAATGCCCCGCAGTTTCACCCGCGTAGATACCGGTCTCGTTGCAGTGAAAAGTCTATTAAATCGGACTATATATTTATTTCCGTTAACATAAAAGTTTTATATCACTTAGTTTTTAATTACTTCCTTTCAGATTCTTAGATACACACTTGCATTCATAATCTAATCAATATACAGTTTTTACTTTAAATGAATATATATCAAACTAATACATTTTAAAATTCGTAACATCATTTGCGTAGAATGTCAGACATTAGCAATTTTTTTTTTGGTTTGGCAAAGGTTTTGTAAAAATCTTGATTTCAAGGATGCAATGAAAGAAGTTTTGAAATCGCTCCAGTAATTTTTAGCTCGATAAAAATAAAAACAGTATAGGTATATTGATGGGTATCAATGGTATCCTTGGAAAAAACTAACTCACCAGTCGATAAGATTAATACAGATATGAATAATATGGTTCGATTATTGTCAGCACGTTTATTAACTTTTAAAATGTAGTAATTAAAGTGGTAGAACAACAGTAGTTGGGCATATGGTATAGCAAACTTTTTGTAGATATTAATACGTTGTATAATATTGTAGAACAATTGTTTGTTCTATCATGAATAGTTTCCGCAGCGCACGCGATGATAGATTTTTTGGTTCACACCTTGGGTTACATTAATGCATTTTTATTAGGGATCCCTATTATTTTTTGAGAAACTAATATAGCCTAAGGCGCTCAGTGCAAATACAGATTTCTAATGGTGAAAACAATTTTTGAAATCGATCCAGTAGTTTTTTTACAAACATACATACTTATATACATACAAAAACACAAATATTTCTTTATAATATTAGTTTAGATAGATGAGCATACGGTTCATCTAATGTTCTGGCTTCGATTCCCGGCAAGAAGTTTAGGAATTTGTCTGAATCTAGATTGGTAGGAGGCTCTGGCCGTGGTTAGTTACGACCTTACTTGCAAAGCCGTGGCGCCAAGAAAACCAATTTGACCATAGACACAACCAATGGAAATATTGACTATTTGAACGGGTACATATCACGATGGCGATTTTTAATTTTTAATTTTGCCGATATTTCGACCCAGTTGCATCGTCGCGATCCATGCAACTGGGTCGAAATATCGGCAAAATTAAAAATCGCCATCGTGATATGTACCCGTTCAAATAGTCAATATGTTAATAAACCACGAAAATTTAAGTTTAAAACAACCAATGGAAATGTTATAAAAACTAACAGAACAAGTCCAATTATCGAAATCCATGTCGTTTAAGTTTGTAGCATAAAGAAATAGAGGTTATCATATCGTCAAGTACAGTAACTCTATAAAATAGGTTATTACCTTGTCATGCAACAAATTCTATGCATATAATCCAGCAGACACATATATGAGAAAGAATTCGATTTATTTTGTATTTTACTGAATAGCAAAATATCGTTTATGGGCGTATCATTCCATAACAGTGACGTAAGTATCTCGGCGACCAACGTGCTATCGAACTTTTAATTACGTGTGGTTGACTCATCTTCCATGGCGTTGGTGTTTAATATATCGTTGCTTTTGATAGTGACACAATTCAGTTAAAGTTATTTTTACAGGATCTCTCTCACAGTTTAGACGTAATTCTCTAAAAGAATAAAAGATGCCTTCCATTTCATTCAAGACGATTGTATATATAAAACTATATAGACTATCATATGTATTGCTTATAGTTACACTTGTTTCTAACACGAATTACACATACGTCGTGAAAAATATCAAATAAAACCTAAAATTTAGTTTCATTTCATGTTTCTAGTTATAAAAATGAATTATTAATAGTAAAGCATCTTACTTACTTCAAGAAAGTTAAATTTGTATTGTTCTTGGTTTGTGTGCAATAAAGATTGAATAAAAAATAAAAATAATATGATATGCTGTATAAATACTTATACATAAATATAATGAAACAAAAGAATAACTGAGTAACATTTGAGCATGAATAAACGGTCGTTACACCTACTTTCAAAGCACCATACATGTGAAGGTGAAGTAATAAGCATTAAATATCAAAACATAGTATTACAGAATACTGACAAAAATTTGGAAGAGACATAATAAAACAAATCACTGCCCAGATTACAATAATCAGCTCCTAACGTTCATATTACTAAACATTTTTTTACTTAAGAAATTGCTTGTTAAGAGAGCAATTATGAAATAAGATCACCATCGCATTTTGTTGTTCCTTAGCTTTTATGTCTATCTTTATTTAGTCTTAAAATCTCTCCCTGTATAACATAAACGGGGTCATCTTCCGCAAGATAGTCATTCCTACCAAAATAAAATTAACTTCATGAAGTTTTGCTGATACCAATTACATATTAAACGTATAAAAAACAAACTTTGCTTCTAATGATACCATTTATATTTTAAGCGTCATACATTTTACGCTTACTATTATAATTCAGTGCGTTCATTCACCTCAACTGCTATTGGTAGTACAAAAAGTCAAACTACGAGGAGCCCCAAAGACGATAGAATGTTGTATCAATAATACAACACAATTGACTCCTCTGGGGCCATCGAATTCTAAAGTCCTTGACATGGACATATTACGCTAGTTACAAATTAGAAGCTGTAAACAAATTTTACCATAGATAATTTTATATTATTATATAATAACATAATATTAGATATTGAGATCTTTATGGTTGTAACTCTTTATGACGACCAAAAGCTTGATTTTTAACGCTGATTGTGGTTTCCTTCACCATGAGCTGGCCGAACAGGAGCAAAACATTATTTGAATGTGATAATTTTTAAGTCTTCCTTTTTGTAAGTAAACTATTTGTGTATTTACAATAAAAGCCTATCAATTTATTTAAGATACATTTATTGGCATTAAAGCTTTGAATCTCAATTTTTTTTTAAGCTCGAACTCAGCAATCATTGTTCCTACATTTTATTGACAATATACTTTGTTTTATTACGAGTCTAATAGCATGAAACATATTTTCTGTAAGAAATAAGTACAGATAAAAGTGTCACTAATCTCTGTATAAACACATATATTAATCTCAAATGGAAATCGTTCGTAATTTCCGTATCAAATATAATATTTAACTGGTTTTGTCGGCAACTAATATAGGTAGATATTTTTAATTAATTTCATGTTCACTATATTATTCCATTTTAATTAAGTTATCTCTATCCTATACTTCAATATACAATATAAATATTGAGATAATGTAATAAAAATTATTTACATTTCTGTTATACAATAACATTGTTTAAAGGGATAAATATAATGATTGTGTATTTGTAAGATTATCATGAAATTTAATGTGGATAACAAATAGGCAATAGACTTAACAGGACTATTGAATTGTACGTATTGTGTAATTTCTCTATTGTTACGTTAAAAACAAAATGAAATCATCGTTGCCAATGGAATAACGTAACAGATGATCATTGACTTGCTGATCTAGTTTTGATTTCTTAGACGATTTTTCTTATATCCTATCTTATTACGAACTAAGAAAATGTGTGGTTTTAATGTAACTAATTTCTTTAGCATATTTATTTCGGGGTAACTTTTTCATCTAAGATTTGCCATATATAATTGCATACAAAGCTATATCACAACATGGTTATACTAAATTGTGTTAGCGATAGAATCAACAAACAAAATATATTTTGGAAAAATATGGGTACAAAAAAAATTGTTTTAGTTTAGTAATGACTCTTAAGTAAGCGACGTTTTTCAATATTTTATTTGCGGTACCCTTATATGTAAACGCATACCTTAAAGAACAAGTCACGAGTAATACTTTAAAACGTGAATGATTTTCACTTATCATTGTTCAAGATATTTTTAAGTTTTTGAAGCTATATTTTAATATTTGCAGTGTTCCCCTCCCATTGGCAATAAACAAAACATTACATATTTTATGTATTCAATCTGTGGGAAATTTCGTAACTTAAGTTATGAGGTTTGAACAAGGACGTCAGCGACGTGTTTGAAAGAGGTTGCCTAATCACGGAAACGATGCAACAACCATGCTTGTGTAATAATAGTCATTAAACGAGTTGTAACAAACAATTAAACTAAGTTATTGATAATCTACGAGATGTAATAGCATTTTAGAAAGCAATCATCGCAGTATATATTGTCTTTGAAGCAATTAATCAAGTAAAAAGGAAAACTAAAAATTTAATAGAGAAATATATAACTTATTTTATTACATTTATGCATATTTCAATAGATCCTCTTTTGTATAAATAAATAATTAAAAATATATATTTGAAAGGCCATCTAACAGGAACTTCTTAAACTAATTAAATAGAAAAATATTTTAAAAGCCTTCATTCGAGGTGTGAATACAGATAGCGCTTTACAAAATTCCGCATATACGATTATTAATTAGAATAAAATCATGAATTAATATAAAAAAACTGTATTAACATCCATTATCACCCACTTCGATGTTTAAAATATTTATTTGAACTTGGGTGAAAAAATATTTTACAAAATATTGAAAATTTTAACAAGATGGATAGATAAGGAGAGTATTAAGAGATAGTAATAATTTTCTATTACCATCCCACATACATTTCGTATAGATTTACCATATTAGCTCTTTCATGACAAATATAATTTTATACAAAGGGACTGAATCACTTATGTCCCTGTGAATACTTACTGCAGTAAACTAAACATCACCATTAGTCTCAATTGTTTCAAAATGAACGATCATGAACTGCAATAAAAACGGCGGCAGTAAATAAAAAAATATAACAATTGAACATGCGTAGGGTGGTAATCTTCTCTAAATAAGGTTTCATTTTGTAATATAAAAACAATTAAACTTCGTAAGTTTACGATGTACTTGATATTTCTTTGTTATATCTACTAAATTAAACGTGATTAAATAAATATATAGTCTCGTAAAATATTACATACATGAATACACAGCATCACGCCTCATTGCCATAGGGGTACGCTGACACCACGTCCTTGCACTTGCCACTATCCTTGCATATCTCCTTAGCTTCTTTCATTCTCATTAAATATTTCATACAAGTTCGTCTGTTTAGAGTATTCTTGACCTGGCCCTTATTTAAAATGTCCTGGATTTGGTCCAGAAACGTTCGCCTTGGTCTTTCCCTTCCAACTTTCCCATTCGATCTTGACTCATAAATCCTTTTTATCAGTCTACTTTCATTCATTCTCTCTACGTGCCCAAACCATTTTAGTCACTAGATCTTCTTTTATGCCACAACATTCTCTTATCACACTATTTTTTACTTTGTCACTCAGTTTCAATCCACTCATACTTCTCAACGCTCTCATCTCTAATGCATTTATTTTACTTTTATGCTTTTTCTGCCACACCCAATTTTCCCTACCATACATAAGTGTTGGCACCAACACTTGTCCATGCACAACCTATCCGGCGCTTTGAGACACCCTCTGGCTATTCATAAAGACGTGCAGAGCACCATTTACCACATTCCCTGCATTCATTCTTCTTTCAATTTCACTTTCACATGTTCCATCTGTTGTAAGTTTAGATCCCAAATATACAAATTCCTTCATCTCTTCCATTTGTCCCACATCTATCAAAATATTGCAATTCATCATATATTCAAACGTTTAAACAGTAAATATAAATTGCGTATTAAAGGGAAATAGAGGAAGATAATTCAATGATTCTACACTAAAATTACTGACGATATCGTAGCGATCGTGCGATGTATAATTGATTCACTATGTTTGACAATAGAAAGAACGCAAACATACACCTTCGTTTTGTATTTTATAAACATTTTTTGTTTTATATGCAATACTTGTGGAATCTTTCCTGTATGAATGACAATGTGTTTGCAAAACAGATTATTGTTTTTTTATTCAAAAATCCAGCAGTGTCTCCATTGTTAAAACTGCGATCATGATTTGGTTTTTGTGACGCTCTGAGCCCTACTGAATTCATAATAAAACAATTATTTCTACCTCACGTTTGGTATAATCATAGTATAATTTCAATAGGAAACAATACAAGTTGAAGATTAATTCATACATGATTACGAATCCACCTACCAACTGCAATTCATTGAGGTCGAAAATGGTGGCCGTTATATTTAAGGACTACACCAAATTAACGAGAATTAAATAAAATGAATAATAGATTACGGTTGAATTATTTTGATTGCAATTGAAATGTATATATACAGAAGACTTTAAATTTCCACATTTTAGAAAGCTTTATTATCATTGAGTAAAAGTTGTTAACAGCGCAGTATGTATTAAATATTAACATTAAATACATACAGCGCTGTTAACATCTTTCATATGCTTTATATTTTCCACATCCTCTTCACTAATCACATAATAGTGCTAAACTTTTTAAGGGACGATTAATTTAAGTCCACCCATCTCCATATGTGGCTGCCAAGGAGATTCTAGTGGTTACATTAAACACTTACGATTACATCTTTAATAGTTGCTTCGGAAGGTGTCAACGCGTAGTTTCCGATTCTATGGAAATATGTGGAAATTCGTTATTTATCAGATCGACTTGTTAATCCAAACCATTCTTGAATACATATGAACTAATAAAAAAAATCACTTAAATTTGTTGAGCCGTTTAGGAAGAATTCAGTCACATAGGCATCTAGAGAATAATTGTATACTTATAACACTATTTAAATATATTATAAAATATACAAAAACGTAAAATCGAAATCACAAAATTTTAATTAAAAATTCCTTCTAACATATTTTCATAAATAAATAAAAAACATTTCAATCAGGCACGTCATTTCGTACAAGTGTGTGACCACCAACACGAGATATTTACATATTAAAAGAAAAATCCCATTTGACAAAATTCATGAGGCAATTTTGACATTACCTGTTGAAATTCAGGTGATGGCGGTCGAGGGTACTTAGAAGCAAGTCTCGCACCCGCACCGCAGCCTTGCGCGGCCGGTACCTCATCTTCTGGATAGTAAAGGTGCACGAAGTCCTCCGTGTCCAGATACGTATTGATCAGCATAATCCGTCAATAAAACTAGCGTCTAACCAAATCAGACTTATCACTATTCACTAGTTTAAAACACTAAACAAGATAAAACACAGTCTACACATGCCCGTTCTGTAACGTTCCATCTTTCTATCGTTAACTGTATATATTTTTTTAATAAATAATTTGTCACTACACATGTATAATATCACATTGGCACCGCAATTTGATCACAAAATCTCCTTCTTGAAAATAGAAAAAACCAATCAAACTTATACCGAGGGAAGACGTGTGGCTAGGTTTTTTTAATACGCAACTAAACTTTGGTAGCAGGAATGTCACATAAATAAAATTATCTATTAATAACAACTTAAAAATTATAGCAAAATGTAAAAAAATATATTTGACGCGGACAAGAACGGATATTTTGAAGAACATCTAAAAAACGAGAAGCAATTCTAAATTTCATACGGCTTGGAAACTGTGCATTATTTTGCTTATCATCATTCACAGAATTCCTAGCAAGCAAATTCGTAAACTCGTCGTTTATATTATTTATTAGCTGTTAGTATGTAGTTGTATTAGTTTCCGGTACCGTGGGAATGTGGGAAAGTCCGTACTTATAAGTATAGTAGGCAAGAGTGAATAAGCAAGTAAGTTTAGTGGTCTTAAATCATCTCCGTGTTTGCCCGGTTTGGACACATCGATTAGAGGCCTTCAAAGTGTCTAACGAACAAAGGTAGAAACAATTTTTGTGTTTATATAAATACTAGTCTAACTCGCGACTTCGTCTGCATGGAATGGGTAGAATTTTTTATAAATTTTGTGAATTTATACCACCCCCGCACTGCCCTTTGAGAGTGGAATTTCCTAAAATTCACTTTTGATAGTTTCCATTTTTAAAAAATCTGTTACCATAAAAGATATAGTTTGTATATGTGAACTTGATTTTGGTTTTTATGTGAAAATTGGAATTTTAATCAACACCCCCGCAATACCTCTTGCGGGTGGAATTTCGCAAAATCCGTTCTTAACTGACCTCTGCTCGGCAAAAGGAATATTCCTGCCAAATATCAGGTCTCTACGCCTTATGGTCCCGGAGATATCGTGATGAGTCAATAAATACCTGGATATCTCTTATATAATAAAAGATTTGCTATATATTCTCTTCGAAGAATTGAATCGGTTCTCGTAATTGGAAACTATTTAAATGTTATTCGTGACGTTTAAATAACATCGATTCATGAAGAAACCCATTTTTACGTTGATAGTATTTTCACAAGTTTTCACAACACATTTGTGTACTTTTTGTATCATTATTATTTTAACATTTTACAATGCCAACACGGTTCATTCATTTATTCGTCTGAAGGTCTTCAAAACTATTCGGCTTAAATTTTAGGAAAGTTAGGACTTTCCCACACACCCACGAATTCGGAAACTACGCGGAAGTTACTAAGAGGTCTTATTAGTTTACATGTTGCTATAACTCGTAAATATTAAATTCATTTATTCTGAAAGGAATAAATACATTTAAATATGCACATGAATGTATGTTATCGTGAATATATATGAGGTCATTCAACTCCGGATGTCAGATCGAGTACTTTATATTTCAGGACTGATTTATCCAAAACAGATGATAAAGCCATCTAAAATGCAAATATTGTATTACGACTGTCAAATTACGGAGCAAAAATCAACATGCCATATACATTTTGTTTGGACAGGTACATACTACAAGTATGCATGTCCTATGCATGCCGTGGCGAAGCGTCGCCACGTCGTCGCTCTTTCCCCTCGGTTCGACAAATCGCCATATCTCTTCCTACACTTACATTTAATGTTAGTGTTTCATTTACTACTACTATACACGTATTCGATGTCTAATTAAAAAACAATTCGATGTTTTGCCAGAAGTCCCGTGTTTTTTTTTATTTATAAGGTAGAAACATATACAATATGCAATTTTTGGTTTTACCTTAAACTATGTTGGTAGATATTTTAATTTGTGTTATTAGTTCACACTCATTCTATATATTTCTTGTTCAAATTTTCAATCGCTACGCGGAAAATTATACAGCTATTGAGAGGTCATGTAAAAGATATAAAGGTTTCTTTATATGCTAACAACTCAACAAGTTCGTGCTAGACCGCATAAGTTTGACACATTTAATCAAATATTAAAATAAATTACGTGTCACGTTGTTTGTCCGCGAGGGACTTCTAAACTACTTAACCGATTTTAATTAAATTTGCACACCGTGTACAGATTTGATTAATCCAACTTGAAAAATAGGATAGGTTACATTATAGATTATAAAAAAACACTCTTTGTATGTAACTTTTGCTATAATTATTCTTAATTGTATTATGGTATTGTCATTATTTTGTCTCTATATATCCAAATTTAAACTGCCACACTATACGGAAGATACTCGGATTGATTTCCGGTTGTGTAAAATTAGATTGAGACATGTGTTCAGGATGCTCTGTGGAAACTGTTAATAGCTTAAATAGCTTCTCACCGAGTAATTTGTTACTATCCAGGACTGTATTATCAATTACCATCAAGGGAGATCTCACAAAAACGTATACCTCAAGAAAACGCAACGTTTGTATGTAGGTGGTAAACGGATACTCGCTCCAAATTAGCTTTTGACGACAACAAGGAATGCGGTCAACGACTACCGACGCATCATAAAACAACGAAATAGCAACTTTGCAGTAACAGAGACTTGTAAGTTATTCAATCAATAATATTAATCTTTTATGAAGTTAGTCGAACATAATAATATAGTATCCTTCTCTATTTCGCTGGCACAGCGTTGCGACTACTCGCTTTGCTAGCAGAGGTTCGGGGGTTCGTTCTCCGACATGACGAATTTAGAAAATTGAAATTCCTAATTTGTTTGCTGCCTCATTGGTCTAGTAGTTAGCATGTTCGACTACAGACATGAGGTCCTGGGTTCGAATCACGGGTCGGGCCAATTCAAAAATCAATTTTGAGTTTTCTATTAAGATTTTCTCAATATTTTCCCGAAGTTGGGAAGTTGGCGGTGTGATCCACCCCCGTGCCTCGGAGAGCACGTTAAGCCGTCGGTCCTGCGCCTGATCTCTCTCCGGTCGTGTCGGATTCCCGTCACATCGGACTATGAGAGTGAAGGAATAGAGAGTACACTTGTTGTGTACTATGCCTGCCAATCCGCAGTGGAGCAGCGTGGTGGTTCTATGCTCTAAAAAACCCTCGCTCCTTGGAGTGAGGAGGCCTGTGCCTAGCAGTGGGACGTTAATGGGCTGCCACTTAACTTTTTTTAAATTTGTTTGAGTCTGGACTGATGGAAGGTTTCGGCAGTGATTAGATACCACCCTACCAACAAAGACGTACCGCCAAACAAAGAGATTTATATTCCGGTACGATGCTTTGTAGAAACCATAAAAGTTCAATCTTGGACTGTATCAGCACTTACCATCAGGTGAGATCACAGTCAAGCGCTATTATATTAGCAATTAATAAATAAAAATAATAACAAAAACTGAAACGCCTTAAAAACAAACTGTTCCAAACAATTTAATATGCTTTAAAAAGTAAAAAATAATTGCGTTTTATTTTTTAGAGTTCTACTATGTAGAATCAAATGAAAAATATAGGACTACTTATAAGACACCGACTCCTAATAATAATTGTAACAGATTATGTTATCGTAATAATTTGATAGACTTTTCAGTAGTCCAACATCTGGGATCCAACCGGCAACCTCATACATTGCATGTACTTTGCCATCACGCTATCACCTTCTTTTTTCTATATGACGATTACTATATAAAAGTACTGGTTACCACCAGTTACCAGTACTACGTTACTGTAGGGGACTCAAATATCCGGATAGCGTAAAAAAGATTCTGCTGCGTATCGTTAATTTGCTCCTAAGAATTGCAGAGTTCTGTTACTCCCTCATGGATCCTATTAATAAAATATGAATCATCGAAATCGGTTCCGTGGTCTTGAGTTATTCGTCCAATTGTCGGGCACATGTTTAATGCAAATTTAACACTTATACGATTTTCTCATGGATGCCATCATCAGAACTGGATGGGACCTTACGGGAAGCACCACTCACTTACTATATAAAAGTAAAAAATTGTAATACAATCCAATACTAAAGTTAATCTACAAGCAACTATGTTCCCATTTTGGATATTACATGTTTTGGACGTAATTTTTGTAGAAATTAACGAAGTTGGTATCGCCGCTGTTCAATGGTAATCGATATCTTGATAGAGAGACCAAATAAATTTATGTCAATTCAAACGCTAACCACCACGATAATCTTATACTTGTAGAAAGAATTTCTTATACTTGTAGAAAAAAGAAAAACCTTTCACATGAGTTTTATTAGCAACCGAAAGTTTGAGCATGACATAACTTCGTATGTGTAGGGAGAGCTAAGAGTAGGAATATAAAATGAACTAAGTTAAAAGAGTGGAATAAAATAGCACTACCCGATAGAACGTCGATATTTTTATATGAACACTTGTGAATATCTTGTCATTGCGTAGGTCGTGTACCATTTGCTCAACAATTGTCTTGTTTTGCAACGGTAAATATATGTACGTCCTTAACGTGTACATGCAAGCTTGTTCAATTTGCGGTAACATGTGCAACCTTCCTTCACTAAACCTGCATATCATAATTGATTAATAAAAATTGTGCATAACGTAAATGACCTCAAATGTCTAATGACAACGTTATTAACACAAATGTTGACTGTTTAAAATGCCAAGGTTGTTGTATAATTCATCTCTCTAGAAGACCGTTAAAAGCAAGTCCACATATGAATCTGTGATGAATGGTTATATTTTGATAGATGGGGAACAAGTGGAAGAGGTGAAAGAATTTCTATACTTGGGATCAAAATTTACAAAAGATGGAACATGTGAAAGTGATATTGAAAGGAGAGTGAATGCAGGGAATATGGTAAATGGTGCTCTGTACGCCTTTATGAATAGCTAGGTGGTGTCTCAAAGGGCCAGACTGCCTTTGTATGCAGGAGTGTTGGTACCAATACTTATGTATGGTAGTGAAAGTTGGGTATGGCAGAAGAATCACAAAAGTAAAATAAATCCGGTAGAGATGAGAGCATTGAGAAGCATGAGTGGATTAAAACTGAGTGACAAATTAAGAAATAGTGTGATAAGAGAACGATGTGGTAGAAAAGAAGATGTAGTGACTAAAATTGAGAAAGGTATGGTTAGGTTTGGGCACGTAGAGAGAATGAATGAAAGGAGACTGATAAAAATGATGTATAAGTCAAGAGTGAATGCGAAAGTTGAAAGAAAAAGACCAATGCGAACCTTTCTGAACCAAATCAACGACATTTTAAATAAGGGCCAGGTTACGAGTACTCTAAACTGACAAACTTGTATGAAAGGTTTATTGAGAATGAAAGAAGCGAAGGAGATATGCAAAGATCGTTGCAAGTGGAAGGACATGGTCTCTGCCTACCCCTATGGGAATGAGGCGTAATGCTATTATGTATTTATTTCATCTATCAAATTGCTTATTAATTTATTGATTACATTAAATCCAAACAAATCGTTTAAGAATTACTTGAAAGTTTACCTGTTATAATTCTTCATAATGAGTAATTCTATTATTAACAAGTAGGTAATAAAAACAAAATTTTCATTACGATTTATTGAACAACTACTACGACGTCCAACACAAACTTGTCAATATCATTACATACGAAGAAACATTTAAACCTTTGATGTGAGTATTCAAAATATGACACTGTACCAATTTTCGCAAAATAAATTTCATTAATGAACGATATTTGTTAAAACTTAAAATAGTTAAAATTACTAGTTTAAAAATACAGTTGAACTTGATTCATGAAAAAGTATTCCTTTTACGATTGAAAATTTGAACATACACTGACTGTAAAGTAATAATAGATATTGAAATGTAAGCGAGATAATAAGAGTGCAATAAAGTTTGTAGTACATAAATAAAGTGAAACTGTTTATAAAATGGACATATACAATGGTATGTAACAATATAGGTCGCATTGAAATAGAGTAGAGAGCAAAGGGCTCGCGTTTCACATGGAACCGCAAGCTGAAAACGGTCCAGGCGACTTCGCCATTCACTATTCTTATGTTACCAAGTGCTGCCAACTAACATTCCTTTACATCTAGTCTAATACACGATTGAATGTCACACGTATGCTTTGAAAACTATTGTCTCGTTTTAGAAATTTTTAGTACAAATGCACCTTCTATTGTGTTTTATTTGAGAAATACTACACTTTCAGTCCAGTATGTCAGGTACGGTTTCCGCATTAAAATGAAATCGCACTTGCCTTTGCAACGTAATAATGAAAATAAACTATTTATTCTATTAAATTCTTATTATACACTAATTGAACAAAGGGAAATGAAAATCAGTTGATAATTGTAATTATTATCATATCTTAGAAGACACCTAAGTGTACACACACATTGCTTATCACAAATAAAAAAATAACCTCCGAAAGGGTGGAATAATATAATAGAAGCTTATGTAGAAAAAGCGTAATTAAAAATGTTTGGAAAGTATTTTGGATTAAAATATAATCATTTGATATTACGTTTGCACTTTGCACATGTAGGTCCAATATCTAACACTATGTAGATATTTATAAATCTAACATAATTTTATATTTCCAGGCCTTGAATACAGAAGGAAGAGGAAAATAACATATGTATGTATGACACTACGTGGAAGTCGTCTAAACAAGGTCGTCTGGAGAAGTTTATCGTGCAAGCAATTAACTGCGAGCTTATAAGCAAGGATGATAGTTAGTTGGTCAAGGTTTATTTTCGGTGATATCACTGAACGTGTTGAAAATCACGATGCGGTGCAATTTCAAACTAATCAATTTACGTAAAGTAAATCTGGCTTCAATGTCTTTTGCAATATCATAACATGATTTTGTGTTTATATTGTGTATTCGGTGTTTTTACGTCTGTTTATTACCAGACAGCATAGTACATGTTTTACTAAGCAAAGATTATTATTTTAACGAACTGTTTTACATGAAAGTAACAATATAAATTTATGGAACTGCAATATTATACATTTTTAATAATTGAATGTTTTCTAACATACTAACAATTGATAGCAATATGTTCAAAATGTGACTCATATTGTCCGCGGTTCAAAGTGCTAATGTTTTTTGTCCGTAGATTTTTTTATAATGAATTAATAATATCATCTACATCATAAATAGGCAAGTTAACAAAAACTGTGTGCAATAAATAGATAAGTCTAAAACATTTTAGTTCAGAAATGTCACATACGACAAAACATTTTTAAAATAAAAATACGTCAAAGAAAAGTTATATGCCAAATCCCTTAACAATTTCATATTAAAAGGGTAAATGTAGAAAAAATATATTAGATAACATTTTCACTTTCACAAGATATATGTACAATAAAATATTTATAATGGAATGAGACCGGATTTCCGCGTGGAAGGCATATACGACCTTGCTATCGATAAGCGCATACAACGCGTGTGGCCTTTTCGGTTTTGCCATCGAAAACATTTCGTACAAACACAATACTAGCACTTCCTAATATAAATTAAATAAAGATGTATTTATTTTTCCAACACATAATTTTATTCAACTACATATAAGAATAACAATCATTTAATTTTCTGCGCCCTTCGCATACTGACGTAATCAAATTCGGCATAGTAATTTTGTTATTTTGGTTTTACGTTTACGTCTGTCAAATTAAATGTAATACAATAGCAAAATTTCCTAATTAGAGAAGTGATTGATTTGTAAAACTTTATTGTCTCATAACTTCTATATGCACGACATTTGACGTAGTTTTGCATTGTTCTGGTTTCGGGACACGTTATTCTCTCTTGATTGAGATTTTTAAATTCGTTATATCTTTTGAATGGAATGTACAATTTAATAATTTCAAAAGTATTTTACAGGTACAGAAACTTTAATAAAATATAATTTATTAAGATAAGGATTAACACAGAGGTATGAATAATATGATTTGAATATTGTCGGCACTTTTATTAACTTATAAAATGCAAAAAAGTAGTTATAATGGCATAACTACAGTAGTTCGACATATGGTATCGCGGACTTTTTTATAGATATTAATACGTTCTATAATATTGTAGAACATTTTTTTGTTTCATTTTCAATAGTTTTCGCAGCGCACGCGATAACGGATTTTTTGTTGGGTTCACCTTGGGTTATATGCTTTTTTCTTAGGGATCCCTTTTTTTTAGAATGCAATATAACCTATATCGCTTTATGTATATGAAAACGTAGCTTTCTAATGGTAAAACAATCGGTCCAGTAGTTTTTGTGTGAAAACGTAACAAACATACATATAAAAACACAAATGTTTCGTCTTTAAAATATTAGTTTAGATTGAATATTTGAACAAGGTTAAAATTGAAACTTAATCAAATTTAATTTATTAATATAGGAACTGACAAATAGCCATTTATGCTAAATTTAAAATGGGTGATTTCTAAATAGCATCTTGGATTTAATCTAAAACTAATTTCGGAGAGACTTCAATAAAATTAAAGTTAATGGTTTGTCTATTCCTAATATTATCAACGTTAGACAACGTCATAAACGTTATAAACAAGTCGAAAAAGCGATTCCGCGAACAGGTGGCAATACAAGTGAATATGACCTTCAACCTTGAAACTACATTTTATTTTAAGCAATATGGCAACAACAAAGAACTGTAAAAACAAAACATACATATAATTATAAATATACGGAAAACTAACAATGGAAAAGATCCACTATATTGTTAACAATTTATATGGGACAGGATAATTTTTACAACTAAATATAAATTGCCTGATTAAACAATATACGTGAATACAACTAAAAGCATGTATAAAAAACATTACTTTTCTTGATTTATTCTATCATTCACGGTTAATTTTTAACATGTTTCTCAGGTATTTGGATGATATTATTTCGTAACTTAAACTTAAAATAAGAAAATTATTAGAGAGAGAGAGGGTTTTTAGAGCATAGACCCACCACGCTGCTTCATTGACGATGTTTTTCTTCATCGATATGCATAATGTTGAATTTTTTTATATTATTTTTTATGATGAGACCTTTATTATGTAAAGAATTCGAACCCGTTATTCTTGTCTAGAATCCAATATCTATCCAACGGGCCGTCATCATCATAGTAATATGTAATACTGAATATAATTATGTTGAGGATTAGCGAACCATGGCCAGATTTGCTAGTAAAAATATGACTTCAAAATCTATGGTAATATTAAAAGTACTGTGAGAATATGGATAAGTGTAATTACTGTTCTAATCGAAAACTTCCCTTATAAAGGCTTGAGAAGATATAACAAATTGAGGCTTGTTCACGTGTTGGACTTAGCAAGATCGTCAAGTATAATTTAAAAAGATTCTATGTGGAAATATTACATATCAACTTATATTAAACCATCAGAAGTGTTGAGGAAGCAATTCATACCAAGAATTTTTATCGCAGAATTATTTCGATAAATACTTTGTTTTAATACAAGGTCAGTTATTTGAATCTTTGCTTGATCAAATGCCCTGGCGGTGAAAGTTGACTTGGCATAGATTATTTGCAATATACAAAAAAAATATTATTAATCAAGTTAGTTTTAAAATCTATAGCTATATACAAAACAGTAAGAAATATATTTTAAATGGATTTAGTGGAAATAAATAATGTAATATATTATATTATTTTTAATTTACTGTTAGTTTCGAGAATTCAAAAATTTACTCCGCTCCAAGCTACAAGACCGTCTTTGTACACTCGACTTGGCCACTTGTCTCAAAAATCGATATTGAGTTTTCTATTAAAATTTACTCAATATGTGCCCGAAATTGGGAAGTTGGTGGTGTGCTCCACCGCATATAACTTATTATATTCCTTGCATAAAAAATATGTAATTTATTCTTGAAGCACATTATACAACTCATTAAATAATTTAAACTGAAACATTCGTGGTTCAACATATTCAAAAATATTATTTACGATTCCAAACAATTATTTAAACTCTTACTTGATCGTTGTATATGCTTATATTAATATGTAACGAAAAATATATATAATATCCAGACATATAATGTTTGAAACTTATTTAATTATAGGATTATCGGATTAGTTAGACACCGGCTGTTTTTAAAAACCTAATCGTTATCAAATTAGAATTAGACCAAAAATAGGTGTAGACAAATGTCAACATCGAAAATTAGATAAAATTTATATTCAGTAATCGATTATTCGAATATCTATAAATTATTCACTCTGTATAAACATGTGCTTCAATATCTGCTTTTAATGCTTGATTAGATAAGTTTTAATTTTATTATCGTCGTCACGAAAGCACGTGTTTGAATCCATGATTTGTGTATGTAAATAGAATATAGTAGTGAAAATAATTGGTAGTGAAATTAAAGGCAGGCCATGTGACGCGATAGTTAGTAACGATTTTCCAAGATCTCAGCTGTGACGTGTGGACTTGCGCACAACTGAAGACTAACCACGTGGCAGTCAAACCCTCTTCAAACTTCAACTTATTTGTGAATTCATCAAAGCTTTATATATCTATGATCCCTACATATCAAGAGTCACCTCGCATTTAAGATATGTTCACGTTTTTGTAATTTCAATGAGACTTCGTTTATCAACCTATGACATCGTTGCTTTTACGCATCTCATACCTTTACCTTTGAAACACTACAATGTTAAGATATTATACTTGACTTTATACATTGGGGCAGTTGTTATGTAGAAAAGGACGTTTTTCTATAAGAGTGTTTCGTCATCTTGGTGGCCAGAAGCTTGAGGACGATTAAATGAAATGTTGCTAGTTTTGTTTATATGGTATATTTCTTTTCGTTGTCATTAAAAAGCCGATGATGAATACCAGAGTGACTGTGTTTAGTAATTTTACAATCAAGGATCAGTAAAAAGACCATTCGAAATCTACGTGAAAAATATATATACATATGTGTATAATCAGTCTCGACGTACAGACATGCGCAGAAGGCTTGTTAGCGCCACGTGGCTTTCTCCCGTTGCATAACCTTACCATAATGCGACAATTTCCAGACTCAAAGAGTCTAGACGTTTTTGATGTTACTTCACATTACTTTGTTTTGCCTTACATCCAACCTTACATTTAAAATTACCCATCAAATACCTCGTACAAGTGTTGTTCTATGATATCGACCTTTAACAAGAAATGTAATTTAAATTATGTTTCAAGTAATTAACAAAGCCCATCAGCGGCTGCATCGCTGCAAATATTGTCTCAGAGATTCAAGCTTAATAACAATATGTAATTCCCTCAGTTCCTGTCACTACTGTATGAAAATATGGCAAAAGGTTATCCCACTATAAATCTGCGGGTAAATGGATGAACTGAACTCCAAGGTTATCAAATAACCATCAAGATGGTGAGAATTACGTTGTTAAACAAAATGTGTTATATTATTTTTTCATAATGTACAACGATTCTTTATGAAATAAATATTTAATATTTGGTTACAAATATGGTAGAAAACCTCTATCAATAATTTGAAATACATTATATGCCAAATATATATGATAAAGTATCTACTCCCAATATTTAAATGGACGACTGAAAATCATTAAACCAAGTGATATTTTTACGACCATTTAAATAGTTAATTGACTTTCAAGAATAATTTTAAAAGAAGATAAAACAATTTCAATTAAACAAATATGCAACAGAGCAAAAAACACGTAGCCGGTAGCCCCTGGAGCCAGGTTGCACTTGATCGGGCAATTTTAACAGTCACAATTCGACAAATGTTTAGTAAAGATATTTCCGTAACTACTACGAGAAACTTGATTTCTCTCAATGATTAAGTTCCAGGAAGTAGACGCAGAGAGAATGTCTCTGGCCACGCCTACAGGCCCTTTGATAGTAGGTACTACGAAGTGTAGCCACGTTCGCCGATTTAGCATACATTTAAACATCATGAACATGCACATTGGTATAAGCACCATTCAAGTTGCCGGTAGTACATATTTGTCCATTGGTTATGACTAGTTTACGTAATAAAATTCCTACAATATTTTAAATGCAAAATTGCAAGGCGCCGCGTAAACAGTGAAGAAAAAAACGCTCATTCAATGATTAGCCAACGTTAAGTGGAGCCGGTGACCTCGGACCAAATTGTACTTTGAACAAAGCAGAATTCACGCTTTGAAGAACTACTATTATTGCAGTGAATTACAACGAAACCGATACGGCCAATCGTACTTTATTTAATGTAAAACCTATATCTACTTAATATGTGCTTACGATTCAATATGTTACACTTTCTGTTCACTTTTCACTGTTTTATATTCATTTAATGAAAATCTAATTTCAATCTATAGAGGCAACTAAACGAAAGCGCGCCATAATGTAACGTGGACGCCACGAGTACGACGTGCCGCAATTCACAAGACATTATTAAAAGCCTTTAGAATAAGTAAGAATTTATAAGATATGTTGTTTAAATCTACAAATTAATAGAGATAAATTCTATTCCACCATTCCTGCCACCTCCGTTTAAAGGAAACATGTGCCAAACACGTCGGTACGCTCCGGCTAGTCATACTACAAATTCCAATGCGGACCTTACAAACTTAAACGTTACTCGCGGCACTTTATAATATAATCCATTTATACTTGTCGAACACTTCGCAAAACCACAAATATGAAAACTTAATATTAACAAGATTGCGAATGTAGTGTATATCCATATTATGATAGATAACATGCGACGTCGCATTGATCATGCGACAAACGCGCGCGGCAGCTGCGAAGCAACTGGAAGCACGAATGCACGACGGGTGCGGAGGGGGGGGGGGGGGGGGGGGGGGGGGGGGGGGGGGGGGGGGGGGGGGGGGGGGGGGGGGGGGGGGGGGGGGGGGGGGGGGGGGGGGGGGGGGGGGGGGGGGGGGGGGGGGGGGGGGGGGGGGGGGGGGGGGGGGGGGGGGGGGGGGGGGGGGGGGGGGGGGGGGGGGGGGGGGGGGGGGGGGGGGGGGGGGGGGGGGGGGGGGGGGGGGGGGGGGGGGGGGGGACGGCGTGCGGCGCCCGGCGCGGGGTGTCTGTGGCGTCTACAGCGATCACCTACTACAGACTAAGTAACTCAATCTTTACTATTATAATATAAATTCAATAACTGATTTTAATAATTAATTTATAACTGGACTTAGAGATATACAAAATCTATAATTAATACCAACTCCCCAGAGGAAGTTATTAATAGGTAAGAACCCTATTTAAAATTTTAGTTTTAAATATCTTATCAAATAATTTTATTCCAATTAAATAATGCTTCGCTTATATTTATATAAGTAATATAACGTATATAAAATATAAATGCTTTTCATTTTATTTTGTCGAGAATCTTGCACATCTATAATGTATGACGAGTTAGCCTGTGAATGGAGTATACATATAAGTTAAATATATAAAAAGTATGCTAGCAACGCTAAGCTCCTTGTTAATTAAATATAATAAAAAAATTCTAACATTATACGAGACAGATATATATACATAAAAATCGTATTTTAATAAAAGCCTTATACATATAAAATAGAACCTGACGGTCGAATCTTCAAAACATAATATACTGTATTGTCTTCTTATGACTGTGTATTTTTGTGTGTGAGTAGTAGATTTCAGACTGTCGACTTGATAAATAACAGATTTCCGTATATTTCCACGGGGTCTGAAATGACGCGGGTGCCAGTTGGGAACAGCTAATGTTTTGTTATACATTGGATATGCATATTAACAAATAACATAGAATGCCGATTATCTTCGTGTCACGTAACAAACTATGTGAAATGATTTTTTTATATATTCCCTTAAAATATAATAAATACGTTTAGACGATTTTCACGAACCTGGAGTACATATAAGAAAGAAACAATAGCTTCCGGTGTTTATAGTAATAATAGAAACAAAAAATAAATGTAACAAAAAAATATTTCATAGCACACAACTCTGAAATTAGTAAATTAAAGTTTATGCTGATTTACAGTTAAATTTAACCAAAATATTGTATTTATTTAATTTAAATCTATTGTTAGGTGGAAAGCTAATTACTCAGTTTAAAATTAATCTAAATTTGCGTGGGCAAATGAAGTCGCGAGCATTTGTCCATTTATTGTAATAAAATTTTTAGAAATTATATTTTTTTAGTATCTAGGGCTAGAGTCCAGCCCAGCCGCTGGACTGACTTTCGTGCGTTTAATTTATAATTCTATCCGCAAAAACGTGTCCCTAAAATATATTTTGTTCTGCTTTAATTTTATGCAGATTAAGAGAAAGATAAATATTTATTTTATACCAGGTTAGGTTAGCGCGTTGCATTTTTAGACTATTATCACTCGCTATTATCTGAGATCACCGAGTTGCGTTAACCTGTACGTAATAAAAGAATGGGTTGTTTATTTATTTATAATATATCGTTTTAACAAAATAAATAAGTACTATATATAATGTCTTTTAACCGTCATTCCATAATATTCTAGGTTTTATGAAATAGGATACATTTAGTAATTATGTAAACGTTGTTTTCGGAAAAACCAACCTTCCCAACGGGTTGTCGATTACTACTAAGAGACAGACTTAACGATCCAGAGCAGTTTGTTAATCCTATTTTATTTTTGATACTAAAAATTTACAAGTATTTATATTCGAGTTGATACTTAAGGCACAAAACCCCACTTAAGCAAAACACCGTACATGATAAAAATTAATGACCGTTAAACTGAAATCATATCCTAACCAGTAGTTAATATTTATTTTAGTTTAAATAGTTGAGCGCATTTTAAATTTTTCATCCGAAAAATTGAAAGTACGGTTAAAATAACGGTTTCCAGCAAATTTTTTTTGTCCAAAATCAAGTCAATTCTTACTTAAAAATATAAAATCAAGTGTCATCCAATATAAGTTTAAAAAAGTGTATTTTAACTGGAGCGGGTGAGTATAAAATATTTTATTAATGATGGCAAATTTAAACAAGGCATATAAAAATCGTTTAGACAGTGTCCGGACGTAATAGTTCGACAGTTCTAGCAGCACTAACATTAGCTGAGTCAGGCGGTATCACACGTGTAGTTCCTGATCCCATGGGAATATGGATAAATCTGTGCTAGGTGAACATCTCCATTGCGAAAGGAGTCTGATAAATTTTGAGTTAATCGCGATTGATTTTTATCGTTATCGCGATCTCCTGATTAAGTGAGTGTAGTGTAGTGATCTAAAAGCATCATTGCATTTATATAAGTAACATTACATGCCTTTCTAATGAAACCGGTTTAGATCACATCGGACGTATGGTTTCAAAGTCTATAAGGGATATAAGTGAAAACAATTCTTTTGTTTTAAATATACATACTTTTCAGTCTTGAGTACATAGAAATTATATGGCAGATAATATTCGATTCGAGTTAAATAAGAGTTAATAACATCAATTGGGCCAGGACGACATTTATCGCATAAGCTACTATGTTTCATACAAGCAATTCCTGCTTACCTTCTCAGGTCGATGTAAACCAGAAATACCAGTACAATTAATTGCAATTTCCAATGCAAAGCAGGTTTGATATTAAATGGTACTGCTAAGCCGGAGTGCAAAACATTTTAAATATTGTACAGGTTAACGATTGACTGTTGACGATTGTCTCGCCTTATGGTAGGTGAAGATGCAGTAAGAAATAAAAAAAAAGTAAGTAGCAGCCCATTAACGTCCCACAGCTGGGCACAGGCCTCCTCACTCCAAGGAGCGAGGGTTTTTGGCGCATTTACCCACCACGCTGCTCCACTGCGGATTGGCAGGCATAATACACATGTGCACTCTCTATTCCTTCACTCTCATAGTCCGATGTGACGGGAATCCGACACGACCGGAGAGAGATCAGGCGCAGGACCGACGGCTTAACGTGCTCTCCAAGGCAGCACGCCGCCAACTTCCCAACTTCGGGCAAATATTGAGAAAACCTTAATAAAAAACTCAGTATTGATTTTTGCATTGGCCCGACCTGGGACTCGAACCCAGGACCTCATGTCTGTAGTCGAACATGCAAACCACTAGACCAATGAGGTAGTTCGTAAGAAATAAAGAAGATGATAATTGTGGGAACCATCAGGGAAGCGGGACTTTTGAAATAATTTCTTAAAAATTAAATTATATCTGATGTAACTTCAAAATATAAGTCTTTTACAGCACTTTTTTAAAAACTGCTTTATTGGTCTAGTGGCTAGCATGTTCGGCTAGAGACACGAGGTCCTGGGTTAAGTCCCGGGTAAAGGTGAATTTAGAAATCGATATTGAGTTTTCTAGTAAGATTTTCTGAACATTTGTCCGAGGTTGTGTAGTTGGCAGTGTGCTCCACCCCCGTGCCTCGGAAAGCGCGTTAAACCATTGGAACTGCACTTAATCTCTCGATCGTGTCGGATTCCCGTCACATCGGACTAAGAGTGAGGGAATAGAGTGCACACTTGTCTACTATGCCAGCCAACCCGCAATGTAGCAGCGTGGCGAGTCTGTGCTCTAAAACCCTCTCTCCTAAGAGTGAAGAGCAGGCTTCCTCCAGGCCCATCAGACGTAAATAGGCTACAACTTTCCATACTAGGAAAATGATAAGGAAAATCTTATATTTTTGAATTCACTTCAGGAATTCATATTAACAATTCAAAAGAAATGTAAATATTTCTAATTAAAGAAACTACCATTAACTAAATGTATGCATGAAATTTAATTATTATTTTATATTTAAAATAGAAATTAATTAAGACGAACATTATGAAAATGGAATACATAAACTTCAAAGCAGTAGTAACATTTGAAACGCCAGGCTATATGATAAAATATTTACATAATAAACAGACAAAAAGTAATTTATAAAACAAAATATTATACTATAACCACAATTTACGTAACAGTTATTGTTTTAAAGTATTAACTACTGTGTACATAATGATATCCATTGTTCAAGTTCAATATTCCATGTATACAATAAAATCTAAAATTGATGGATCTAAGATTTCAATTAAAAGCCTTTTAATTAAAAAATCTATTCAGCACGAAGATTACCGTACTTGTATACTTTTTGTCACTTATCTTAAATATATTTTCTTAGTCCGATGTGACGGCAATCCGACACGACCGGAGAGAGATCATGTGGAGGACCGACGGCTTAACGTGCTCTCCGAGGCACAGGGGTGGAGCACACCGCCAACTTTCCAACTTCGGGAAAATATGAGAAAATCGTATTAAAATATTCAATATCGATTTGGAATCGATTCGACCCGGGACTCGATCCTAGGACGTCATGTCATGTAGTCGAACATTCCCATATATATTTACATAAAATAAAAAGGTTAAGTAAACGGCAGGCTATTATATAACTTTTAGTGGATGACACGTGATTTTAATACGGCTATTAAAATATTATTTCATTTATTAATATGATTTTGAGAAAAATGTACAATTTCATTCCTTTTTTTTGTCAGCTATGAAGAATAAAGTTTATAATTTTTTTACAGGCAGATAGAATATGTTCGGTTGTAGTCGCAAGTATGTGCTATATTTTAACATTACTTAAAACACTACGCTTAAGAGCTTCACAGCTATTAAAATAAGTATACGTATACAACGTCTCACATCAGATTATGCATTTTGCTGGTAACATTTCCTGACATCTTTATAATCAGTTTACTATCTATTTGATATAATATAATTTGCATATCGTCAAGGCATTTGAAGCAAATGCCACTTTTAAAAGTCAAGTTTCTTTAAATATTTATTTACAATCTAGAGATCTTAAACTCGGAATTTGGTTTTATTTTTAAATTAAACGTGCTAGCGTTTTATTTAATCTAATTTGTTAATATGGGAAAACGAAAATTTGAAAAAAATTGTCTCGGTAAGATAGTTTTTAGCAGGATAAAATGTAGGAATTATAACATTAATTGGAAATTTAGAAAAGCTATTATTCATAAAGATCTCATATTGCCTACAATTCTTTACGTTTTTGTAAAACTTTTTATATGTAAATTCTCAAACAACTGTCTTGTTTTTGGACAGAAATTTTGCATGAAGTTTATTTTCAGAATCGAAAGGATTTAAAACCCCCAGAGAATAAAAGTACGAAATAACGAGAATTTAATGAGAATTTCCAATAGAGAGTTGAACCAATTATGAAATTATAGACCAAATGAGAGTGAGACGAAGAGAATACCGCTTAAGAACGTTTAGCATATCGTTCATAACATGCAACAACCAAGTTCATTTTCCAAGAACATTTGTCCTAGGTTTCCTTTAGATGATAAATTTAAATAATTTGTGGCACATATTTCACCTATGCTACTAAACAGATTCTATACAATAATTTCCTTCAGAAACTATAAAAAAACACAAAATTTTAAAATACGCTCAACAAACAACGACGATTCGTGTAATTCGTCACGTAGGCAATTCTCGTCAAACAGTAGTTTAAGGGCACAGCTCTATGAAAGGGTCTCCCTATAAAAACTGGCTTTTGTGTTTGCATTCAGTGAATGTATTGCCAATGGAAAGTAAAATAAAAGTATCTCACGTATATTCATTTTATCTAAAGGCTACGTAACATGAGATAAGTTTTTTCTATGGGGTGACGTTTAAATAGAACCCAGTACTGAAAATTGTTAATAGCTCAGTTATTTGTAATATGAAGTGTACCTGTAATGTTACAGATACGATAGATAATGTTTGAAGACCTTTATAGGTCTCACAGGAATCTTTAGGGTTGTATGTATTTTTTTATGCTGTATCACAAAATGCTGTAAAACAAAATATTTCGTCCAAAAATTAAAAAAATAATTTAAGGGTGAACAACCCTTGTCACTTAGGGGTATGAAAAATAGATAGTAGGCGATTGTCAGACCTACTGAATACGCATATAAAATTTGGTACTACTCGGTAAAGCCGTTTCGGAGGAGTACGGTAACTAACACTGTGACAGGGAAATTTTATATATTAGATAAAACTAAAATATAATATCCTCACCTACTCTTCATTTCATTTCTATTTTATTTATTTATTACTTTTGTACGTCACAATGTTATAATACAAAAACAGATATACAGGTAAAATATAAAAGAGTACAAGAGGCGGTCTTATCGCTTGGTAGCGATCTCTAACAAACATAAAATAACTTCCTAATACGTATAATAATATATCTATTGGTTTATAAATAGGTTAATAAATACATCGATCAACTTGCACTTCAGACATTATGGGTCTTTTCTGATGTTGATAATTATATCCCCCCATTTATAAACGTTTCTTTTAATCACATATCTATTAAAAATTATAGAATTAGTACTAAAGGTACAGTTAGAAATAATTTATCTTTGAAACATTTTTCAACTAAGTTTGGATTTTATACTTAACTCTATGCGTAGAGGCCTTCGATTTATAATAGATTAAATATAAACAAGCAAAATAAGTCGTCCATACCTGGTGGATATAATGTTTTTAGCGAGTTTTTAATAAGATTAATTGTCTTATATTCAAGGGGAGTGAATCAACTATGCTTCAGATTTTTTAAGATATTTTAAGACGTCATTAAATTTTTTTTATATAAATATAGATATTACTTGGGGAATAAAAATATTTAAGTCTTACTGTCAATATTATAACAGTGTAAGATTTACAGCCATGTCAGGATTGTATTTTAAATAAATTGTATGGCTTCCCAGCGGAATGCCGTCTATAGACGCCATTTAAACTGCGAGAAGCACTTGTAGTTCTTTGCCTAATAATAAAAATTGATTGTACGAGAAAAGTATTGCCTATATACAGGACTCAAGTGAAACAATACATAAAATTAGCTAAGCAATCGTAGATTCTATAATATTTTGCAATTACCATAATAAACAGTGCTTAGAATTAGCTTTACTAATAAAAACAATTATCTGTTAGTAGGTTCAAATTAACAGTTTCTCATTAAAGAAATAATATAAAGTACTTAAATATATAAAAATAAAAAAAACATTTTATCCGGACTTTAACTGGCAGATATCTGATTATAATAAGTAACTTAGCCTTTCTTTAATAAGCATCCGGAATTACGAGGGTGGTGTTAATTTTAAAGGTGATAGTATTTTTAAGTAAATTTTGTACGATTTAATCATATTTTGTACTTGAATTCGTTATATGAAATTTTGTGTTTTTTAAATCCGCCAACAGCAGGGTGCTGGGCCCTATGTCCTTAGGCTTTCGATCGGCAATAAAGTCAAAATAAAAGATTATTTATTTGTGTAATACAACAGAAGTTCGTTTGTGTAATACAATGAAAAAAAAAACAACTGTCTGTAGCGGTCTTGAACGTTTATTTTTAAAATGAATTCAGGACGCCGCTGTAATTTAGTATGTTTATCGTAGTATTTTGTTAATGCGTGGGTATGTTCATAAAAATTATATATTTTAATGTATTTCTGACACCTCTCTTACTCTTCAATGGCAGATAATATTTATGCAATTATTTTATAATCCAAAGACGTGTTGTTTCAAAATCCACGAAAATCTAAATATTCTTTATTCAAATACGCCTAAAAAGCTTTTTTAAATCGTCAAGCCTGTCCTTTGGTAATGAATCTATCCACCAGTTAAGAAGAAGATACCGGCAAGAAACTTTCAACATCAATTTCCAGTTCCGTTTGTAACCCTTTCCATATAACAGAAATGGACTAATATGTGGAACTAGATTTGAATTAAAGCATTTCTGTAATTTAACCAACGTATGCTCAGTCCAGTAAATAAATGCAGGCGTTTTTTAGCTTTTACTGATTGTAGTTCTAATGACGTACGTATTATTTTAATTTTTAAATTGGAATTTGATTGTAACAATCTAGTTTTGTAACATATTTGCAAGAAACTATTTACGCTTGCGTTTTTTACACTAACATTCCTAAACTAGAACAAATTAATGTCAGCATAAAACGTATACAAAAAAGCTTTTAAGGGCGTGTTCGGTCACGTATAGTATATGTTCCGTAGTAGTCTAATATGTCTTTAAAATAAGGCTTACTTTATTTACAAGGGTCTTAAATTTATATCTCATGCGTGGCTCTAAAGTTAGTGAAATTCAATTTGTACGTTCTTGTTAAACATTTTAGAATTTGGTCTATTACTCTTTACTTTACAATAGTTGGTTTTTTAAAATGATAGACGTTTGGACAGCGGTTTTAATGTGTTAACTGAGTACGTATTGAATATAATTGTAATTAAATACCAAATTATAGCATCAAGTTTCTCGAAGTGACATTGAAATTGGGGATTCCTTATTTACAACGGAACCCTAAAATGAATATGTTTTATCAAATAAACGTCGTAATATGCAACAAACATTAACAATAATTATTATACGTCTGCGGTTGTGGCGCCAAAAGTATTTTTTTTATCACGGACACATGCAATTTTATGATAACGTTACGCTATCAATCAAATGACACCGCATTCAAGATATCAAACATATATTGTTATCATTTATCTTTATAACATAGCTACAGAAACTTGATTTTTTTATATTAAAAACATTAATATCATTTTCGGTTCCTTTCACAATTTCAATTCACAATTTTTAATAAACTGGTAGTATATGTAAATACAGGTTTCTCTGACAATACATTGATTAAGTTTTATTCTCAAAAACCAGTTCAGCAACATTCATATAAATGATTTAAAGGTTGTTTGAAATAGAGTTTAGTTCGTAATAGATGGCGTCGAAATTGAGTTATTATTTTTAATTAATTTTATGGTTTACTTTCAAATGTTTCCCACGAGTATATCGATAGGTATAATCGGAAAGAATAAGTATTGTTAGCTAACACAAAAGCACATTACATCGTAAGAAAGAACATTCAACACTTATTGTTCGGTAAATTCGTATTCACAAAAAGTATCTTGTAATATTTGTCAATTTATTTATTAGACTTTTCAAGTAAGGTCGTCATAGATACAATTGTGACAAGTCGACGACCTTTGTGTGATAAGCGGTACTAATACTCATACGTAAGTTACCAAGGTCTTACCCGTGGCTTTATATTTGACGCAGTATTTCCTTCATATTACTTTGATCGAAACATAATATATCATGAAAATTTGAAGTTATTATAATATTCAAACATACAGATAAGATATTCAAACCAATGCAAGTGTGCATTGCACTAAGATAGTGTACATATTTGTATTTGTTAACCTAGAAAAACATTTTGCTTGCAGCAAAACAACAAGCAACGTATACACAAAAATATTAACAACGAGTGTTTGATTCTTTCAATGCGTAATTAAAGTTAAACCTTTATATGAAATCACAAAAGCTTCTGTTAGTACTTTACTTTTACATGAGGTCTAGTCCGTATAATTTTGAACAACATTGAAGAACATTGTCAGACAATCTTTAACACAGGAATCCAATTAGGTTTCATTTGAAAATTAATTATCGTGTAATAATTATTTAAAATAGCACCTTCATTTGTGATGAGAAAATAATGGCTAATAAGAAATGTATTAAGGACAATGACAAGCATAATGCAAGAGTTGTCGCGTGACAAAAGCTATGACAGATTGCCTGAATATCATTTCACCTGATGACGTGATGATATAGTGAATAGATTGTGGATATAGTAAATAAATATTGTAGACCTGAGACCAATTTGATCTGTCGGCAATTTATCTCGGGAACTCCACTGGTAAATTTAATGTTCAGACCATTGCTCCAGCGAGGTTACCAAAATGTAGTTTTATCGCTATGATGTGGGAATATGAGTGTGAATAAGACATAAAATTGCAATGAATATATTTTTGAGAGCGATTAATGAAATTGAAACACACAAGACATATTCAAGAGTTAATGCAGATTTCGTTACAAAAATACACTATGCACTTTAATAATATAATTATTTAATTACTCTCGGTGATTATTTGTATGCGGCGACGCTGAGTGCAGACAGAAATAGCTGCGCGTGCGTCGTGAATACGCGTCCTGATAATGGCGGCGAATACGACGGTGCAAGCTAAGAGATCACATCTTAAGTTTTAATATCTGAAACATTGTACCATAGTTCGTGGCTTAACGGAGCTATTCATCTGTACGTTCATGTAGTTCCTTAGTTCGAGTCTAGAAAGAACTTCGTAATCATAGACTAAAAAGTTTTTGCCTCTACCGACAGACACCGTCAGATATAAGCTTAAAGTTTATCACTTGCGTCCATCCACCGGCGTGTTCACATATAAGCCCAGTCAAGGTCATTGCATCTGCGTGCACGCATCGTACCAGCCTCAACATTTATATTTAAAAGTATTTTCTCATCAACCTTCTCAATTTATAGAGCACGCTTTGTTTGTTTTCATTTAAGGTCAAAATTTCAAGTTTATTGAGGCAGTATCACACAGCTGTAGAATCTTTTAGTGATAGATTGATTTCGAATTAAATCTAAATTAATTCCTATTGGGTATATATGGATAAGTAAAATATCACATTTGAATGATAAATTAACAATGTAAGTTTGACAATTCCACTAATCCAGTATCATTTTTTTTACAGATGACCAAAATAGTGGAAATCGTGTCGATGGGAAGCGTTTTTTCTCTACAACGCATAACTCACATTTTTTTTCATGTATTCTTAAGATATTGCAAAAAAAAATATGTAAATATATTCACTTTCTCGTTGAGCGTCAAAAAACGTCAACTAGAGTACCCCCTTAAAAAGTGATAGAATAAAAACAATCTGCCTTATTTGTACAAGCATATTACTTAACCATCAGACCATCTAGTTAACTCATTGAGATTCTTTAATTGCACTATTAACTCTGGAATAGTATAGCAAACTATAATTAGCAGTTATACGTTTTAAAGGATACACTAATCATTATATTGAAAACTGTTTTAACGGGTACATACAAATTTAAAAAACGCCATCGTGGTATGTACCCGTTAAAACAGTTTTCAATGTGTTGATAAATCACGAAAAATTTACTTTAAAACAATTACTTACACTAATCATTGTTATAATATATTGTAATTTGTCTTATTAAGTACGCCTATGGATAGCAGAAGCAAGTTTATTTAAGGATAACCTTAGAATCGTGTCACAACTCGGGTAACCACATGTAGTTAATTAAGAATTAATGTAAACTCCCGGCACGACGTCGTATAGCAATGCCCATATCTTTTCTGTTTAAATTGAAGCGAAAATTTGATGCGAGACTCAACTGACTTTCTATTTTACTAATAGTATTCCGTGAAAATATATGGCAATCTAAACTTTGCTAAATTTCAAGTCAACTCGCAAAGAGTTTTACGATTTCTTGAGGAAATTCTTCAGTGTTCTAAAACTATCTTCGCATTATTGCATTTCTAATGAAACCGGCTTGGAGCACATCTTTTGGATCATTTCAAAGTCTGTGTGGGCCATAGGCACAAACAATTTACAGGTTTTATGTATTTACATACAGAAAATTTTATACCATATTATTATTCTCTAAATACAATAACTTTTGATTAACTGATGTATAATATTTGCACTTGATAGTGTTTTATAATAAATCAAGTTAGAGTGCCTTAGTATTAACTTTTGCACGACATTTCAATTGAATAAGGCAAATGTCAAGGTATAGAATAAATTGCAAAAGGCCAAATAAAAAATTGTTTTTATTGTTAAATCACGCGGAATATTGATTTTCGGAAAGAAATCTACGTCCTTATTATATAAGTCTCTTCCGTAATTACGTTCTATAAAAACTTAATTAATTTTACTTTGGAGAAAGAGGAGGAGGAGTAATAGGGCAATGGAATTACATTCTAATATTGATATAAACACTAACACTATGCCAAACATACTTCAACCGCGTTAGTAAATAGATTATATAAAAAATATATGGCGGTACCTTTCACATACCGTAATGTCTGCATTTTTCATACCTTTTTTATAACTATGACCTACATAGAATTTTTAGATCCAGACTTTGTTTACACCAGTTTAACCTTGAAACAAGTAATATAAAAAAGTAAATTCCTGCGACATCTAGCACGAACTTCTGAAACTAATTACAAAGAAACTTTGATATCATTTCCCTGACCTTAGATTTTTTGCAAAGTAAATTTAATTAATGAAGTAATACACACTTTCCAACAACTGTATTACATATTACAACTTAAAAAATGTATTTGATCTTAAGTCAATAACTAAAAAAGTACTTCATTTACGATTGAAAATTTCAACGAGATATACGAGTATGTATGTACAAACTATATCTACCCAAAGACGTGAAAATATCCGGTATATATGTCTATGGTCTTTGAATTAATATAGTACAAGTTAATAAAGTCGTTAAATTTAAAAAAAAATATAGTATTTACGTGGACTTGTGGTTACAATGATTGCATTGAAATAGGATGCTCAATGCACCGGAGGCGACTTTTATTTAGCCCGTACGTGTTTATATTAATAAATAGAAATCGTGACATAGAACCGTGACGTTATGGACAATCTTGAATAAACAGAATCTAATGATTACATTTCTTCAATGATTTTCAAACCATCACGAACTTGACAGACCATAACAGGTTTTTACCAATGAAACCTAAAACTATCTCGTTTAATCCAATTGATTCTAAAATAGTCTTGAGCTATTTATCAGAATAATGGTCCAAATAAACATCTTAATCTAAAAATATATAAATATGGTATATCTATCGTTTGTTTATGACCAGCTTATCTTCTAAATATCTCTATCATTTTCCAAGAGACTTACAAATTGCAATAATACTCGTATAATAATGTTAAAATAAATAGTAAAACTATGGTTTCTTTTGGAATTGTTACAAAACTACAAATCCAAGAACAAAGACTAGAAGTTGTAAATCCATTTAAATAAAAAAATTAACTACTTGCAATTGAAAAACAATACGGAAGTATAAGTTAAGTTTTGTATTTATTTATTAATAACGTAGTTACTCAGGATATACAAAGAATGACAAATATTTTTTGTAAATAACTGTTTAACTAACTTTGTGTTTTTATTTTTTTATTTGTACCATTTATAACGCTTAAAATATTAATCAAGTTATAATAATGCAAAAAAAAAAAAAACAAATCATCCCGCAAGTCCAATAAAAATGAAATGAAGTGAAAATTCATTGACAGGATAATTCATCAAATCTCTTCTTATGACTGATTTAAGTCACGACTCATTTTAGTCATAAGGATACTTTTAGTATATTATTCTTGAAAACTTCGTAATGTAACCCTAAATGTTCTCTTAACATTAATATCATGATGCTAGATTTTAGAAAGACATGAATAAGTTAAATTTATAAAAACATGTATACATGAGCTTTAGCTCATATACAAAATATGACCGCAGCACTTTTTAATAATACTTTGTGTTATACAAAACAAATATTTGCGTGTATATGTATGTATGTGTGTGTTTATATATAACAGGAACCATAAATACTGGATTCTCTGGGCGTAAATCTCTCTTGTTCCAGTCGGATTTAGTAAATAATACTGCAGATGTCCTATAGCTGTAACCTGCCGTCCCAGACAAGGACGTATACGCGTACTTCGCAAAAAAAATCGTATGAAACAACGGTATCACCTTACCAAAATACTCTAAAAGTACTATTTTAGGATTATAATGTGTAAGCAAACACTACCTTATTATTTTTCCTAATTAAAAGTTTATTTTTAGACAAATGGAAACAATTTTTTTATTGTATATAAGCTAGCGTTCGACTGTAATCTTGCCTGATGGTAAGTGATACAACAGGCTAAATACGCTAGACAGGTAAAAGGTAATTTATCTCTTAAGTTTTGTAAATAGTACCATACTAAAACTTGAATAATTAGGGTGGTAACACACTATTACCAAAACTTTATCCCAACAGCAATAAATTTGAAAATACAAATTTTCCATGAATTTTACCTGATATCTCTGCTAATGAAGCGAGCTTGCTCTGATTTCCATATAAAAGCAAGCATGTCAAATGAATTTATGGAACATTAAAACAAAACCTTTAAACCTTTTATGTGATCTTTAGATAGATTCTGCTGTATAATTTGCCACAAATATAATTATTGATTAATTAGATTTAACTTATTATTTGTCATTTGAAATAACTATATTAACATCAAGTTGTCCACTACAAGTTTAAAATGCATAAGTAAGTACCCCATTAACATCCCACTGCTGCACACAGGCCTCCTCAATCATATGAGTGAGGGTTTTTAGAACATAGACCCACTACCCAGCTTCACTGCAGAATGGTAGACATAGTAAACAAGTGCACTCTCTATTTCTTCACTCGATCAACAGAAACTATGAAATAGTTTGTAAAATATACCAATATTATAGGGTAATGAAGTACAGATTCCATTTGAGTGTAATTTTTATAGTGTATAATAGAAGGGTCCCCTCTCTTTTAAAATAAAATTGTTCATTAGAAGAGAAAAACTTCTCATTAAATAAAATTATAACTTCAGTATGTAATAATAATTGTTTATTTAAGGCTGAAAACCTATATAAGTTGTTTGTAACAATACAAAAGAATTTTTTTTATTAAATTTAAATTTATAAAATTAAAATGAACAAATAAAAAAATTTAAAATAAAATTGGAAAAATATGAAAATAAAACTTATCCTATTATTATTTGGTGACCGATGCAGGGTCCACCATATTGTGAAAGGGTTTCTGAAATTGTCTTTTATTATATTATGATATTCCTGTTATGATGATGATGTTCCCAGAAAGATGCAGACTGTGACCTAAATAGTATGGCAAAAATGTCAGGGTCTCCTATAGTTGCGAATATTCTTTTTGGATAGCAGAGATATAGTAATCTCATCAAATACTGAAACACATTATTGTAATGGATTCTCAACACATTGTAAGATTGTGTTTATACATAATGGGTTTGTATAGAAACACTGACAAAATGCTTTGAACAAGGTAACATCATAATCAACTAGGATTACTATTTTTAGTCATTATACTTAGAAAAAATATTTTCCAGATTTAATTTAAATTGAATATCTATTATTTTATTCAGTTCAATCTATATATTTTTGTAAAGTTATGTGCAGTAAAGTATTGCATATTGTATTGTAAATTTCATATACAATTTTTATAACCTGCAGTTGATGACACTTGATGTGAATATATTATTTCAAATATGCATAGTAAGTTTAATAAAATAAAACATTTGATTTTTTTTTATCTCATGGAAAATAACTGATTTTAGTTAAACAAGTATATCTTGATCATTAAAACTCTTTATTAACAGTCATATAACATTTCGCAATATCAAAATTATGATATAAAAAAAGCATAATAAATACATTGTGAAAATCGTAAACTATATTATATAATTTCAGTTGTAGATCCTCTCAGGATAAGAATTTCTATTATATAAATCATGACTATGAATGGGGTACAAAATAAAACATTTTTCTGAAAAACTTACCTGGCAAAGTAAATCAATGTGTTAAATGTGTATATTGATGTGGCATTATAATAAGCAAAGTGTGTAACACAATGTCCTTCACAACATCACATGCAATTCAATAAAATTTTAATAAGTCAATTATAATAATAGCAAGAAAATTAAAGGGCAACACTTTTAAAACATTTTTACAGAGAATATAAGAATTGTTATTTTTCACTTATGGATAAATATATGAATTTGAGATTTGTAAATTTACGGTCAATATAATACGTTTCAAACATTTTTATTACTTGTTTAAATACTTCCTTGAAGCAACAATCATTGTTTGCACTTTATTTTTGTAGATCAGACATATTGGTCACTTCAATACCCATTATCAATATTCGTAATAGTTATCTTGAACATTATTATAGTCGCTAATAACAAAATATACGATAAACATTAAAGAGAATGTAAGAAAATAATATGGTTATTTATTTATTTACTACTTCTCAAGGTTGATAAGGATGTTTTTAATAAAACACATTAATGTCACAAAGTGAGGTCAAGTTATTATACGCAATAACCCCTTACCTCTTTATTCCTCGGAAATTAGCTCTCCACACCGAAATCCAAGTACTAAAGTTCAGTTTGATAAAACACAAACACTGAAACTATTTAATTGTAATTGGTTATCACCATAAAAGTATTGAAAACGGACGGAACAAGGAGGAAACATAGCACAGAATATAAACGAAACAGAAGATCGAACTTATATCAGTGTGAAAGAGATCGAGTATCAGTGACAGTTTCTGCATAGACAAAATCAGCTGTTACAAGAATTTACTCCGTTTCTACTTAGTAATTAGTTTCTACCTACTTTTAATATTAAACTCATTTTATTAAACATTACTAACAAAAAATCAATGTATAATAATTAATAATAATAAATAAACGAGCCTTGTGTAAAATAATAATGTATGTTGCCTTCCAATAAATAAATTATTTGGTGAAAGGCAACATAGCAATAAAATAGATTAAATTCAATCAGAATTAAAATTAAATAAAAAAAATGTTTTTCCTAAATAATAGCGTTAGTAATCGTAGGTTCCTTATTATTATTATATAACTCGTTAAGTTAAGGCTTATAAATATATTTTTATAAAGAATATCCTTCCATCTTTAAACTTGTAAATATTAAAGGATCTGGCCATATTTAATCATTAGAGTCATCAATGTTTAATTATTCGATGAGTTATTTTAAAAAATATAAATGATTTTTACTAACAATCAGTACTTATCCCAGTTTACAAATTAAAATAAAAAAAAAATTAACAAAATTAGTATTAGGTATATGGAAGTTGACGTATGCATTATATTAAAATGTTTTTTCTTATTAACTATAAAATTTTAGTAAAAAGGTTGTCATTTAATTTAATTTAGACAATATTGTCCATGATCATAGACAAAAATAATTTGTCTAATTACACATCTATACCTCCCTCTTCAACCCCAATACATCAGTCACAATTAAAAACGTATCGATAGTGTACGTTAAATATACATTGAAAATCGATGTAGTAATTATTTGTATCACAAATCGGCAACTCGATACCGCCTATTACAATTTTTTTGACACAATAGGAGAAATGTTTTCAAAAACCAGGTGAATTGTGGTATGCTAAGTAATATAATATTGTTCAAAAGAGAAATGTAGGTATAGGGAAAATTGAATTTAATATTGTATTGTTAACAAGGCTTGTGTGAAAAGCTTGTCGGTCCGTTGACAAATACTATTCAGTTATTGAAGCGAAACAACTAGCGATTGAGACAAACGCACGTCGGGGCAAGTGAAGCGTCGCCACGTCGCCTCTTTTTACATTTACTCGGTTCGATGATGCAGTGTTTTGTTTGCGGTACACGTAACTGGTCAAACTTAAAACATCTCAACATTTCAATTCTTCCAGGCGGGCCGTATCGGAAAGGTATCTAAAATTCTTTATTTATATATTTAAGTAGTGATGATGTTTTTTGCGTTTAATTTTAATGTCACGAGTAATTCACTACTATGGAAATATTTTAATAGGATGAGTAAAACTATCGATATATTCTATCGAGAGTTTTGACTAAATCGATCTTAACTATTGACGAATAAGACAGTGGTCACAGAGGCAATCTGATGTCGTAGAAATAGAGTATAAGTAGACTGATATGAATAAAACATCTTTTCTCGGACTAGTCTATTTTGGATTGTTATCTATAATTACATTAACATAAATGTCAACTTCATAGGTGACCTCAATTCTTAATCTAAAATTGAATAAATATTTGAAATAAAAACAAAAATATATTAAATATATCTCATCTTGATATTTCCGAAAGTTTAAGAAATATTTTTTTATTTAACATATAAAATAAATTTGACAGATGTATGTAACAAATAACCTTTCGTCATTGTGAATAATCAATTACTACATTAGCTAGTGAATAAAAATAAAATAACACCGGACAAAATTAGTATGGCAAAAGAGGAAGAAGATGACAATTTGCCCGACAAAGATGCGGCAAAGGAATTCTACGCGAAGTATGAGCCAAAAGAAATAATAGGGAGGTACGTTTCAGACTTTATTTAAATCGTCAAGAGCATTTCTTAACAATAGCATGAATCTGCGTCTTGTACTGTTGCCAAATTTGTCGCTCTAAGTGAAATCTTTAGAGTATCATTTGTCTTGGTAATTATCTTACATATATTTTATGACTATTTCAATTAAACGATCCTAAGAATGTTTAAATAATTTCATTTATTTTTCAATAAAACCGTGATGAGTAAAATTAACAAAACGGTATGTCTAATAATTTTAAATAACAAGTATTGATGAGTAAAGATAACAAAATTTTATGTATAAAGTGATGGTTTAATTTTGACAATATTTTGTAAACATGTACATAAAGTTTTAATATATAAGAATGTATAATATAGCTTACAGGCTTTAAAACAAAAAATGGTAGTGTGTCTTATAGTTTATTGTTTTGATGCCACAATTTATTTCTATTATTAGCTTTCTTTCTGGTCTTGTGACTTTATTTCTAAATTAAAGTTATTGTTCTTCAAAAGATTAAAAATAATTTCACAAGTTATTATTAACAGAGTGTACAAATTTATTATTATGAACATGTGTGGCTTGGATTTATTTTTGTTTAAAATAGGGGTATAAGCTCTACAGTGAGAAGATGTGTAGAAAAAGAAACTGGCCGTGAATATGCTGCAAAAATTATTGATCTTAGTCAAGAGTCTCAAGATGGGGTGGACACCCATACTATGCGAGAGGCAACAAAACAAGAAATTAATATATTGAGAATGGTGGCTGGACATCCATATATTAGTGAGTGAGTTGTATAACATGAATATTATAAAATTCCTTACAAGGAGCAGAAATAGTGCAAATTGACTTTATATTTATATTATTTACATAGTCTATATCAAATCAAATCAAAATATTGTTATTCAAGTGGGCCACTTACAAGCTCTTGTGAATCATCTGTTATACATTTTTTCCAAACACTCATTCTAATGTACTTTCAGTGATCTGTCATTATGTTAACTGCTCTAAATTTTGTTCTTAGCAAATTTTAGGCCCCTCTTGTAAATCAAACAAATGACCCTTTATAAATCTGCCTGTTAGTTTTAAGGGTTTTTCTGATAATGTTTTGTTCGCATAACAAATTTTTAAGAAAAATGTTTGCTATAGCTAGTGGGGCTTATAATGGTCAATACAATTTAACTATATGATATATACATTATTTTATAGGAGCAATTAAAATACAGATGAAATGTATTTATAGGAAACTTCATATATTAACAGTTTGCCTGTGGTCCCTGTTTGTATGGGGAGACATCCTGTCCATGAACAATGTTTCCTACTGGCTAAAAGAGTGGCAATAAATAATATGTTGACACTGTGCAAATGCTAGTGTAGTTTTCAGTGCATCTCAAAGCCTCTGGCTGAATGTGTTTGTCAATGTGGGTCTGAAAAGTGGCACCAAATGGCCACAGCCAGTGGTTCAGTGTAAACTGACATTTTGCTATAATGTGATCTTTTACAATTAACTGAGAATCTAATATTTGTCAGCAAACTGGATATAATTCTCTACATATTCATTCTTATTTTTCAGTTGAATTGCAAGATGTTTTTGAATCTGAGACATTTATATTCTTAGTGTTTGAGCTATGCAAGAATGGTGAACTTTTTGATTACCTGACATCAGTAGTGACACTTTCAGAAAAAAAGACCAGATATATCATGAGGTAATTATTATAACATAATATTAACAATGTAGGAAGAAAAAAATGTAGGATAATCTCTATCTAATTAGTTGTAACATTAGCTTTTGTCTCTAAAATTTATAATGAATCCATAGATGTTAGTTTGTTTGTTAGGATATAAATCAGTGTAGCATTTTTTAACTTTGATATGCTCATTTTTGTATATATAACTTAGCATTCTCAATATTGTTTTCAAGGGCTTCATATGTCTAAAAATCTATTCATAATAAAAATATTGTACAAACTAGTTGTAAGGGCCTCTGTACTCAGTTTAAGACTTGTATTACTGGATGTCCTGCTTATCCATCATTATAGTAGCTTAAGTTTCAGCAAACATTAGATAAATAAATGTTATTCATATTTTAATATAACTTTTATGATTCATCAACCTATAATTTTTTTTGTAAAAAGATTGGTGACACTTTCTCAAATGAAATTTCTCTATCAGTTTAAGTAATTCCTTTCGAAATTAGACCTACCTATCTTATATATATGCCATTATCTACTTTTTTAGTTTTCAATAAGGAAATTTCACCCATGTAAATATAATTATATGTACCATCAAAGATAATGGCAGGTTTAAGTTTATTCCTCCTCTGTATGTAATTCTTAAATTAAATAATATTCATTTTAGAGCAAGCATTTTTTTACATTCAACAGTTTTTAATGTGTTATTCTACAATAATAGCTTAGTTCAATTTTGATGTCTGTATATGGAATTATCTCATTTATTTCCCCTAAAAAATAATCTATGGAGTATTCCATTGATTAATAAAACATAACAGAAAACACAGACTTGATTTGTGTATATTTAGTATTGTAGATAAATATTGTTATAATAAACTAATGAAGGTCAATTGTTGTTAAACAAATGTTGACCTCTTAATCTTCTTGCTCATTAATTTTTTTTATATAATTGAGTAATTGTTCAAATTTAGAGTTCAGTATTCCAGTATATTCTCTCTTAAATTATGTAGAAACTTAAGTTCTATTATGTCTTTAAATATTTAAAATATTAAACTTTGCTATTCAGGCTCAAAGGAATATTTTAAATTAATCTAGGACCACATCTTCTATGGTATTGAGCACTTATTTTATCTTAATAACTATAATTTCATTATTAAATCATGTAATTCTCATTACGTAAAAAGACTGTATCCATTAATACTTAACATCTCTATTAAAATGCATTAAAACGCACAGGAGCATTAAAATATGTGTATATAATAGATGTTTGTATCAAAGTCTTTATAAAATAAAACAATTACAAAGAGCACACGGTAAACTTATTTTACACCACAAACAATAAAAGATACTGTAGTTTCGTATCGTCTATATTCGCTTTACGATAACTTATTATAACACGATTTTATTGGATTCGCTTGTGTATTTGTATCTATGCAAAAGCGTCTTTAACTCAGAGCCTGTGTGTAATTATTACTGCCCAATTTCAATAAAAATGTCGTGTACGGCGCTCCCTAACACGGCTACGCCTATGTGCGTTAACACCGTGCACGATATTTTTTTTTTTTCGAACTGTGTTTAGCTGTTAGCCCTACTGGCTTTTACAGCGTAACCGGGAGGAACCGTGCACGATAGGTAAAGCCGGGTCTGTATGTATGTAACCGAATCTTTGAAATTTATCTTTGAGCACTTTTAAATGTCGGTTTTATTTGAAAATTTACCTACTTAATGTTTTAAACTGGAATTTTTGTGGTATACAAATGTTTAAAAAGTAATTAATACATACCACGGCGGCAATTATACATAATATATTTTGGCATTATATCCACTCGAATCATTTAGATGGATCGTGTACACGACACATCTGCTTTAACACATTTATCAATGACAATATAATTTTTTGTAAAGGTATATTACACTAGGATTTTCAGGATATCGTTGAGAGTAAATAAATGTACGCACATGCTACCTCGCTTGAATAGATTTTTCTTTATACTAAGTAACAGGAAAATCTAGCTTAAACCAGCCAATCGAATCGGATTAAAACAAATATAAAAAAAATCGAAAACAATACTAGTTTTAAAAAACATGCTTTAACAGAAGACCTACCTAAAAGTACACAATCATTTTCAATAAGTTTAATATTAGAATAGCGTGATTAACAAAAAATATTGTTATTGAAGTGTGTGATGTGAACATTGATAATTGTTGTAAGCACCCATTGCTTTTAGACATAATAAAACATACACTTTTTAATTTTCTAAAGCTATTATACAATTACTATTAGGATACACTCTCCCTAAATATATCAAGTTGTAATTTTCAAACGATAATAAAATGTTTTTTCATCCACTCAAGTTCAAATAAATTTTTACAACTAAAAAACATTTTCAGCATTTGCAGCGCTTTCTATTGAAAGCTCACGCAAAATGTTTAAAAGTGTCTATCTACGTCATCAATTGAAGATGTTTTACGTAGGATGTCTTCTATAATGTTTGTATTACTTGTTTTTTTTTTTTTTTTTAAAGATACACGTATAAAACGGAACCCATGAAAATACTGGTTGAGTTTTTTTGGAGAACATTTTGTTGTGAATTAATTTTTATGTCGTCACAAAGAAATACGTTACCATTCTTGACGTAACTTCACGCCTTCTTAGGTGTAGGCGAATATTAGTTATGTAGACCAGTTGTAGTTTATCTTTTGCGCGGTTATGCTACCCTAGCATTCATCGCGAGTGTATTATTTTTCGTTTGTTTGTTTTCAAACTTTATAATGGCCCACAAAGTTTCTTACGAAGGAAAACAGGGAAACCAAGTTTTGATCTCAATTAAATTGACCACAGACCTTTCAGTATTGTTAATGTGAGTCACAATTACGCTTTTAATTAAAGAGCAAAATTACTTATAAATTAAAAAATCCAGAAATAAACTGGTTTACGAAAATATAGTTAGATTGATATTAAGTGCAACTCATCGCATCTAGACATTTATAAGACTAATGAAAAAAAGCAATATACTAATGGTTAAAGCGGCTAATAATTTTTTGCAGCCATTTCCCAAACCTCTTGATTTTCGGAACCCTCATCGAAACCTAGCAGAATAAAGTTTCTACTATAAGCTGATATTCCGTGAAGACCTGGCACTTTTCTGCAAGCCAGCCCAAATACGACCGGTCAATCATTGGCTGCAGCTGGTCTTTACCATTGTTGAAATTATATATTTTTTTAATTGAGCACGTAGTTGGGATATTTTTTTTATTAACCGACTTAAAAAAAAGTTTACCAAGTCGTCTTCTTCTTTTATGTGTGTTTAGATCGGCAACCTTTTCTTATAGAAGGTCCATTAATGTTATGAATATATTGGCCACGTTATGAAATTATTGGCCATGTGGGCCACGTTTAAAAAGCAAAACAATTTTTTTGTATTTTTATCCAAAATTTATTTGCTCTCACTTGTATACATGCAGGCAGCTCAGGCAGCACGCGATGGGGAACTATGCGCGTAACACCGCCATTAACAGCTAGTTAACTTATAAATTTTTATATGCAATTAAATAATAATCGGCTACGTAGAATTTAGGGCAGTTCTCTAAATTGTATACTATTCGTGAGCTGCCTCGTTACCTTGAAGTTAACGAATGCTATTTAGATATTTGTAAGAGTGATTAAAAATTGCAACGACATAATTATAGGCAAGTTTTGGAGGGCGTTCGTTTTATACACCGCAAGAATATAGTACACCGCGATTTGAAACCGGAGAACATTTTACTTGATGATCAACTCAACGTTAAGATCACTGATTTTGGTTTCGCCAAGGTGCTCCAAGATGGGGAGAAGCTTTTTGGTAAGAATAATACCTTTATTTTGAAAGTTTTACTATGTTTTATTTTAATGGACAAAACAGCAACTTAATTTATTTTCTAATAAATCATAAAATATCAATTCCTCCGCTATCGAACACGAACCTCTTAAAATGTCCATAGAATGAAATGAATGAAAGTTTTAAACCATTCTAAATAAATGAATAAATATTTTGAAAAGGTATGTTCTTTCTAATCCATAGTTGTGGTCTTTGGTAAAGGAAAACATCGCGGAAACTTGTTTATGCTGAGTTTTTTGCAGTATTTGTAGTCTGCTGACATGGAGAGCACCTTAGTCGTGTCGTGTAAAAAACCCTCTCTCTTACGAATGAGGACGCTTGTGCCCAGCAGTGGGACATTAATAAACCGCTGTCAACCTTTTGCTGCCTTATTGGTCTAGTGATTAGCGTGTTCGTCTATAGTCATGAGGTCCGGGTTCGAATCCCGGGTCGGGCTAATTCAAGTTCGATATGAATTTTCTATTAGGTATAGAAGTTGAGCAGTTGGCGGTATGCTGCACCCCCGTGCTTCGGATAGCACGTTAAGCCGTCGCTCTGCGCCTGATCTCTCTCTGGTCGTGTCGGATTGCCGTCACACCAGACTCTTGAGATTGAAGGAATAGAGAGTGTACTTGTGTAATGTGCCTGTCAATCCTAAGTGACGCAGCTCGGTGGGTATAGACCCACCGCGCTGCTTCACTTCCCACTTCTGGGTTCAGAGCATAAGCTCTTAAAATCCCTCTCTTCTGTGAGTTAGGAGGCCTGAGCCCAGAAGTGGGAAGTTAATGGGCTGCTGCTAACTTTTTTACATAAACTGTACTGATCTTAGGTTTCGAAATAAGATATAGTTTTAGATAAAGTTTTAATGCTAAATTTAAATCATAGAATTAATTCAGTTTATAAAATACTTCAGTTAACTTTTTTTCATAAAGCAATTTATTTAATGAAATTATATTAATATGGTTTCTATTTGTTAGATAAACAAATAATTAATAACTATGACTTTATTTTGTACGAACGCTCAGTTACGGTTAATTTTCCGATATCTCACAGATACCGGAACACAGATTTCGTGCTTGGCTATACGTCTTTGCTATTAGGGTGTTAACTAGCCACCGCCGAAGCCTTAGCCGAATGGGGAAATTCACCATATGGGGAATTCATGTTCGACTATAGCCATGAGGTCCTGGGTTCGAGTCCCGGGTCGGGCTCTTTCGAAATAGATATTGAGTTTTCTATTAAGATTTTCTCAATATTTGCCCGAAGTTGGGAAGTCGGCGGTGTGATCCACCCCCGTGCCTCGGAGAGCCCGTTTAGCCGTCGGTCCTGCGCCTGATCTCTCTCCGGTCTTGTCGGATTGCCGTCACGTCGGACTATGTGAGAGTTGAAGGAATAGAGAAATACACTTGTGTACTATGCCTGCCAATCCGCAGTGGAGCAGCGTGGTGGGTCTATGCTCTAAAACCCTCTCTCGTATGAGTGAGGAGGCCTGTGCCCAGCAGTAGGACGTTAATGGGCTGCTACTTACTTACTTCTACCATACCGGGGATCGAACCCAGGACCTCTCCTCGTAAAGTGCGTATTCGCATCACTGCGCCAGCGAATCCGTCTAACCCGTTTTGGCTTAGTAACGAAAATAGATTTTTAACAAATTTATTAAAAATGACATATAGTAAACTAGTAAAGTCGCAGTATGTAGCTAGGTTAGCTAACACCTAGATGCGGTCTGATGAATTCAACTGCATGCTTGTGTTTAAGTTAAAACTAGTTTATACTTTATACCTTCCATTATTCGCTTTGTTTATTAATTATTGTTAGAAATAATTCATGCGAATATATCTTTTCCTGCGCAAATTTTTTTTTAAGTATAAAGTGTAATAAGATCTTGTATACTTCAGTATATAAGCATTTCTTAAAATACAATATAAGATGACGGTCCAACTTTAGCTAAAATACGTAAAACAATAATAATACAAAAAAAGCCAAATTTTTGTTTCTTTTTATATTTTCTAAGATATCCATTTTAATCTATTGTTAAAAACTGCATTAAAAGCTGTAGAATGGTTTTAAAGATCTAAGCGAACAGTTAACGGAAGAGACTTTCCTTAATACTATGTAATGGTTGATGAAATATTTCTACTTCATTGATATTTAATATTACAGAATTATGTGGTACTCCTGGATATTTGGCGCCCGAAACGTTGAAAGCTAATATGTTTGAAGACGCCCCTGGTTACGGAAAGGAAGTTGATATGTAAGATATGCTTTTAAAACGGACATACCCGCACGTACGCACTCACCCATTCACACACACACTCATAAATAGTACACAATGCACTAAGAAATGAATGGTTAATGTGTCTTTCCCACTTCTGGGGAGCATATTCAACTAATATCATATAATACAATTTTTTGGGAAACAAAGTGACTACATCGCTTTAAAACGTATAGTATAAAAACATACCTGCTTTAATATTATATTTTAAATATGGCTTATTTAATTTTATTCATTGATTAAGTTCTATAACACTCAAATGACACAGTACATACATACTCTGCTTAATTGAATTATTATAAACTGTAAAAGTATTTGTTTTAAGTTCTTCATTATGTTATTTTCTTTGCCTTGTTATTTTAATTATTGTCTATGTTTATTTCTTAAATTGTTTTTGTTATTGTTAAGGAAGAGCGGAGTCTTCCGCCACAGGGCTAACTTCCATCATTAAAAGAAGGCTCCAACCTGTTTTTTTTATGTTAAAGTGCTGAAGTTAACGAAATAAACTGTTTTTATTCATATTATCGCTTTTCAAAATTTTTTATTATTCGGGATTGCCTTATCCCAAATAATATTGTGATGAGGGATGAGATGAGTGAGTAAGTTTAGTTGTTTGAAATCGCCTTTGCATTCCGGTTAAATATTTTTAAAGTTTATAACTGATATAAGTAAGATCAATGTTTGTGTTTTTTTATAATCATTTCATATTTATCTATGCGTCTGAACTCATTCAAAACGGTCAAACAAAATGTAATGAACGTGTTCAGAAAAATTAAAAAATGTTTGATAATTCTATCCGTTATATAACGGATTTACCTATATTTCCCCATTATACAATAAAATAAATAAATTGCTAGGCATATAATGTATTATATATATATATTATATATATATATTATATATATATATATATTATATAATCTTTAAGTATATATGCATGTTAAGTGCGACATGGTTTTAAACGCTAACATATAAACGGACTGTAAATCTTATTGTAATTTATAGATAAAAAAATGCTCGCATAAACGCCTATATACATATATGCACGCACAACCACACACACGCTCAATAACCGTTTGACACAGGCAATTAGAAATAAATTTAAAACTTCATAGTATTAATTAATAATCATCTAGTTTTGAAAAAAACCGCGCTGTTTTTTTTTAATTGTACAAGGTTTTAGAGGGCGTACGATGTATATTTTCGTTCGGAAATATTGTAATTTGCAACTAATTAACCTAATTACCAAAAGAACCGTATATAAAAGATAATTATTTGTCTATTACAGATGGGCTTGCGGAGTCATTATGTTCACATTGTAAGTAATAACTTTTATATTGCTTTTAATTTGACGACGATCTCATCTAATGGTTAAGTGATGATGCAGTCTAAAACGGTCACACGTGGTAAAAGATAATTTATCTTTTACAATTTTTGCAAATCGTTAAAAAAAAAAATTTATTTTTGATATTCAGGACCGAAAAGATTAAAGAAAAAGGACATCCTAGTGCGTTTATTAGAGATCCTGCTCCGACCAGTGCGCGAAATCCCTCTTAACTACACATTTTATGGACATTATTATATATGAATGTTAATCAAATTTAGTAAGTGTAGCTCATTAATGTCCCACTGCTGGGTGCAGGCCTCGTCACTCATACGAGAGAACGTTTTAGAGTATAGACCCACTATGCTGCTCCACTGTGGGTTGGCAGGCATAGTACACAAGTGAACTCTCTATTTTTTGATATGACGGGACTTCGACGCGACTAGAGAGAGATCAGGCGCAAGACCGACGGCTTAACGTGCTTTCCGAGGCTCGGAGTTGGAGCACCTCGCCAACTTTCCAACTACGGGCAATTATTGAGAAAATCTTAATAGAAACCTCATTTTTGAATTACCTTGTCCCGGGACTTGCACCCAGGACCTCATGTCTATGGCCGGACATGCTAACCACTAGACCAATGAAGCAGTCAAAGAATTTAATAAATGATAATATAATGTATAATAATAATAACCACGAGCGCCTACAATTAAATTAAAATTATGACGGCGTGCGTACTAAGTACACATGTCGGAAGTGAAACTTCTTTGGCAAACTAATTTTTAAGTCTTGTTCATATTTATACAAATCTGTAGATTTCCAAAAGTTAGAGGTAGGGAAAAGGAAGATATGTTAGGAATTTGATGAATTTAATTGTCATTAAAGTATTAAAAGTTCCGAAACACAAATAATTTATCGAAATCTCAAATGGCGAATCTTAAACAAAAATGCCACGTGTTTTTGTCAATAATAGAAAATAGACAATTTATGAAATATTTTTCTTTTATATTTTATGAAAAATAGTATATTAGAACGTGAAATGACGAGTAGCAAATTAAAATGCCACATGTTATTTATAAATATATAAAATTTACCGTCAACCGAATTAGCATAAAAACCTGCACATCTTCGAGATGCTAATAACGCGTTTCATCCATATAATTTTACCCTCATGCGCCTAAAGAAGTTTCACTTATTCCTTTACCGGAAATCGAACCGTGTTTTTCCACATTCACGTCCTGCGGAGCTATGTTCTAGAAAGCATTACATTGTGCCGTTTCAGTATCGTCATGTTACTTAACACTTATCGGTTATTTTAATTTTCTATACGATAAACTAATGAGTTTCGTATAGCCAAAACAATCAATTATGTAATCGATATTAATGTTTGTCGATTTGAATGTTATATGATTTCTTAAAATCCAGTGGCAAGGTTTGCGACTGTAACACATCCGGAATTGATAAATTTTAACGAACCTGGTGTTCATATTCTTACGTCGTGCTTTTTTTTTAACTTTTGCGTACAGAAAACTCATTGCTCTTAGTAGTCGGCACGTTCGGCTATAGACACGAGATCCTTTGTGCCATTAAAAAATCAGTATTGAGTTTTCTGTTAGCAATTTCTCAGTATTTACCCGAAGTTCGCGGTGTGCTCCATTTCCGTGTCTCGGAGAGTACCTTGTGCCGATTATTTTTCGATATGCACAGTTTAGTGGTTAGCATGCTCGACTGCAAACATAAGGTCCTAGATTATATTCCCGGGTCGGTCCACACTCAATATTTGCCTGAAGTTGGTAAGTCGACGGTGTGCTCCGCCCCAGTGCCTCGGAGAGCACGTTAAGCTGTCGGTCCTGCGCCTGATTTCTCTCCGGTCGTGTCGGATCCCGTCACATTGGACTATGAGAGTGAAGGAATAGAGTGTACACTTGTGTACTATGCCTCACAATCCGTAGTAGAGCAGCGTGGTGGGTAAATGCTCCAAAAACTCTCTCTCATTTGAGTGAGGAGGCTTAATAAGCTGCTACTTACTTTCTTTTCTTTTAAGAGTTAGTTTAAAAATAACACAGTTTTGACGGTCTCTCTGCCGCAATGGTATAAGTACTTGCTTTGCTAGCAGATTTCTCGGGTTCGAGCCCAGGCAGGAGGAATATAGGAAATTGCATTTTCTTTATCTGAGTTTGGTCTGTGTTGAAACCATAAGAGGTGACGTGTCTCTTACCAGATTCGATCTTAGACTGTTACCATCAGATGTGATCAAAGTCAAGCGCTAACCTGACAGAATTAAAAAAATAATACAAAGCACTCCACGCTCTTAGAACAGTGACATTAAGTATTCTGGTCACTAATTTAATTATTATGTTAGGAATTATTTTCTATTTTTCATTTGATTATCTCTAAAAGCGTGTATTTAGTTAAGTTAAACTATAATTTATACATAATTATAAAACGAGGTATATTAATGATACACATGTAAAATATTTCCTGTTTTGTGTAGGTTAGTAGGATGTCCACCATTTTGGCACCGGAAGCAGATGGTCATGCTGCGGAACATCATGGAAGGGAAATATTCATTTACTAGCCCCGAATGGGTTGATATTTCAGGTTAGTTTATTTTGTTATAAGAACTATTCCATCCTTGATCTGTTCGAAATTAGCCAGAATTCGCTGATAACATAAGGATAACGCTTAACCCTAATTCCGAGCTGCGACAGAATAGATGCGTTGGTGCGATTAGCTGTCCAAGGCTTTCTGAGTTTGCGCCTCCAAAACCACATCTCCAACGCATCTATTCTTTGGTTAACAGTTAACAAATTTACGAATATTTCATTGCAGAAGATCCTAAAAACTTGATCAGGCGATTTCTTGTAGTAGATCCGAATGAAAGGATCGAACTTGACGATGCATTGATGCATCCATTCTTCAATACAGTGGTGAGCTTCTCTATATTTATGCTATTATGGTACATAAACACCAAAATATATAACGCTCAATTAACCGTTCCCTTCCCCGCTATAGTCAGGCTCTATTTTATTATAATTTAAACTATATCCTTTCAAGCATAGTTATAATATATGTATCCAACACGTGAATTAAATTCTCTGAATGTGTAACAATACACACAAACTACTCTTAACGTAGTCGTAATTTATTGTTAGTAAAAAAAATTATTTCATTCGCGAAAAATGTTTGTTGTAATAAATAATAGAATTAGGCTGATCGCGTCTCTTTATCGCTCGTTCTGACATCGCGAGTGCATGTTGTAACGATGAGTCATGTATTAACGTGCGTGGATCCAGAGTTCGTATATTTATAAGACGTTATCACGTTTATTTAACACTTTTGTGTTTAGTTATTACGTAGATGGAACATACATTTCATACGATAAAAGTTTCGAAATACATATTATTTTGAAAAAGACTTAACGTGGTGTGAACCATTTTTAAATTCCGATAGTTTAATTCACACGTTCAATCACAGTATTTTACTATAACTTAGTAATTATATTTTGCGATTGATTTCTTAATTGATGTCGCGATTGGAAGAAAAACCTAATCAACAATTATAATTGGTCATAAAATTAGAGACATTCTGTACGTCTTACCAAAACATAAAAATGATTTGATCCCTATACATTTTACTTAATTATAACCCGTTTGATGCAATATTATTTTTAATATGCCAGCCGTTTTTCTCTATATCTAAATTAATCTGGTGATTTAAATGAGAAAACATTTATATTTATGCAAACCATGAAATACATATTTCTATTTTCCAAATATTGACTTTAAAAAAAATTCTGTTTACACAATTTTTTAACATATGTGATTCTTGCTCTCGCGACCTCAATTAACGAAAAATTAGGACCCTTTTTTACAGTGAAATATTTAACATGCCAAAAATCCAATTTTGTTTTTACATTTATCGATTTCAACTTCTATTTTTTCATAAGCTTCTAATGTTTTCAACATTTTATACTGTTTTTATACTGACGCTGATCTTTTTTCGTATTAATACCATCATTTTTGATAACATCGCTGTGTCTAATTTTCAGCGAGACACAAAACTGCTTAAAGTAAATAATTATCATACACTATGAAATTGTGTATGTAGCACAGTACAGCTTTGCTCTTTTGCACCCATTTTAAATGTTTATTTATGCGTTTAGGTAAAATATAAACACGAAAAAGGTTATATAACACAGTTTTACCAAGCAGATTTATTAGTCTGGGACTAAACGTGTAAATAAATTATCATAATACTTAATTTTTATACAATATGTGTAGCTGTTGTAGCATGTAATATTGCATCATAGCGAATATCTACGAACTGTTTATTCATAAATATCTATAATTGTTATAAAAGTTATTATTTGTGAGGGTTCCGTAGTAAGAAAATAAGGAAACTATCATTAAAATATACTTCGTCACTTAAAACGAATGAAGAAATATATGATTGTTAATGAAGTTTCACTCTTAAAATTCTTCTGTTATACTACCGTTTCGTTTTGATATAAGAGACAGACGATGGTAAAAATAAAAGTTTTTACATAAAAAGTTCTCAAATTCATTAGATAGCACGAAAATGAACGTTCTCTACGTTAGCTTCCAAGCCATACACTTCAGATTTCGATAGATGGCGCTGTGAAAATTTTCACAATATACATTAAATTAATGAATTAATATTTGCAAAGCCATTAATCAAGTATCATCCACAGCAAGTTTAAAACAAATTTATTTGAATTTGCTTGGATGAATAAAAATGTATTTTATTACCCACTGAAAATTTAAACAAGATATAAATAAAAAGCACGTCCTTTGAATTTTGAATAGAGACTTTATAACAATGATTTGGTTACCCGCGAAATGTAAATAACCAGTTCGTTATTGTTCGCTATGATGGCATATTTCTACAATGATGTTCCCTGGTAGCTTTGGGACCAGGATATGACACCGCTGAAGAAGTCTTACTCCGGTGCCAGCCGCAAAATGTCCAGGATCGACGAGTTGGCCATGGTAAAGATATAGGAGTTTGAGTTTTCACATTAACTTACACAAAACACGTTGTTTCACATCACCACTACATATTACTACTATAACACTACCCAAAAATGGTGACTAAAATATTATACATTACATAAACATATAAAAAACAAAAATTGTTCATACATTCGTCCGTTAAAAACCGTCGCGTTTGCCTTTTTGAAGGGAAATTTCTTCAGACCCATGAGGATAAATTTTTCCGGATGAAACGCGTGATTAGCATCACGAAGATTTGCAGCGTTTATTTATGTTAATTCGTTTGAAGGTTAGGTAGTTTTAATATTTACAAAATAACATGTGGCATTTTAATTTGCCACTCGTCATTTAATATAGGTACTATTTCCCATATAATATATATAAATAAATTCATAATTTTTTAATTAAAAAACAAAATTTAACTACTATTTTTTAGTATTGACAAAAACACATGGCATTTTTATTTACGATTCGTCATTTGAGATTTCGATAAATTTGTATTAATTTTCGGCACTTTTAATATTTTAATGACAATTAAATTCCTAACATATCTTCCTTTTTCCCTCCAAGTCTCATTAAGAAAACGTAATAATTAGTATGCCAAAGAAGTTTCCCTTCTGACATCTGTACTTTGGACGCTTGCTTTTAAGAAAATTTAAAGCAAGCCTACGTAAATGTAAATATAACAAAATACGAATATTTCCTTATGCCCACGTGATCAATAACTATACGGCTGACATCGCGGGAACAAACAGCCGTTTCTTCCAGTATCACTTTTGGGTTGTTTGATCGCAATGTAAAAGTCAATATATACGGATTTCCCCATATTCCCACGGGATAGGATAATACGAGGTTGAAACCGTAGGGAACTGCTACTTTTATTATTTGAAGTAAAAACCATTTTTGGATTGTTTCATATACGACACATTGAGTAATCAGCTAAAAACATTGTCGTATTTAGTGTAACACACATACAAAAGATTTACGCAAATAATTAATATGTCCATCGGGTTACATAGCACTAACACAAAAATAACTTCGAAATGTATAACACTTTACAAAGTGGCATTATAATATGTACATTGTAATGCCACTTTGTATACTTGTTTTTTATATGACTATAGTAATATGGACAAATTGAGATATTTTAAAAATATAATCGATAACTAAAGGTTAAAAAAATTCTGCCTTAAACGACAACATCGACAATAATTTGTCAATTTTATGTGCCAACGTAAACGTTAATTATATTGGGATTACTATACTTTTCAAACATAACACTTACATAATTATATACGAACTTTACAAAAGTACTTTACCCTACATTGAATGAAAAATATTCCGCTTCTAGTATTAGTTGCTTGTTTGTCGCATGTGCATCTTGTTTTTTAATCGATTTCTAGTTAGTAGTTACATATAAGTATTAAAGTTAATTGTTGTCTTGTTATGTTGAAAAACTATTCAAATTTTTGTAAACTAAAAATGTAAGTTAACATTTTCCAGGAGTATAGTTTTTACATGGGTTATCGTAAAATGAGACACTTTAACATATAAACTTTTCTTATATATCTTGTATTTATATACGAGTTTATCGTATTAAGTAAATTAAAAATACTTCGGTTATAATATCTAACTATATAGTATTCTAGTAATGGGAATCAATTGGTATGTGGGAATCTGATTTTGGTGTATATATAATTGGTTACAAATAATAGGAAATACATTCAGAACTTGATTTAAGGTAAGTAGCAGCCCATTAACGTCCCACTGCTGGGCACAGGCCTCCTCACTCATATGAGAGAGGGTTTTTAGAGCATAGACCCACCACGCTGCTCCACTGCGGATTGGCAGGCATAGTACACAAGTGCACTCTCTATTCCTTCACTCTCATAGTCCGATGTGACGGGAATCCGACACGACCGGAGAGAGATCAGGCGCAGGACCGACGGCTTAACGTGCTCTCCGAGGCACGGGGGTGGATCACACCGCCAACTTCCCAACTTCGGGCTAATATTGAGAAAATCTTAATAGAAAACTCAATGTCCATTTTTGAATTGGCCCGACCCGGGACTCGAACCCAGGACCTCATGTCTGTCGTCGAACATGCTAACCACTAGACCAATGAGGCAGTCCTCATTGGTCAACTTGATTTAAAAAGTAAATATTCTACAAGTAATATAAAATAGTACTGACCGGGTGAATAAAAGAGTATTTTATTGTCGACTGAATATTTTAAGAAGATATTTGCTCTTTTTATTTAAATTTGTTGTAACAGTAGGAAATAATTTGTCAAAATTCAACTAATGTTATTTTCATCTCGCTGCTAGATTTAAAGTTCGATTTTTAGCCTGTGTATGCGCCACAAAACTGATTCGTGCTTTCCCGGTTAAATTCACTTTTCCTCCCAGTAACCTAACAACGACTTATATAACGATAGTTAATGTTTTACTTATTGAATAAAAATCGTATACGCTATTATTTACTTATAAATCTAGTCATCTCTTGATTCTTGAATGATTATTTTTTTAATGTCAGGCCATAAAATCAAGCGGATTCAATGCCCGCGCAAAGTTGAGATTGGCAATGTTGACGGTTCGTGCAGCAGTGCGCCTGCGCCATTTGCCTCACACGTCAACGCGTGCACTTCAACTATGCGATGCGTTGCGGGATCCGTACACTATGCGAGCGTTGCGTAAGGTGAGATATTACATTTCTATTCTACTCTTACTACATGTTTTAAAAAAAGGTAAGTAAGTATCAGCCCACTTACGTCCCACTACTGGGCACAGGCCTCCTCACTCATATGAGAGAGGGATTATAGAGCATAGGCTCCACTGCGGATTGGTAGGCATAGTACACAAGTGTACGCTCTATTCCTTCACTCTCAGAAACCTACGTGACAGCAATCCGATACGACCGGAGACAGATTAGGCCGAGGACCGACGGCTTAACATGCCCTCCGAGGAACGGGGGTGGATCACACCGCCAAATTTCTCCCAACTTCAGGCAAATATTGAGACAATCTTAAACGTCAATATCGATTTTTTTTAATTGGCTCGACCCGGGACTCGAAGCCAGGACTCATGTCTGTAGTCCAACATGCTAAGCACTAGACCAATGAAGCAGTGAAGATTATAAATATTACTATATTACTACAAGACTATAAAATAGTTATAAAAAATATCAATTTCCAGGGCCGCCTAGCACGAACTTCTTAAACTCATTACCTAGAAATAAACTTCAAACCATTGACATGAGTTTTCAATAGATGGCGATGTATAACACTTAGCAAAATAAATCTAATTAAGGAATTAATGTTTAAAATAATTAATTAATAAACGTCAAGTATCATGTAATACTAATTTTAAGAAATGTATTTGAATTTGAGTTTAATAAAAAATATTTAATTAAATATTGAAAAATTAAGTAACATAGTTGAACCTCCATAAGCGAGCGTTCTAGGGACCGCGATTTGTTTTTCGCATAAGGTGGTTTCTTTCTAACTCTAGTTTCTTCCTTATGGAGACAGAAATGGCAATCCTCATATATTAGAGAAGGTACAATCCTATAAACCCTCTCTTCCTATAAGTGAGGAGACCTGAGTCCAGTAGTAGGACGTTGTATGCGTTTATTTTTCTCATTTTTGAAGTGAAACTTCTATAGGCGTATGAGGGTAAAATTTTTACGGATGAAACGCGTGATTAGCGTAACGAAGACGTGAAGTTTTTTTTATGTTTGTTTCTCTTTTCTAAATTTTAAAATCGAAAACAAAATTGAATTAATAATTTTAAATATTGACAGAAAACAAGTGATATTTTTATTTACAATTCATCATTTGAGATTTTAATAAATAATTTGTATTAATTTTCAGTATCTTTAAATTTTAATGACAAATAAATAATTCATGAAATTCCAAAAATATCTTCCTTTTCCGCCCTCTAAGTCTCGGAAATTAGATTTGTATAAATATAAACAAGACTTAAAAAATTTGTTTTCCAATGAAGTTGTACTTCTGACATGTGTAGTTTACGATAAAGTCGTCAAAATTCTTTACGTGATTAATGAATTAGTTGGTGACAGAAGCTAGTAAATAAATATATATTTTTTAGGTAATCGATGGCTGTGCTTTCCGTGTGTACGGGCATTGGGTAAAGAAAGGCGAAGGACAAAACCGCGCGGCGCTCTTTGAGAACATGCCCAAGACAGAGCTGAAGAGCCTCTATGTAAGCAACTTGAGCCGATAGCTTCGGAGTCAACATTTCAAGCAATACCCTTTGCCGCTTCTGTTCAACGTCACTCGGTAATACCTGTTTATAAAAGGCTACAGCTAAAACTCTTGTTTCCATGTAGGTACGAACATCGAACACGAACATTTTATTACAACAAGTGATATAAAACAAATTAAGTAATTTCATAGCACGAAGTTGCTTCCGCTGTCTGTTTCGATAGATATTTTAAACTATTCAACGGAATTAAATGCAGTATTCAGCAGTTAATAAAGTGATTTAAGAGGAAGGTTTATAAGTATAATACTGTTAATGTTTGTTGTACAGAAAATCCGAAAAATTTGTATACCAAATAGCGTATCTTAAAAATATCTGTAAAAATTACGTTTGGCATATATTTATCTCCAAAGGACAAACCACATTAACGATTTTTAATTTTTACGAATCACGAAAAAACTATTAATTACCTAGCTATTTTATACAGTACAGTATTATTCCTTATACAGTGAAATACTAATGAAACATACGTTGTATATTTCATAAAACTGTCTGACTCTATAAAAACATAATATATATATATAAGTACGTATGTGTGTGTGTGTGTAGATACATTGGTAATTAAAAAAATATGAATGATTTGTTAAATGATACAATCAGTAGATCAATAAGATAGTCTTTACATATGATATGAAACATTTTTGTTTTTTCAGATTCGTCGAGTTGGCAGACCAGCAGAAGCCATGAGTCAGGATATAAGGCCCGAACAAGCGTGTGTTACGTAGGTTAGTCGTATCGTTGGCCATTTTTATAGTAACCATAGGAAAATTAGACTAATTACATCGCGTATTTTCACATGTAGTGACGTCAGACAGGCGTCTAGTCCGAAAACCTTTTATTTAATAAAAAAATTGTAGTTAGAAATCTCCCTAAAATATAGCAATAATTAATACAATAATTAAGAAGAATTTTCGGATATGTATATCTCTTTACTATTGTATTTAGATTAATGATATTATTCTTTAGTATTATACAGATACATATGTGTACGTTTTTTTTTTATAACAGACTATTGATATGATGAATTTACTAGTGTACGTTGCATTACGTTACGTGCACATCAACACAGAGCTTTTTTGTGGACATTTCGAAAATATAGAAAAACAGCCGTAGGAATTTAAAAAAAAGAATTTGTTAAATAATTGAATAATAAATATAAGTTCACATTTTATTTACAAATTATTACGTTTTTAAACAATACCAAAATAATTAACTTTATATTTTCCACAAAATACAACGGCAAAGGCTGGGTAGGGTTAAAAAATATTAGTAAAACTTACAAGTATAAGAGTGCCCCCACAAAATAAGTGACATATAAGACCTGTATTATTCTATTGTCGATACATTTTTCTATACATTTTAATTTAAAAATAACAATCGATATAACGTTTTAGTACATTTGCCCCTATAAAGGAAGGAGACAAATTACTCCCTTATTTGATACTCTATGCGCTAACCTTAAACATACCATTTTTTTTATGTTTACAAAATGAAAGGAAATGTTTTTGAAGTTATACTTCTTTTGGCGCATTGGGGGAAAATAAAAGTAAAAGTAGTTAGTTTTTTAATATTTTATAATCACATGTAATACCTTAATTATTTTATTAGATTACTAGTTAGATATGTTGTGACATTGAAAACATATCAACGTGACATTCTTATTAAAATTATAACTTTCAGACTCAACTATAGAAAACAAATTATAAACTTTTTATATTCAATGAAAATTAGTTTACGTTTATTATTTCTACAAACGTAGAATAAGGCGGAAGGTAAATTTTATTGAAAAGATTTTTATTTTGTTACGCCACAGAAGTATAACTTCTTACGTGTGTATATAAGTGCACACTTATTTTATTTTCTCCTCTGGCAATGAACTTAGATATAACCAAAATTAAAAGTACGTTATTCTAGTAAGCTTACACACTATTGAATCCTCCAGTACAGTCATATTTTCATATCGACGCTAGTAAACAAACATGTAGTAAACCGTCAATCCAAAATTGTTCAACAGAACCGAAAAAGTTTTCATAAAAACAAAAGACATTACTCTTTTTACACTATATTTATATTATATGGCTAAACAGATTGGGTTTAGTGGAATTATCCTGAAGTTTTATTAAAACAAAAATTTGCGGATTACTATGTGTTTTATTGCGTCGAAACATTATTTCCAATATGATGATGATACTAAATGACAACTTAAACTTTCAAATTACTATTCTTTCTGTGTGGAGTCCAGAAATCTAGTATTTTCTATGATCATTATTACAATATATATTATACTAACGCGCGACGTCGTCTTTTTTGGGTAACATTTTCATTAATTTAGGCAAATTATTTTACAAATAAGAAACATACGAACAACACCACCGCAACCTCCCTTATGGGTAGAATTTTTTAAAATCCGTTCTTACCTGCAAAAGGAATATTCCTACCAAATTTTAAGTCTCTACGCCTTATGGTTCCAGAGATATCGTGATGAGTCAATAGATACCTGGATATCTCTTACATATATTGTCGATATATAAGGTTAATTATGGTTGGTTTTGTACGTATATTATCAGATGTAGTAATTTGACTCCTACTTTCGTATGGAAACTGAAATTAAAGATGAGAACTTTAAGTACATATCTATTTTATGTCCTATTTATAAATGTCCATGAACAAAGTGTAAACCTTTTAATAAACTAACAACTTTGATGGAAGTTAATTCAAATGTGATATATAAATAGGTAGGATATAGGTTTCGTTTTATACACATTTACACCATAATGGCAAAGCAACTGGAAATCGCTAAACTTTATGTAGAAAATATCTATTTAAATGTTGCAATATTTGTATTAATATTCTCTATATATTTATGATATAAAACATGACAAATTTGGGAAACTAATATTTCCGATGCGTCTAGTAAACCGAAAAATACTTTACGTTTTATAATATCACTTATTAAAGTTCACGTGGTAAATCTGTAAAATTTCAAGTCAATTAGATATTTACAAACAGACATGGGACTGGTGAACTAATTACATTTTTGACATAAAGGTGACGAGATGCAACTAAGACACGTTTATATTTATATCTCCAATTTATATAATTACATTTGTATATACACTATATGCATAAAGAAAATATATCTAAATTATTTTCATACAAACATATTGAAATCGTAAAAAATAAGTACTTGTAATGTAAACAAACTAGTATTTATGAATTTCAATTTTCACGTTAATCACTCAATAATTCTTTACGTATTCATAACATTTTTGTTAATTAAAACATAATGTATATTATATTGTATAACATATATTATATACTCCCAGCATAAACATACGTGGAAATGATGTATAGTTGAATTGAATAAATGAATTTAAAAAACTGACATATTTGATTTTATAATGAACGTGTGTATTACATAATTAATGTGTGTAGATATATCAACGGCCCGTACGTCATAAAACGTCAACTATAAAATCCAAATTTAGTAAGATATTGTTGTAAAGATAAATTATTTCGAAATCAAAAACCTCTATTGCAAAAAGCTCTTTTGAATTGAATTGGTGTCTGTACAGTGGTGACATAAACCACCACCGTTTCGGAAAGTTTGTTCCACTGAGAAAGAACCGGCAAGAAACTCAGTAGTGACTCCTAATAATATTGTTTTTATAGGTTACAATGTGTTTAGCTTCCTTGTGCAATCAAGTCCAATCATCTTTATCACTTAAATAATCTTCAACATTATAATATGCATTTTGGAAAAGGATTTTTTGACATTTTTCTTAAAATTATGTATAGACAAATCTTCCTGACAAATGATTTACTGTCTAAAATAGTACTTGACCGTTTATACGCAAGGGCCGTCGATATACTGTAGATAAAGTACACCTATCGTAAGAATTATATCCCAATGTTAAAAGACACGTAATTTTATTGAATATTCAATAATGATATGCACTTGTACATATTTAACAAGTATTAAAAAATATTAAAATTTCGATTTGTCATTGCTTTGCTTATGCAAATGAGATGGTATTTATACAGTTTGTATTTTTCTACGTATATCCTGGTAACAGTAATATAATCATCGAAAGTACAAAACGTTAAATTGTCTAAAATGCGAGTTGACGCTTTATATATAGGAGAAGTAGAATTATTTAAAGATATGAAATCGATTATAAATAGAAGGATTTAATCAAGGAAATCAATCATATCCTTGAGATATCTTGAAAGAATGAGTCATTTATTTTTATATTTGTCGAAAAATATTTCACAAAAGAGGGAGGTTTTTAGATATTGAGAAAGCTTCTAACGAATTAAGTCGTAAACTATATATTTTGAGTTATTTGTATTCACGTTTTGCTTTTATTGAAAACGAAATACATTTTTGATTACTGTTATCAAATGTTTTCTTTATATTAATGCACTCGATGTAAATAGTTATTTGTATGTAAATATAATAATTATTTGAATAATATAAAAAAAACATTATTGATTTTATAAGGTACTGAGTTATTACATCGAGTACATTACATAGATATAACTTTTATTGAACACAAACAACTAAATATAAACATTTTATTTGTTTCCGGTACTGAAGTTACTTTTCTGAATAACGTTTAAGATATTTAAAATTTCAGTTAATCCTGACTAATAACCTATTAATCATAACATATTTGGGTCTTAATTTTATATTTGCGTCAAGCATCACTTTTTTCCAAAATAATTTATTTTAATAATTTTATTTTAAAAGTCCTACGCATCTGCCCTAATGTACAAGCATAAGACAAATTTAATTAACTTTACAAAATGATTATTTGAGAATTCTGTTGTACTAAGTTATCTAATGTTTGAATTCCATCAAGTTTTTCTTACAATAACTAGTTTTTAATTGTAAAGCCAATAGTTTTCAGAATTTAATCTAAATTAATATTATAAAGAGGAAACACTTGTGTGTTTGTATGTATGTTTTTAACGTTTTCACACAAAACCTACTGGACCGATTTCAAAATTTTTTTTCATCTTTGAATTTTCACTGAGCGACTACTATATGTTACTTTCTAAAGAAATGGGGATCTCTAAGAAAAATTCATGATGGTGATAGAAAAAAAAACTGTACAATGTTATAGAAGGTGCTAATATCTTAATATCTACAATAAAGTCCGCGATACCAAATGTCCAACTACTGTAGTTATGCCACTATAACTACTTTTGTACATTTCAAAAGTTAATAAAAGTGCCGACAATAATCTTCCCATATTATTCAGATCTGTGTATTAATCCTTATCGTATTAAATGAAATAAAATGTTCATGTTAACAAAAATAAATCTATAGACTAACTTAATAGGACTTTGCACTGCCAGGAGATCGTATCTAGTATCGGTATCTCTAGTTAAATAAACAATTTTGAACTTCAGATTGGTTGGTCTGCCAAAGATTGCACTTAAATAACTAGGTACTTGTAATTTCTCAATTTCCGTTCAATTTTGGTGTTGGGTGATATTTCCTTCATAAAATGATGTCAAGTTTTTATAATATATTTAAAATGTTTATTGCACAAAGTGCTTATAGCTATAAAGTATTATCTACCAACCAACCTTTCTGGATTAAGAAAAAGTATGTCTTGAACATATATTTGATGTTAAAAAATAAACATTATAACCAATACTGTTTTCAAATATCTTTTATAGTAAGCCTAAGTAGTTAATTTTGGAATTTATATACTATGTAGATATAGTTTAATAATTGTATCGATTGGCTTAATAAAATATATAGTGCATATAGGTAGACGTATAGTTTTCCGTCCAGAGTTACGCGTTCGCCAAGATTTTATGCGAAAATAAAAAATTTCAACTTTTTATTCTGCGCGCGCCGTCGCCGGCGAAGTGAAAGTCGGCCGGAACGAGCCGCACGTGCTGCGCGGCCGCGCCCCGCGCCGCCCTCCTCGTTTCGCGATAATAAACAAAGCGTGCCGCGTCACCGCTCCACCGCCTGCATTCGATCGCCGCCGCCGCCCGCCGCCGCTCCAGCGGCTGCACTAGCATCGATCGCGCTCCCCGCTCCTTCACCGCGGCGCGCCATTGGCGGGCGGCTGAGGCCACGTGATGCGCGCGCCGCGCCGCTATTGGCGCGCGGAGCGGTCGGCCACGTGAGCGGCCGCCGGAGCGCGTGGCCAGTCGCGGCGTGACAGCGGGCGCGCTCGTACCGCGCGCGGCCGTGCCGCGCTCCCGACATGAGCCTCCTCGACACGCTGCTCGAGGCGGCGCGTTTCATCGAGCTGCAGGAGCGGCGCCTCCAGGCCGGTAAGTGGAGACGCGCCCGGCGCGGGCCCTCTCGCGCCCTGCGGCGAGCCGACGCCCGCCGCTCTTGACCTTGAGCGCCACGCAGCCGCGGCCCGCCCCGCCCCACGTAAACAAAGGAAGCCCGAAATTCGCCGATCGCCGCGACCGTTCGCCCGAAACTAGAATTATGCCTTACTATGTTACTGTGCGACGCCGGTGCCGTTGACCCTAGGGTTACTTTCGAAAAGAAGTGGCGATGGTGCAGCGGTCGCCTCGGCGCGAGCGAAAATCGCTCTCGCTGCGCGCTCGCCTCCACTCCGAGACGTCGATGGGAGAACTTGCGCCTGCGATTCTCGTCTCTAGTGACCTCTATGCTCCGTCGCCGCAGTATCGGTTATATTTTCATTAGTGCTCTCCGACTAGAGACGAGAATGACGACATCGTGTCAGTGAAGTGTATGAAAACTATTGCGCCTATAAATCGCGGCCGCTACCCTACGCGAGCGCCTACGCCGCATTCGTGTCGAGCGATACCTAGTCGAGTAGAAAGGCTGCCGTCGAGCGTTGTCGCGTATGGTATTTCCACTACCGTGTTCGTGAGGCGTAGCGTGCGCGGCGGAGAAGCTCGTTACGCAGTGGTCGCGGGCCCGCGGCGCGCTGCGAGCGGTCAGCTGATCGCCGCGTGTCGTGGCGCGGGGTACGCGATGCACCGCGCGGGGCGGGGGCGGGGCGGACCGGCTCGCAATGTGCACACGCATCATCCTGTAACTGCCTTTTCGAGCATTCACATATTCTTATTTTTTGTAGTCAAAATTTACCTTGAGTTTTAGCACAAGGCGTAGTTACGCAACTATTCTACGCGTCCATTGTGTCTGCTGTGTACTTACTATTGAGCGATGAACTCATGTTCTAGATGCATTATCGCAGCTGATAAAGGCGTAAATGCCGTGACACGTCTGGTAATTTTTATCAAACGTAAATTCGAACAATGTGTCCTTTTGTTTAATGTAGATGACCATTCACTTTGCAATACGAAAGCTTTCTGCGACCTATTTTAAAATAATCTTGTTTCATTTAATATCAATAAATTAAAGAAATTTACATTTCAGTTATCAAAGACGAAGTTTTTAAATCATGCGTGCTTACACGCAAGATTTAAAACACAACCTCTATTTACGACTACTTTGAATTATATCAAACTGGACAATATCTATTTCACGATAACAAATAAGACACATTACTACATTGATTTACAGAAAACTATTATACATACTCTATACTAATATAAACTGCGTTGGGGCTGTCAAGATTACAGTTTCATTCATTAAATGCAAAAGCATTAACACAACATATATATTCAAAAGCAAATAATTAAAATTGTACTTGTTTGTTTGGTTAACTTAATGGATATTATTAAGACACGGCTTACGTTGGCGGATTGGTATAAGTAATGTAAAGTATAGAAAACCATCTATCTGAACGGATGATATGTAAAATGTTTAGTTAGCCAGTTATGAAATTAAAAGCAAAACTTATAGGCTTGTATGCTGAATAAAATAAGCTGATAATTTTATGAGTAAATTTATAAATTATAAAAAAAGTTCACTTTATCAGTGTGTAATTATTAGTAATATTTTAAATCCGAAATACACTTTTCTACATAAAACCGTTCTATATAATTTTGAATGTTTGAATCTCTCACCCACTTGTTCAAAAAACAATTGTTCTAGAACAAGGTCAATCTGTTTGACGGATGTCGTTTGTCTAGGGTCACTAATAATTTATGCCATTTTCACGTAAAAAAATTGTGAATTATATATCAAAAAAGTGTTGGGTAATTTGAGATTTAATTATACATTATATCCCACCTAATAGAATTTCGTTGGCGACCAGTCATCTCATCGTATGCAAAACACAAAATTGTACGCTCATAGTCCAATGGTACGACAAGTCCGACACGAAAAGAGAGATCAGGCGTAGACCGCGGCCGTAACGTAATCTAAGAGGTACCGGAGGTGAAACAGACCACAAATATCCCAATTTCGGGCAAATACTAAGTTTTTCCGACCCTGAACTCGAAGCCAACCTCGCGCATAGAACAAAGTGGCCATAATATAAAGTTTGTCCTATACAAGAAAAAATATGGCAGAGCTTAACTGCAGTCAGTCATTGACAGTGGGTTTTAATTATGCTTTGCACGACCGGGGAAGTGCCACGTCCTCACAGATTACAAGAGTAGGTAGTCATATTATTTTATTAAGTTTGGTTGAATATGTTAGGATCCAAAATTCAAGGGGTATTGGGATGGCGAAATATCTTAGGCCTTTTAACTTGACAGCATTAGCGCCTCCAATGGTCCTGCAAGCTTGTACTGTCTAGGACAGAGAGAAAATACATCGTTACAATTTCCATTCTTAAGTAAAAACATAATTTTGAGGCTAAAATTATTATGTCATTGAATGAATAGAGATCCAGAAACCAAGATTAATTAGGTTGGTAAAATATTTTGACCCTTTAACCGGACAGCATTAGCTATTGAACAAGTTCTGCATATATCTATTTGTAATGGGTTTCACTTAGTATCAGCACAACTACTCCCTCATTTCATGAACATAAACGAATTGTCCACCCAAACTGTTCGTGGAACAATATTTATTCTGTTGTTAGTTTTAAGTTTGTAATGTAATCACACATAGTTCTTTGTTTGCATATTTTAAGTGGCGATAAATTAAGCCTTTAAATGTAATACCTAATGTTAGTGTGCATGAATTAATTTTGTTTGTACATATTGTTAATATTTTTTTACTAATAAAGAAATTTAATAACAAATATTTAGCATCAGATGAATCATATGCTCGTTTGCTGTTATATTTCTATAATAATCACGTCGTAGTATATACAGAGTATTTTTTACTATGTTAAGTCGAGCAATTGTTAAATAATACATTTTTTATGGCTGTTAACATTAAATAATCAGACAAAAGACTGGTTTAATGACAAATTCATCAAGTCAATTTAAACACGCGATTTTCTTATGTAAATAATGCCTTTATACTTGTCGGAGTAAAATGTAAGAAAGTTTCATAAATATCGTTGTTACAGATAGCATAATAGAGGACATTGCTTAATTATACATAACAAGATTCTAGCTCAAAAAATGACAATACTAACATCCCTCACAACTCTTTTGTTGCAATAAAAAGTAGCCTTTGTTCTTTTTCAGATTCTAAACTATCAGTCTCCAAATTTCATTTAAGTCAGTTCCGTAGTTTTGATGTGAAAACGCGACTGACAGAGTTACTTGCGTATTTAAAATATCAGTAAGGATGTAACAAAATGTATATTCGAATTTCATTATAGAAAATACTTGTACATACGTGCTGTTCGAAAATTTTAACAAATTCAATTATTGATGACATTTTGTGGTGGCAAAACATCATTTTTCCTGAGTTGAGTACTTATTTTTAACTTTGGCAAATGTAGAACTATTCTGGATTCTGCTGTGACCTTATATAACTTTTTGAATTATTTTGATTGTGTGATTACTCGTACAAACCATCAACATGTATATGATCTGAAAAAAAAACAGCATTACATAATCTTGAACAGATAGTTTTAAACCTCACAAAATAAATTAATAATAAACGTTTATTTGTTAGGATAGACAAGTATGTGAACAGCATTTAAGACAATTTCAAAGGCAGGCTGATTAAGGTTTAGTCTTAGATATGTTTCTAGCAGATGATTAAATGAATTTTCTGTTATACCTTTGTTAAAGTTCTTACATTATAGACAAGCTTAGGAAAGAGCTTTCGAATCGCCTCAATAGTCCGAGCAGTTATTACACGTTTTTATTTGATCAATTTTCTATCTAACTTATTATTATTATACGAGTCAACACAAAAATTTATTTTATAGGATACAATTTTGATAACTTAGATCATAGACGAATATCTAATATACGGCATGAAAGAGTTTGCTTTTGGATTTAGAATAAACGTTTTAGTGGCTTTAATTTCATTATGTGAAACAATGGTAATTTCTTTTCGTGTTTGTGCATAATTAATCGAAAAATAACAAAATAAAGTCGAGGGATAAATAACGAAAGTTTTTATTGACTATTATTTGTCATATCATTTCAATCAAAATTATCATTATATCAATCTTGAGTGTATTTCACTTTTTCACATATTTCATTGTATTTTAGGAAACTTTTTTGTTTTAATTTATAATGACTGCAAAGCAGAATGCATCCCTTGATGAGGCTTGGGCAACTTTGAATATTTCTCTTCATACAAAGGAAACTAAAATTATGTAGCCCCTAACGAAAATCTTATAAACAAACAATAGTTATTACAGAGACATCGTGAATCTTAACACCAAGGCTCCATTAAGGTCGCCACCAGCACCGGGCGATCAGAATGGTGAAAGGGATTGGATGACCTCGCCATCACACTACGCGGTGCGAATGCTTCTCTAAATGTGCCCAATCTTTACAGAGTTATTCAACTGTATGTCTCGTTACTCTCTGATAGTTCTCTTTCTTATCTATTATGAATCCCGAGGTATCACACGGGTAGTTAATAATCCATACTTAATAATTTAGTATAACGTTTCTTCATTGTGTAGTAATTAAAATTTTTTCCAAATCCCAAAAACAAGGCTTGAACGGCCTCCACATTTTATGAAAAAAAAAAGGTCTCACCTATGACCCGTAAACTCTCTGGAACCTATTATTACTAGTTCAAACTGGTATAAAAGTGCTAAGTTAATACACCACGAGTTAGTAACATATATATATTTTTCTTACATTAGCTTATAATGAATTTTACAAAGTAATTTCCTTGATTTGCTCTTTACGCTGATTCTGTAAATAGATCGTTCCTGCCCTAGCGGTCTTGTTTAAGATTATGATAAAAATTAAGTTTTTCTCTGTTGTCTTGCTATAAATAAATAGGTGTTGAAGTGAAACTTCGTTAAGCGCATGAGGGTAATTTTTTTACAGATGAAATGCGCGATTAGACCGTTACGAAAATGTGCAGCGTTTTTTAAGCTAATTTTAATGTTTACAAATAACATGTGTCATTTTAATTTGCCACTCATCATTTCATAATTTAATATATTATTTTCCATAAATTAATAATATTTCATAAATTCTCTTTTCTACATTTTAAATTCAAAAACAAAATTGAATTAATATCTCATTGAGAGAGCCATTTGAGATTTCAATAAAATATTTGTATCAATTTTCGACACTTTATATTTTAATGACAATTAAATTCCTATCCTACATATCATCCTTTTCCTCTCCCTGTAAGTCTCGGAAATCTAAAGTTTTAAATTTGTATAAATATAAACAAGACTTAAAAATTAGTTTTCCAAAAAAGTTACACTTCTGACATGTATACTTTGTACGCATGCACTTTTAATTTATGTCGGTTTTATAGCACTGGCCCATTGTAGAGGATATAAGATCCCATCTTTATATATACCTATTTATATAATTTTATGTGCGTGTATATGTCTATCTAAACTCTTATCTAAACGTCTGGAACGATTCTGTCGATTTTTTTTGTGAGTATTCAGATGGATTAAAGAATTGTTTAGATTAACAATCCGATCCGTTAAATAATCAATTTACGCATATCTCCACGGGATCATGAACTACGCGGGTACCACCGCCAGGCAAAACTAGAGTTATATTAAAAAAGAGTCTTTGTTTGTTAATATTTTGCTTGTTGAATTGCTCTTGTATAAATTTCGGAATAAAAAGCCTGCTAGTTCTTATAACATCAGGTACAAGTGAAAGTCCAGTCAAAATCCGTATCGCTCTAGCTATCCAAAATAAGCTAGTGTATGTGTATTTCAATCTTAACGGTTTGTTTTTAAAATTGTAGTATCTAAAACTTTATGTAAAAAGGCGTGAAGAAAATATTATCTTTTCATGTTTTTTATATAACTTGTTTTCGTAATATTTTAGATGACTGAAAACATTCCCTAATGTGATCTTTATGCCAGAAATGAATTGAATACATTTCTCCGTTAACTATGCACATAACTCGAAATAAATGAATTCTACTTAAATATATAATATATGTTTGGAAATGATAAAAATTCATTTATTTCAATTTATGTATCCGTTTTGTAGTTGACTTCTGTCGCCTGACGTTAGAGTCTTTGTTTTCGGAGAAAAATTGTTTTAAAATGGACAAGACTTTAAAGTGATTATCTTATGCATTATTCGCGTTTATATTTCAGTTCAACAGTTCCCGATTATTTTCCCGTTAAATGATTAATTTATATGTAATTTTCATAGAGATGTTTGGACATATAATGTAATCCGTATTGATTTAGCGACCAAAGTTTATAAATGTTATCAAGTTTAATTGAAACTTTTAGACGGTAGATACGATTTCAAGTTATCTGTATCTCTATAATTTTAAACCATTTAATTCTTTATAAGGAACCGGTTTTGAGTTGTTTCTCATATAGAAAACAATATCACTGATTAACAGAGGCTCCTTTTTATCCCGAAATTTTAATGGTACCAGAAAAATATTTTCTGTCTGTAGTATTCGTAAGAACTGGATTGTTTTGAAGAGATTGTCACTGGAAGTTTTTTTTTTGTGTAGAAAAACAGTATTGTGTATAAGTATTTTTACGGGAACAAGGAATTTGGAGTGTCCAAATAACACCGGACTTAACTACAGAGGAGTGACTTAGGGTTCATTTTCTATTAAATTTTATGGTCCTTTGTACTTATAAAGTGGATTCACCTCACACCTACAAATTATTTGGCTATGCAAGTTTAAGAGACTGGTAAGGTTTATTTTTTGGTGTTCGTTGTTAATTTCCTTCATTTTAATTAAAAAGAAAACGTAGGCTCCCTTGTTTTTATGTTTCAGGCTTTTATTGTATGTGAGAATAATTCCAATCTAATATTGCAGTTCTCGCGATTTTTTTATATGCCAATAGCTCTCTCCGTAATAATTTTCTTTTTATTAATATGTAGAAGTATTCAGTAACTTGTATAGTAGAAGTGTTTCATAACCTCTATATATCCTGGTACATGAATCAGGGAGCTTTAACATGTCGCGCGATACGGCGTCATATCTCGACATCCGGTGGGTGGACTCCCCCTGACGTTTCCACTTCGACTCCCGTGTCGAGCGTTTTTTATCGATTGTTGCAACGTTTATTCAACGTCACAAAGGATTCGATAGTTTTGAGATTAAATTTTAACCATTTTAAATTGAATACAATTGTATTTTTTAATATTTCAAGGCAAAATTTTAATCATTAATGGACATTTTTCTGGAAATATAGAAAATAATTGTAAAGAATAAAAGGATCATAATATTATAGTCAGTATTACACATTTGTATGTTTAAACTACAAATAGAAACATATTGGGAGTCGTCGTCGCCTCTATCGAGGACTGATTTACACAAGTTCATGTCCGAAAATAGAATCTAGGAATGATGCTAGGTCGGATCCCAACCTGCTTAACCGGCAGGTGTGGTTACGATAGGTGTACAAAGAGGGGAGAGGTGTTTGCTCGGGGGGAGGCACGTTGCACCGCGCCAAGGTCAGGCGCCGCACGCATGCGCGCACCTCGCCACCTCCGCCTCCCGCACCCCTTCCCATCATGCCCATACCTGCAACCACTTATTCATGTGTTCCTGTTACATGCACTCCCAGCGATACTCCTTCCCTCGTTTTCCCACGAGCGCTTACGGATGTGGAAGCGTCCGGGCCTTTCGCCAACAGATTTGCCAATAAATATAAACGTTAAATCATTTGAGGTGTAAACGGCACGATTGTTTCATTAAACTGTATTATAGTACCTATATATTATAATTTCCGCTTCCGTGAAGCTTTCAAGGTACGTGTGCTAACTATTGTGATAAATTTATTAATAGGCCTATATCAACGTAAGAAGATAGCTCCATATGCTGTTAGTGTATGGAACTTTTTAATAGATCAATCTTGTCTTAAGGACATGATTTAAATTTGATATTATCAAATTTCTTTAAAAGTTAGAATTTTTTGATTCAATTATGCGACGGCAAGTGCTAATCGTGTAAGAAAAAGGCTCCCATGAAAGAGTAAAATCTTAAACGTTGTAGTGAGTTATTTAGAAAGTTAGCGTACTAGGAACGACGTGCGGTGCGGACTTCTAATCTACGTTTGCACCGACGCCCGTTTCGGTTGCAACGTTCCATTCACCTTATTCGTCGCTGCGCCGTCGAGGTTCAGTGACTTCTTCGATGACCGACTAACTCTTCGACACGTCATCGGAGTACTAATGCCGTTTCATCATCGGCCGCCGTCTTTGAATTCTGTAGGTGTAGCGCGGCCGTCGCGACCTCGTTTCGAGGCGAGCGAATACGGCGCGCCGCGTGTCGTCAGTCGACGCCGACCGTGCAGCGTTATGTAAAGTGCTGAGACAGTGCAGCGGCGAGCGTTGCGCTCGACCGCGTGCGCGCCCCTCGCTCCTCGTCCTCGGCCCTCCCCCTCGCGATTTCGTCCGGCGCGGTCGGAGAGGTGCGGGGCCAGGAGGTCGCGCTCCTCCCGCCTCGAACCTCGGAGACGCGTCGTACTCCGACACTCGGCGATCGGCCGCTCAGTCGTCGAACAGAGTTCGTCGGCGCCGGGCGACTTCGAAGGTCCGGTTACCGCCGCTCCGCTCCGGGATCCTTGCGGCTCCGGTCGATCGCGACGCTTTGCCATTTCGGGAGTTCGTGGTGGTGCCGCGGGTGCGTTCGCGACGGTCACGAACACGGGGCCGGCGGCTGCGGACCGAAATAGCGTTCGTTATCATCGCGACCTCGTCGCGCGGCGAGACGAGATAGCGCGAGGTCGGCGGCACCTGCGCGCCGCGCCCCACGTGCGCGTCCGCTGCAGCCGACAATTAGCAAGTGGCAACCGCTGGAGGCCCCTCCGCGCCGCGTACCCACCCCTTGCCTTGGGATTGTCTGGACTCTGCACATTCCCGAACAGACCATACCGATATATTGGATTGTTGTATTTACATTCATGTTGCCATTATACATATAATCATTCAGGTAACATAAATTAATATAATAATCTGATTGATAATGTTAATTTGTTAGTACATTGAACATTCTATGTAGAAACCTGAATATTGCAGCTTAGGGAGGGCAATGTTTACAATTTTATTTGGCGAGGTTCGTCCGTGCTATCGATTGTTCTTCTGTGTCTAGATCCTAGACCCCAGCTTCCGTTATTACAGCCAATAGTGATTACAGATGAAATATTTCATACCTGTCCCTTAAACAGTGTAGTGTTTTACTTTTGGCTCCTAAAACGAGTGTGTCCATTCTATCTATATGTTAAAATATATTAAATAATATTAAGATCGACCTTAAAACGGAAATCGCATCTGAAACCGGACTCTATCCGACAAGATATAAACATCACATAATGCAAATTAAAAAGATAGATATACTTAAATAAGTCCAGTCATTTCGGGGATTAGGTCATTTAAATAGGCTGATACAAAAATGTGTTAAATTAGTTGCACAGTGAGGTTTTAGTTCGTTTGCGGTAATTAAATTACGTCGACTATTTGTTCTCCATTCTGGTTTTCTTTGTCGTTGCTTGGTCGACGTGGATTGTGGCGATAGGAGCTAATTCATGTGTATTATACGAGTAGTATATATTTTACTTTTTCGACTTGTCGGGTCTTAACACACAGATTCACTAAATAAAAAGGTCTTTTCTATGACTAAAATCCATCGAATGATAGAATTTTATGCTCCACGGCATTCCGTAGATTCCATTTTTTTAAATCTTTCAAGACCTTTTATGAAATCCCGTGAAACAGCTAATAACTAAAATTATAAGTATAATTTGGTTCTGGTAATAATTAGTGTTATGGCATAAGTGTACAATTGCAAAAGAAATTCTCTTTAACAGAGACACATCGTTTTAAGTTCGTAAATAGTTTTCCTTTGTTTTGATTTATTTAATCTCAGATATGTAGTAATTGTATTGTGAATGATGGGTACTGTTTATAATGACAAAGACACAAAACTTAATATTGAATATTTTCATTTTCAATAGTGAATGAAATTCTTTTGAAGTGAATCTTCTTTAGGTGCATGAGGGTAAATTTTTTACAGATGAAACGTGTGAATAATAAGCAAAAAAAAGCTGTTTGGCTTCTGACATGTGCACTTTGTACGCACGCACTTTCAATTTTTTGGGTTGTATTTGAACTCTTGGTTGTCTGATTTTGTTCTCGTTATGTGGTTCTCTCAATTGCTATATTATGTTCAGAAAACTATCTTATTCCTTGATATTTGTAAACCCAAGTTTTATTAATAGCCTATTCCTACACATAACAAGTTAACAAATTCCAAGCTCCGCAAAATACATAATAGCATTAACATCTTTGTGTTTCTTTTTAAAAAAGCTTAACAATTAAATTTATGCAACGATATTTGAATGGAAGATATTAAATAATCTGAATGAGCCTTCAGTAAAAGTCAGTATACTAAATTTGAGATGATCCACTAATATATCGATGATTGTTGTAAAATACAATAATGTTGCAATATCATAATAAATTGTTTGTTACAAGTAGTATGTTATCTTGTGTGGCATTGTAATTAGTTAATAATGACTGTTAGAAATGTCAATAATGTAATTTATCGTAAAGTAGTTGTTGCCCGCAATTTCGTCAGCACGTTTTATAGTATTATACGACAATATAACATTTACTAATCAAGAAACCTTCACGGCTATGCCTGCGGACATCTGATCAAGGTTTCGTCGCGATCGCACCAATGTTATAAGAAAAACAAGTAATATTAAAAAAATAAAATCACTGTCTACGCCATTTAGCACAATAACCGATTACTCTTCAATCTTATACTATACAAAAAAAAAATTAAAAGTGCGTGCGTACAAGGTACACATGTCAAGTGAAATTTCTTTGGCAAACAAATTTTTATACAAATCTAAAACTTTAGATTTGTTTATATTTATACAAATCTAAAACTTTAGATTTGCGGGAGGGGAATATATGTTAGGAATTTAACGACTTCAATTGTCATTAAAATATTAAATGTGTCGAAAATTGACTACTTGTAAATAAAAATGACACATGTTTTGTCAATATTAGAAATTATTACTTAAATTTTGTTTTTTAATTGAAAATTTAGAAAAGAGAATTTATTGTATATTTTATGAAATGAATAGTATATTCATTTATTAAATGAAGAGTGGCAAATTATAATGCCACATATTATTTGTAAATATTATAACAACCTAACCTTCAAACGAATTAACATAAAAAACCCTGCACATCTTCGTGACGCTAATCACGCGTTTCATCCGTAAAAATTTTAGCTTCATGCTCCTAAAGCAAGTTTCACTTCAATATTATAGAAAGAAATCTTAAAAAATTAATTACTTTTCAATAGATGTCGTTGTATGAATTTTTCGCAAAATAAATTTAAGTAATGAATCAATATTTGAACTACCTGTAATAACATCGTGTGTTACTCTACAATGAAAAAAATATGTTTCAACTTGAGCGGATGAATAAACGCAAAATATTCTTTATTCAAGTATGTTCAAAAAGCACTTTTGAATCGTCAGTAGCGTGTCCATTAGTAACAAATCTACCACTGGTTGGGAAAGCTGAACCAGCTGAGAAGGAATTAAGCGCTTACTCTTTTAAAGATAGTTTTGTATGTAACAATGTATAACATTTTGCTTCTGTGTACAACTGGAATTTTTATCGCTCAAAAAATCTTCAAAATTACCATATGGTTTTTGTAAAAGTATGTTTTTGACATATTTCTTAAAATTATGCGGAGGCAAATCTAAAACTGATTGCGGTATCTTATTAAAAATGCGTATGTTGCAGCCTAACAAATGGTTTCTGAACATACATACATAGCATAACGCCTCATTCCTATAGGAGTAGGCAGAGACCACGTCCTTTCATTTGCCACGATCCTTGCATATTTCCTTGCTTCTTTCATTCTCATTAAACCTTTCATACAAATTCGTCGGTTTAGAGTACTCTTGATCTGGCCGTTATTTAAAATGTCCTGAACTTTGTCCAGGAACGTTCGCCTTGGTCTTCTCCGTCCAAAGTTCGCATTCACTCTTGACTCATAAATCCTTTTTGTTAGTCTCCTTTAATTCATTCTCTCTACATGCCCAAACCATCTAATACCTTTCTCAATTTTAGTCGCTACATCTTCTTTTATACCACATCGTTCTCTTATCACACTATTTCATACTTTATCACTCAATTTGAACCCACTCATACTTCTCAACGCTCTCATATCTACCTCATTTATTTTAGTTTTGTGATTCTTCTGTCATAACCAATTTTCTCTACCATACATAAGTGTTAGCACCAACACTCCTGCATGCACAGCCAGTCTGGCCCTTTGAGACACCATCTGGCTATTTCTAGCTTCACGAAACTGATATATATTTATCACAATTCGTCATATGAGATTTCAATAAATTCTTTGTATTAATATTTTAATGACAATTGAATTTCTAACATATCTTCCTTTTCCCCTCCCTTGTAAGTCTGAAATGTTAAGTTTTAGATTTGTATAAATATAAACAAGACTTAAAAATTAGTTTGCCAAAGAAGTTTCACTTCTGACATGTATACAATGTACGCACGCAGTTTTGTTTCTTTTCTTGGCACACGTAATGAAATATTGTTGATTATAGTAAATGTAACTAGAACTACAATGGGAAAACCCATCCGTGCCCATGGCCACCACTGTTTAGCGTGTTCGCGTGTAAAGAATTTTTAATATATACGTGCTTGAACTTAAGTCAAAGACCTAAAGTGTTGATATTGAATGTAAGTGACCCAATATTGCATAATAACGAATAATATAAACAAGATGCATAGTCATTTTCATGTTATTGTACAATCCGCTCCAATTTATAAGTCAAGCCACTGTTAAATATATAATAATTGCTCACAAAAATGCCACTAGTTTTTGTTTAAAACCCTTATGTATTGTAATATCGGCATATATTGAATAAATAGAAATGATTTATTCAATATTAAGATAAATGGTAAAACTTTATCAGGGGAAAAATATAGGGCTCTTACATTACATTTTTCTTATAAAAAAGTCAAGTAACATCAATTAAAAATTTCTCATTTAATGTTCATAAATATAGCTTTAACAAAAAATAACACGTTTAAGAGGGAGGTGTTATGAGAAAACATTTATTCTTTAAAAAAAGTTTCGTTCGTGTTTATGCACGAAATTTCACAATTTGCCGATTCTGGCTTCTCTAAAATAAAATTTGCCAACTTCAACCAGACTAAACTCTTTACGCTGTTGAGAAATCAGTTAGCTCGGAGAGTTTTATTTGATATCAAACGCCATTGGAGTGGCTATATTTAGATCTCATTTATTTTCTGTTGCTTATTTTTACAGTTTATTAGCGCTAGACTGGGATCTCACCTGATGGTAATTGGTGACAATGTCTAAGATGAAAGCCACGCTAATCCGATAAGAGGTAACTTAACTCTAACGGAACTCATTTTTTTTGGTTCGCGACACCTTCTGTTGCTGCTAGAGCAGTAACTAGTTGAAGCTAGAAGTTGATAACATATTAGTATAAAAAAAGTGTGTGTGTATTATGTACACGCGTAAGAAGTTATACTTCTTTGGTGTAACAAGATAAAAATCTTTAAAAAAAATCGTGTTTCGCCTTATTCTACGAATGTAAAAATAATAAACGTAAACTAACTTTCATTGGATATTGGATTGGAGTCTGAAAGTTATAATTTTATAAGAATGTCACTTTGTTATTTTCAATGTCACAATATATCTAACAAGTAATATAATAAAATAATTAAGGTATTACATGATTATAAAATATTTAAAAAACTAAAATGTTGACTATAGCTAACTTCAGGGTGTCGATTTTTTGTGACGGTGTGCGCGAGCATCGTAAAACTTTACTCTCATCATTTTTCCCTAACGCGCCAAAAGAAGTATAACTTCAAAAATGTTACATTTTATTTATTCGTTTCATATATATGTGCACGTCATACAATTCGTTGCTTTGCAAGAATAGTGACACAATTAAAAAAGCTGATCATGCACGAAAGGCGTTTGATAATTAAACAAAACTTTTAAATCAAACAATGACATAACGACTTTATTATGCTTCAGTATTAATATTGGCAATTTACATATAAGTTTTAAATTAAACTTCTTTAGGTGTATGAGGGTAAAGTTTTTACGGATGAAACGCGAGCGCCACGGAGATGTGCAGCGTTATTTACGGTAATTCCTTTGAAGGTTAGGTTAGGTTTAATATTCACAAATAACATGTGGTATTTTAATTTGCCACTCACACCAATAATTTGATATGCTCTTTTATAAATCTTAAATTCAAAAACAAAATTTACTGCCAACTTCCCAATTTCGGGCAAATATTGAGAAAATCTTAATAGAAAACTCAATATCGATTTTGAAAAAAGTCCCACCCGGGACTCTTACCCAGGAACTCATGTCTGTAATCGAACATGCTAACCACTAGACCAATGTGCCGGAGGTAAGGTGGCAAAAACTGTATATGTTACTAAAATTGAAATTAAAATTACGTGTCTGTTATATGGCTTACTTTTGAAAACCATTTCACCCCCATACCATCCAGATTTAATTTCATTCAGGCGACATAATTTAATATTTTGTTTATGAAATTATTAACCTCGTCATTAATCATTCACTCATCGGCCGTGTTATATTGAAACGATTAGGCGTTGATTTTGGTTTTAATACTACGAAACGTTTAGATGCCTATTTCACGGAATGGATTTTAAAAGTAACTCGGCAGATTCTAGTTAAGGAATACAGATATACATTGTGCTCCACATATTTCCGAAGCGTTTGTTTAGTAGCAAGGTCAGTCTGACAGCACGTGTTGCTACGTTGTATTTTTTTTATTTATGATCTGACCTCAACAATGTATTTATTTGCAATGGCAGTCAAGTTGTATAACATATTTAATTATATATCTTTCGGAAATATCTAGATGGTTATAACCGTGAAATTACGCAACGAATAATTCGTAAAGTTATGCTCAACTGACTTTTACGGTCAAGTTTTATCTTTCTATAATATAAAAATGAATCGCAAAATGTGTTGGTAAGCGCATCACTCAACAACGTCTGGGTTAATTCTGACAATTCTGTTTATTAAATGTTCGTTGAAGTCCAAGGATTGTTTTTACGGCGAGAAAAGTTCGAATAATTGCAGGGGAAAACCCTAAAAACAGCCCTTTTCTGTTTCTCATACAAACGCTTTCTAACTAAAATGTAGAGTCAATTTGAGCTTTATTGCTATTCAATAAAGTTCATAATAACTTACAATTACTCACTGTTGTCTAAGCAATGTAGGTGTGTTCCTAACGTCAAAAAATCAATTTGCACTTTATTACCGCTGCACAAATTTCAAAATCAATTGAATAGTCACAACCCGACCAAATTGAATAGTCTCTAAACGTAAGAGCTTTAGATTATAAGTACTACTGTAATTTCATTTCAAAAATCATTCGTAAAACAGAAATCTGCCACATTCCAAATCTTTTTGACAGAAAGAAGTCTGTCGGGTCTGCTAGTATTACACAAATTCTCTTTTCTAAATTTTAAATTCGAAAGCAAAATTTATTTATTAATTTCCAATATTAACCAAAACACGTGGCATTTTATTTACAATTCGTCATTTGAGATTTCAATAAATTATTTGTATTCATTTCCGACACTTATTATTTCCATGACAATTAAATTCTGACATATCTTCCCTCCCTCAAGTCTCGGAAATCTAAAGTTTCAGATTTCTACAAATATAAACAACACTTAAAAATGATTTTGCCAAAGAAGTTTCACTTCTGACATGTGTATAGTTCATCTAGTAATATATATTTCTTGTTCTGGTTACTTCATTTTGAAAAATGTATGTTTTACAGTATTTTATCCTATTTTGTCATACGCAAAAACTTACCACCAATATCCCAAACTGTCTTAAGCATTATGTTAAATAAATTAAGAAAGAGATAAGAGTGTAGTATAATATATCTCTGTAAAGATATACATATCTTAATAACGTATGAATAATTATTTAAGTAACCTCGAATATTCTACAGTAGGTAATGCTTGTGCGAGAAACCGCGTGGTATAATCGTGACTGTAATTAGCTTCCTTACAATAACAATTCCTTGTAATCACAATTCGTTCGTATTTCACTCATTTTATTTACAATTATTTTACACTAGCAATGCCCTGCCGTTTCACTCGCGTAGATACCGTTGTCGTGGCAGTCAAAAGTTTTATTTCACTTAGTTTTTAATTACTTTAGGACAGATATACAAATATGTGAAATAAATATTTCAGAAGAACTGTGCTGACAAATGACAACAGTCATTCTGGAGTCTGTTCTGTCTATATGTGTTATGATGACATGTGAATATAATTTTCATCATTTAAATTCCTTATATCTTTTAAATGTCCGATTATAATAATTTTAAAAGTATTTTACAGGTATTGAAACGGTCTATAAAAAATATTAAATAATAATTGTATTGATACAGAGGGTTGAATAATACGGTTTGGTCACTGTCGGCACTTTTTATTTACTTTTAAAATGCAAAAAAGTAATTATAGTGGCTTAACTACAGTAGTGGGACATATGGTATTTATTGTAGATATTAATACCTTCTATGATATTGTAGAACATTTTTTGGTCTATCATCAATAATTTTTCGCAGCGCATGCGATGACACATTTTTGTGACAATTTTTTTACACTTTGGGTTACATTCATGCATTTTTACTAGGGATCCCTGGTTTTTTAAGAAGGTAAAATAGCCTATGTCGCTCAGTGAAAATGCAGCTTTCTAATGGTGAAAAAAAATTGAAATCGGTGCAGTAGTTTTCGTGTAAAAACGTTATAAACATATTTATATACACAAATGTTTCCGTTTTATAATATTACTTTAGATATATCTTGCCTTATTTATGATGATCTATAAGCGCTTAGTTGTGATATCACTTGATGGTAAGTGATACAGCATGATGATGTCTAATGAATAGAAGCTTGTTGACCTGGTAAGAGTAATTTACCTCTGATGACTACACAGCACCGTACTGGGAGGCAATTTATTAACAAGTAACGAAGCCTGCCATAAGTCCAGATTAAGATAATTTCCGACATCTGTCCCCCAGGAATCCAACCCAGAATCTTTCCTAGCGAGGCGTACACTGGTACTACTGTGCCAACGTGGCTGTCATAATTATTCTAGAGGCTAAGAAATGTTTTTTTATAGATTTTTTGCGTCAAAACGTTGAAATTATATTGTCTTTGGAAATAACAAAGCAATAATCAATAGGTATAGACATGCAACATTATACAAGTGTAAGTCATATCGAGAGTTACGAATCCATTACATAACACAAACATACACGTGTCGTATGAGTTACGTAATACCGTCGTGCGTTCAACAATATAGCTTCGAGGATGTTTATATGGTCGCAGATGTGAAAAAACTTAATATCGTCTTCTCAAATAACCTATTCCTGATAATTGTTTTCTAGTATTAGTTCACACTCCCCCTATATCAAATATTCGATCGTTAATAAAATAGTTGTTATTCATCCACTCCAATTTTTATCTATCCACTTAAAAAATTCAACCAACCAGAGATCTAATATATATTTTAAACTTGGAGTGGATTACCCTTGATGTTAATCAAGGTACAGCGCCATCTATTGAAAGCTCACATAAAAGGTTATTAAAATTCTTTTTTTTTTTAAGGGGCTTTTGTATTTTAATAATTCACGCCAGCCCCATCGTAATTATAAACTAACATACAAAATTTTACATACAATTACAAACAACAAAAAACTAACATTTTTTGAGGGAATCATTAACAAATTTATATAACTTAAAAGCCAAATAACTCAAACGTTCATTTAAGATTGAATTTAAACCACCAATATTTCTAATAATACTTGTTTTTATTTGGTTTTTGAAGAGAAAATTTCTTTATTGGCACTTTGTTTTGTGTTATATTATAACATGTTTTAACTGTATGAATATAGAACGAAAAATATAGCTGTATTAGAATTGTTAACCTCGCCTTGATGAAGTTTTTATTTCGTATGGTCTTAAGTACAAAAAGTTTTTTTGTTAGTTCATATTGTTTTATAATTAATTTTCCAGATTCAAGAAATCGCTATGTTATTGAAAGATAGGTTTTTTATAAAATATTTATTTAACATGAAACCAAGAATCGTGACATTGTTAAAAATGCATTTTCAGCATCGTCCTAGATGCAATCAATAATGCTTGGTTGCAATAATTAGCGATTGATTATCTAGAGTGTAAAACTAAACCAGTTTACAAGTCATTTATGTTGTTTAATAATTTTTTAATCACATAAACTTCCCTTTTTCAATTCTTACCATTAGTTCTCACTCTCATAACGTACATATAATCTTCTTTCAAATTTAAGACTTCTTTATCTATTCCTCAGTTCAAGTTCGAATACATTTTTAAAACTTTTATTCGGGGACATTTATTATTAATACAGTTTTTTAAATATTAATTCATTATTTAAATTTTGTTTAGTTTAACAGATTAATTTTGGGTTATTATATTACTAATGCTGGAATTTATACCATTTTTTAATGTTTATGATCTTTTGTCTTTCTTGCCATTTTTACCATTTTTTGACCATTCTTGCCATTTTAGTGGGTTATATATTATACTTTTAAGAACACGTAACATACTGGGTTGTAACTGGCATGTATGTAAAGCTTGCTTTAGATATGGTAACCACTGGAGACGATAAGATTGTGATCATTATAACACGCGAAAAATCAAGTGTTTGTTGAATGTATACTACATTGTTGCCTTGCTTCGTGTTTTTCTGACACAGGCACGTGTACATTGGCTCTGACTAATCGATAACACATTTCATGTTAAAACGTAAATTAAAATTATTATCTACTTTTTTGACGTGAATACGTCTTTAAAATTGCATTCATAGGGGGACAACAAAACCGAATGAAAACAAAATTGGGGGATACATTTTGGTGTTCTACCTACATATCTATCACGTCGACCGGAATTTTAATTATACCACTGGCTAGTTAAAGTATCAAAGAACTTAATGCACTAAGGTTTGTAACACATCGCGCTGTGGATCGGGAAGCCCCGACATTTTATATAGAAACTATTACTCGTTACGAGTCTTATTCACGTACAACAAACGGCCGTGTCCATAACTCCCCATATCTCGTTTATATTTGTTAGTCTTTTAGAAAGTGATAATGCTTTAGGTATATCCATATATTAATACATGCACTTTTTGTTACGAAAATGGACAGAGGAAGTATAAAATTTATATAGTTATTTATTTTTATAGTTTATAGAGAAAGAGTGAGGACAGCTAATATTTTTTTAAAAGTTATGTATATAAAATTTATTATATCATCAATAAAAAAACTCAATACACATACGCATACATATTATATACGCCTATTTGTCATTGGCTGAAAATTATACCAAACGCCATAAGGTAACATTTAAAAAGTTTTTATTGTCAAAAACACTAAGAAGGTTGCATTAGAAAAGTACTATGGTGGCTAAGTTTACTTAAAATTTCTGATGTTCTAAATGTTGTCTTTCATGCGAACTTTTTCCTGACTGTAACAAACTGAACAACAAAAGAATTATCGAAATTGGTCCAGCCGTGCACGCGTGATGCATGATGACATAGAGAAATATGGACTCATTTTTATATAAATAGGTTATTTGACTGTTTTGAGTGCAGTCTTTGATAAACTGGTAGTCGCTGTAGTCATAATATTATTGTTTCTGATTATAGTCTTTGACAATAGAGCCTTAATAATGCTAAAACTTATAATTGAAATTAATTATTTCCACCACTTGGCGACCGCTAGTTATATTTCAAAATACATCTTTGTTTGCAAATCTGAAGGATGTGCGTAATCTTATAAAACAAGTTACAAAAACACTCATTACAATTTTAATGCAAAGAGACTAATGGAGAAGTTTTAAACACCAAAGATTGTATTATGTGTGTTTAAAATTGATAAAAACAATTTAATTACATTATTTTATTTTACCGTAGAGTTGTTACATTACATTTTTTGCTTAAATATTATTAAATATTTTGTTTACATATTAAAATTATATTCTCAATTTTTATATCTCGAAGCAAAAAACGAAGTCGTTATTTATTTTGCTTCTCGACAATTAAAAGTAAAGATTCATTAACATTGCATTTTTTTATTTAGTTATGTAATATACCTACCATAACATTAATTTCTTATATTACTTGAAACTCGGCAAATATGTTTCAAGACGTCTGTCTTTCATGGCGCAGATGCTCACTAAGATCAGGTTTTCCCATTTGCCATCGGGATCTACATGAGTGAAAACTAAGGCAACAGCTAATAAATATATACAAGGGTATGCCTAACAGCAAGTATTAACTATAAAAAAAATAATTGTATTAAAAAATTATACAATACTAGCTATCAACATATCCGACTGACTTTTTTCTGTCTATTTATTTATTTAGCTTTATTTTGAAACAAACACTACATATAACTCATAAAGATAACAAAATATATCAAAATACCTTACACCAAAACAGTTTCCCGAGATAAAAATTTCTTATAATTACAGTAAAATAGTAAAAAAGGGAGTGCAGACTATCATTGATATAAAATTTGAATTTTGTGAGAGAGACGAAATGGATCAAATTATGAAAATAACATGTACTGTTTACAACTCCTTATGAATGTATGATGATATGTTCCTATAAAAATTGAATTAGTGAAATTAATCAATATGAATACACACAGTATTCAAAAATAGTGTTTATTCTAATATAATAATAACATTTCTTCGTTTTATTTACTGATTGCGTTTTGATGATGTTCCGAAATGAGAACAGGCGACACGCAACAGCCTACTAACACTAGTGCCCCAGCGAATTATTTATCAACATTTATTTTGTAATATATATAATTCTAGCTGACACAGCAAACTTTATTTTGCCATATAATAAATATTATCGCTATTAAAAAATAAGGGTTGTGAAGGAAAGGTTGTATGTAATTGTATTTCCACACCATAAAAAAATAACCAAATAAAATTTGTTCAAAAAATTTAAAAAAAATTTTTTTGGGGTGAATCACCCTTACCATTTAGGGAGATGAAAATATATGTTGTCCGATTCTCGACCCTAGCTGATATGTACGCAAAGATTCACGAAAATCTGTCGAGCTTTTCGAAGGAATTCAACGAACACCGTAACACGAGAATTGTATATATTCGAATGTATTTATTTATTTGCGGCGCGCATTTTGTCATTCGCTGACAATTATGTCGAACGTTATAAGATTACACTAAAAAAAAAAAGTTAATATTGTCAAGGACTAAGAAGGTTACATTAGAAAAATAACTACGGTGGTTAAGCTTTTTTAAAACTTCAGGTGTTTTAATGTCTTAATTTTTGAAGTACAATTTCTTTAGGCGCATGAGGGTAATAATTTTACTGATGAAACGCGTGATTAGCGTCACGAAGGTGTGCAGCGTTTTTTATGCTAATTCGTTTGAAGGTTAGGTAGTTTTAATATTTACAAATAACATGTGGCATTTCAATTTGCCACTCGTCATTTAATAATTTAGTATACCTATTATTTTTCATAAAATAAATATATTTGATAAATTCTCTTTTCTAAATTTGAAATTAAAACCACGTGGCGTTTTTATTTACAATTCGTCATTTGAGATTGCAATAAATTTGTAACGTATATTCACAATTATCATATATTAAATATCTTCATTTTCCCTCCCTCTAGTCTCGGAAATCATAGTTTTCCTTTTGTATAAATATAAACAAGACTTCAAAATTAGTTTGCCATAGAAGTTTCACTTCTGACGTGTGTACTTGTTACATACAAAAAACAAAATTAGCGGAATTAATTTATCCAGCCAATTACAATAGACAACGTGTTTCTGATGAAACCTGAAAAATAAGTATTTTTATACTAGTATTTCGGGGCAAGAAAATTTTATGAGAATAATGTCTGCCAATTTAGTTGCTCCGAATACAAGAGTAACATGGCAATGAAGGAGGTTGAAAGTTATTGCAACACAGCGTTGGCATTGAGCGAGAAGCGCGCTCGGTACACGTGCCCGAAGCCATGTCGCGAAGGCGTCTCTCCCCTCACTTGTTGAGCACATCACGTTATCAAACATGCTTACTGGTTCAGTCCGTCTCACTTACACCCATCGTATTGCATTATAACTCATTCCTTTGTTAGGCATACACAAAAAAAATTGCTGTTATTAATATAGAATTGTAGGTGTTTACTGAGAACTGATAATAAGTTAATTGTAGCATTTGCTAAGTAGATTTTCAGATCTAGAAGAATCGATCTGTGTTTGTAATGTCGAGATATATCGAAACTAAAGTTACAAAAAGAAAGTACGTCATATCTTGCAACAAGCATGAAAAGATTGTACCTTTGTTTAGAAATTTGTACATTTTTTTATATAGAATTTTATGTTCCTCATACGCAATTCAAGATCGAAACCATACAGCAATATGGAATTGATAAGCTTTAAAGTTTATAATTATATATTAGGATGTTGGTAAGCATAGGTGTTTAGGTTTTCGTTAGGTTTCCTTGGGTTTGTTTCTTTTGGTATGTCCACATAGTCATTCAACGTTTTTATTCTTATTTCGTCGGGAGTAGTGGCTATATAATTCCGTCGTTAGCATTGATAGGACCGACAGTAAATATTGCCAATGAAAATTCTACGTTTTTGTCACTATTTCCTCAAACATTTTTTTTACAGTAAAAAAAGCTATCACTTTGATATAATAGGGATTCATACAATATTCGTGACCTCGCGAACGCATCCGGTAAAATTTTCTTATATCATTTTTTAGATAATGTTGAAAACAAAACTCCAAAGTGATTAAAATCAAGTGAAGTGAGAATACAGTGTAAATATGGTTAAGACAATTACATCTAAGATGTTAATACGGACTAGTGAAATAAAAGTTTAGCAAAAACTGTTTCCAAATATAGAATGGGTATTTCAATGGAAGCTACTGAAGTGAATTTGGTCACTGCAAATTACCGACAGAGCGGTGCTAAACCGGAATTTTTTGGAGCCATGAGTGCACCAGGAGATGCTTTCTATTCTGATACCCTCCACACAATAGCTATTAATACAAGAGAAACAGAATATGGAAGCATAGTGGAGCCAATTCCGATCGTGCTTAAAACATACCAACAGCTTCATCCGAGCTGCTACCCTCTTAACGGCTATGGATACCCTCAATCACTGGTAGCATCTGTAACTTCTGCACAGTGCGCAAGTAATATTGCAAAGGCTTCAGATTCCTCTTCTCAAAGCCCTAATAAGGAAGAGGACACTCAAAAGTTTGCAAGGCCTCCAAAAAAGAAGTGGATCAAAGAGTACTTCGGTAAGTGTTAAAGATCTATTGACATAATTATTCGCTGTAATTATAGACTTAATTGTGAAGAGATAGCAAGGAGAGCCATCAATTTTGTCCTAAAATCGATAATTAAGATAATTAAGTCGCACTCTCAGTGTCATTGCAAGGCATTTAGATTAGCTGGGCTCATTCTTGAAATCCATTCATTAAAATGAACGATCCCATTTAACGATTCCTACCTTTGTAAACAAAATCAAAATGGGTGAACTTTGAATAGTAAGGTTAATAAAAATTATCGAACCTTATAATTAAGTAGTTAAAGTATAATTTAAAATGAGCAATATGAAATTTTTCATTAAAATTTCATATTGCTTATTTTAAAATATACTTTCAACAGTGCCGTTTTGTCGCCTGAAAATAAATTAAGTCAATATGGGATGGCAGTTGAAATTGGGACGTAAGAGTAAGGCAGTTGAATTAATTGAAACTGTGATTTAATTTATTTCAACTATAATTATAATTGGTTTCAATTTACTAAACAACGTCGTTATTCTACGTACTAATGAGAATCTGTGTAATTTTCAGACCTTCAAATCAACAGCGCTATATTTAGATTTCCATGAAAGTGACGTAAAACGTTTGGAAAATCTTTGTGTTTTAATGTAGTTATAATTATTTAAATTAAGCACTTTTTTTCGGGCTACAATAAACCTATTAGATATATTCGATGAGTTGCATCCGCCATTGTTACGGAATTAACTCCATAGAGAATAATGCATAAGACAACTCTGGCGAAACGTTAATATTACTAACGGATATGTTTTAAAATCACCTTGCGTTTAATTCAATGGAAACATTTTCTTTTAATCTATGGTTATAATTACTAAAACTAAGCGAAGTAGTAAATTTTTCGAGTTATACGGACTCTAGAAACATACCTATTAAATATTACTCGACGTTACGATAGAGTCACTTCCTTCCGCCTTTCTCACGAAAAGAACTCTGCAACGAATCTGGCGAAATGTTGAATATACAATAGGTATATTTTAGTGATCAAATTTTTAGTTACATCTAAGGTTGCAGATATTAAAATTGATCAGATAAGTGGTAGCATTAAGAAATGTATATTCGTTTCGAGGCAGTATTCACGAAGTTAGCTCCAAATAGAATCATCATGAAGTTAACTCTGACGAAACCTCAGATATAGATATATTGAAATATAAATATAATAATGATAACAATTATTCTAAATCTTCTAAACGTTTAAAATTTATTAGTTAGGCATTCAATCAATAAAGTTTCTACATTAAAGAGTCCCTTCTCTGTAAAAAAAATCTGTGTAAAAGTTACCTTTTTTTGGATTATGAGAGAAAGAAAAGCACAAATAAAAATATAAGAACGATTTTCGCAATTGTTTTTGGGTAAATATCTTGTTACAAATTTCCAATGTGAATGAAACACTGTTATATTCAAACAATCTAGGACAAATACATTTTTAATGAATTAATTTTATGACATGACAATAAAATTTATTTATTCATTAATGACATCTTTTTTCCAAAAAATGTTCACCTACATGTATTGAAATTTGAAACCTCATCTAAAGGATTTAAAGATTTCTATCTATGTAACACGTTTAGTAAGTTTTTGCTAAGTGGTTCAAGAATTCTCTTAATTTTTTAAAAATAAAGAAGTTTTCCATATTGATAATATTACATCGTAGTCTTAATGTTTTGCGTGTTATAATGTGTATAGAAAAGTATTATTATTTCGCGAATTAGATACGTTGCTTTGTTAGTTTTACATTAGACGGTAAATAATAATGTTATAGACGGAATACCTTTATAAATATATTATTTATATTTGAAAGAGATGAATTTATGACGAATTGCAATAATTTATTAGATGGGGAACAAATGGAAGATGTGAAAGAATTTGTATACTTGGGATCTAAATTTTCAAAAGATGGAACATGTGAAAATGATATTGAAAGGAGCACTCTCATTTGCAGGGAATATGGTAAATGGTGCTCTGCATGCCTTTGTAAATGGCCAAATGGTGTCTCAAAGGGTCAGACAGGCTGTCCATAGAGGAGTGTTAGTTGGATCACTTATGTATGGTAGTGAAAGTTGGGTATGGCAGAAGAAGCATTAGGATTAGATAAATGTGAGAGCGTTGAGAAGCATGAGTGGATTGAAACTGAGTGACAAAGTGAGATATAGTGTGATAAGAGAACGTTGTGGTATAAAAGAAGATGTAGTGACTAAAATTGAGCAAGATATGGTTAGATGGCTTGGGCACGTAGAGAAAAGAATGAAAGGAGACTGACAAAAAGGATTTGCGAGTTAAGAGTGAATGGGAAAGTTGGAAGGGGAAGATCAAGGGAACGTTCCTGGACCAAATCCAGGATATTTTAAATAAGGGGCAGGTCAAGAGTACTCTAAACCGACGAACTTGTATGAAAGGTATAATGAGAATGTAAGAAGCGAAGGAGATATGCAAGGATCATGGCAAGTGGGAGGACGTGCTCTCTGCTTACCCCTATGGGAACGAGGCGTGACGTTATGTATGTATGTATTTATATAGTATAACTGTATACTCGTGACAAGGTAAATACAAAATTAATAGAACATATTCATTCATGTTCCCAAATGAGGGAGAGTAGCATTGGATACATAGTAAGTCTCTTGAAAAGGTTACGTAATACCTTCCCACAATTAGACACAAATGCGTCACAACTTTATTGGATTTGACGGTATTTATATACAATGGTTACGTAAAGCTTCATTTTTAATATTGAAGCTTTGTTGTTTTTGTGGACATATATTATTTATCTTTAGTATTAATTGTTTTGATCGGTAATAAGATACAAAATTAAATCCTAGTGGTTGGATGCCTGATCTGGTTACTAAATTAATGTGAACTTAGAACCTGACTCTAAATATGTTTTTTTTTATGTTGTGGTAAATTTAAAAATCAAATTAAAAAGTCTCAGATAACAGTAAAACAAGTATTGATTTATTGTAGTGCTAAAATAAATAAAGACGATAAAATGTGCTTCACGAAATTACAAATCAGAAATTTTTCTAATTGTGTTTTGAGAGTCAATTACTTCAAATTGAATTATTATATCTATTAATAATGATCGTGTATGAATAGTCGAAAGTTTTTTTTATTCCACTACAGACGAAAAAATTTCCTACTATTATTTCCCAAAAAAATCATGTTTTACATATGGCATGACATTTTTATTTTCGTCTGTACTATTCACTACTTTTCGAATAACTACTATATAAAACACACACTATTATATTCACTACTATATCCATGACTTATACTCTGCCATTTGCGTCGCCATTGTGACAAAGTTTCATCAAAACCGGTTCTAAATGAACATTTGCAATTATCGTCTAATGTCTCCTAATTAATAGGAAACATTTAACTATTAAATCATCAGATATCATACTAACAATTTGATATTTTATAACTATCCAGGCTGTTGTTTTTTTAAATTTAAACTGCGTTTCTTTATTTGACTATGTATAATTTAAACGTAAACAAGAAATTTCTATTCCAGTACGATGCTGTGTGAAAATACGTAAGAGATAAATTATGCTGCTATCTTAGACTGTATTATCACTTACTATCAGGTGAGATTACAGTCGAGCGTTAACCTGTGAGCAATTATTAAGCTGTTCGCCGTTTTAACATTAAAAATCACGTCTGTTTTCATGGTCAATATCTTATCAACTCCTGACGCGATACGCGCTATCTAGCTTTTGTTATATTCCTTATTGTATTGTATTGCGTTGGTATAAAGTTTATTATGGAACAAATTGTAATACCAAGTTATCGTTTACAAGACAAAAGTTATCCATCCACTTTGTTACTCGAACCCGCTTTATTGCTGACCTCCGTGTAACTATAAACAGACTGAATATAAAGTCTTCTACTATTCAACTAAGGTCAGTTAACGTGCGGCCTATCAGTTACGGTTCGTAAGTATTAAACATATTTTCTGTGTCTTATACAAATTTAGTACTTTATTGTTTTGGAGTTGTAATAGACCGAAATTTTCAGAATTTCATTAAGGACTCGGCAGAGTTCAGAATCTCTGTTAAACAGTTTACGCATGAGGGTAAAATCTTAACGGATGAAACGCGTAATTAGCGTCACGAAGATGTGCAGCGATTGTCCGTTATATTTGAGAGTGGTTTAACAATATATATTTCAACTATTTATAGATAATCACTATTAAACTTCGGGTGTTCTTATAAACCGAACGATTTTTCTCGTGTCTTCTCTAATACACTTGACACTGGCTAAATAAAGTGGCACACCTTTAAGCTATTAAACAAAGAAGAAGAAGTTAATTATTATCTTATAAATGTCTCAAATACTCTCATAATATTGGATTATGAAGAATGTGAATCTTAATTCGCTCTGATCTTTTATCTAGCTTTAATCGTAAGAACGTTTTGATTGAATCAATTTCGATAACTTCCATATTCGATATTTCGATATTTCCATTACAGACACATTGTTAGGAAGATTGACGACAAAGTTCCGTATTAATTTATAGGTTTAATTTTTGCCAGACGTTGTGATCAAAATAGATTTATTTATGAAATATATAACTGTTTTTGCTCGAGAATGTTATTGGATTCTACAATTCTTTGACAGACAAAAAATATAGTGTTTTATCGCCAAAACACACGCCACAATGAGTCGTCGCTCGTAAGTAAGGAACAAACGTCATTAAGAGTTTTTGGAGCATAGATCCATCTCGCTGCTCCACTGTGTATTTGCTGACTTTATATATCTCGGATATGTGCAGGTTTTATTTCGATATTTTGCGACACTAAAAGGGCGCATAATTTATTCTTGTAACGAGAGAATCTCGTCTCCTTAATCAAGGATCCACAAGTCGCTAGGCCTTTATGGCTTTTCATCTTCGCATTAGGTATCAAGCTCTAAACGTATTAAAATTGCTTTTAATCGATTTATTTAAACACTGTGTAGAAGCACCTAGCAATCACAGTTGTAGTTCGGTGTTGAAACGCCTTTATCATCTCTCCGTCTCATAGTTAGGCCAGTAGCGAGTATCCGCCTATTCGCATGAAACGCTGAAGATAATATGCTTACACGTGTAGCTTAGTTACGTCATAAAATGTAGAGCGCAAAACGCGAGGTTGTTGACATTGCGATAAAAATATTATTGGCAAGTATAACTACTAACAACGATTATAACTACTATTATAACGGTTCATGGGCTTTTATTTGATTACGAATTTAAAGACGTGAAATAGATACTGTCTTATAAACTAGAATCCCGTATGTACGATAAAATTGACGCTTGACTATTCAATAGTGTTTGTAAGGCTTTATTCAATAAAGATTTTGATTCTGTAACGACAATAAAACAATTTTTAATGTTAAGTAAATTGAAAGAGTTAAATTGATGCTTGGTTTTTGAACTTTTTATTATTTCCTAGTATGATGGAGGTCTAGGGATATAAAAAAAACCCACATTAAAGTCTATCTATACATGATCACAATGTATACTGTTAATGCGGTCGAGAGAACGTACTAACTGTCTGTCACGTGCCAATCGGCCTCTCTATTCATTTGTGTTTCCTGCTCCATACATCGCCGAATCGATGCGAATAAATAAAATTGAACTATCTGTCTGTGCGTTCGTAATAGAGTTTATACTTACTGTACGTTACATAAATCCAAAAATATATTTTAATTGCCTACTACTTCCTTTACCCGTAACAAATGATTTTCTTGTTACAATTAATTTGTTACGGGACTTCCACATGTGAAGAGTAATTGATAATATTTAAAATGAGTCAGATACTTGATACTTAAAATTATTATTATTATTGTATTCAACAACACGTGATCGAACTATTGGTATAAAAAAATAGTTTTAAAGTAATAAAAGAGTTTTCATTCCAGTTAATGTAAAGTAAATATTTATAATATATGTTCGATTTTAATTTACATAAGTAAAGTAATTCCTGTAATTTCTTTCGATACAACAAAAATGTGCCACATCGGTATCCTTTATTTTCCATTCCTACTATTTAGTTATTCATTCTCTAATAAATATTTTTATTCCTCCTCCCAAGTTCATATAGAGATGAGAGCGTTGAGAAGCATGAGTGGATTAAAACTGAGTGACAGAGTGAGAAATAGTGTGATAAGAGAACGTTGTGGTATAAAAGAAGACGTAGTGACTAAAATTGAGAAGGGTATGCTTAGATGGTTTGGGCATGTAGAGAGAATGAATGAAAGGAGACTGACAAAAAGGATTTATGAGTCAAGAGTGAATGCGAAAGTTGGAAGAGGAAGACCAAGGCGAACGTNTGCTAAGATAGATAGCATAGGAATTGATTTATTTTTATATTGTTCATTATAACTTAAATGCTAACTATACATTAAAAGATATTTGTGAAATTCGTTTCAAATCAAATCCGTTTGTAATGTGCGTGACAAGAACAGAGTCAAAGCAAGAAAGAGCGAGACAAGTCAGCTCTTTGCGTGAGGGAAAGGCCACACCGGTGTCAGATTCGGCACGTTTAGTGCGACGCCATGCGCAATTTGTACCAGGCGTTCATAACAACTAAAGAGTTCATTTAGCACTTGGTTTTGTGTAATAATCACGATGGTTGTAACGGTAACTATATTTACAAGCGTAACTTTTGATATTGTCTAAATTTTTAGAATGATATTCTGATGCATGCAAAATATATATTTTTGTATAATATAACAGCAGTGTTTTTATATTTACAAATTCAATTTTATTTGTCTCTTACAGCACTTTTGAATCGTCAAATTTAGTGGGTTTTTTTAATAAATTATTTCAAACGTACGATTAATGATGATACTATAGGAAAGCAGAAAATCTCCGCTACATTGCTTTATTTGAGCCGTATTTTGAAAAAAAAAAAACACCCGCAACTAACTCAATCAGGAATTCTTTTTCTTATCGTCATTACAACTATAATTAAATTAAAATTATTTACGTCGAATTGCAAAAAAATACTAATCGGCATCATTTTAGTGGGATTTGTTAGTATTATTTATTTAGGAAGGTAATCTATATAAAGTCTTCGGAAATTCTGTACGTCCAGTCACCTTTTGACGCCTAATCTTCTGACCTTAGTTTTATGATTATTAGACATCATAAATCATTATATTGCGGAGTGTGTGTGCGTGGGAGGGGGGGGGGGGGAGATATAATCATTCAATCATAAAAAAGGCATTTTGCATAATGAATGTAATATAGGGAATGATTATAACGTACTAACCAAAAGATCATACCTGTACTAATATATCGATGAGTCCTACCTATATGGGGTAATGTAACAATTTCAGCATAAGTAGGAAAGTGATGGGAGTTCTTTCTTTGCAGACAAACACCGTATACACCAGATAGTTAGTCAATATATATATTTTTTAAATAAAATAAAATTAAAGTGCATGCTTACAAAGTATATATGTCAGAAGTGAAGGTTTTTTGGCAAACTTATTTTTAAGTCTTGTAAATACAAATCTAAAACTTTAAACTTCCGACTTAGAGGGAAGGAAAAAGGAAGATATGTTTGGAATTTAATTGTCATTAAAATGTTTAAAATTAATATAAATATTTAATTGAAATCTCAAATGACGAATGTATTTAAAAATTCCACGTGTTTTTGTCAATATTAGAAATTGTTAATAAAATTTTGTTTTTGAATTGAGAATTTAGGAAATATTTTTATATTATATTTTATAAATAATAGTATATAATTATTAAATGACGAGTGGCACATTAAAATGCCACATGTTATTTGTAAATATTAAAACTACCTAACCTTCAAACGAATTAGCATAAAAAACGCTGCACATCTTTATATAAAGAAGTAAACTCCTACAGCATCTGTCACGAACTTCTGAAACTAATTAAATATAAAGAAACGCGAACTTTCTATAGATGGATTTATACAATTTTTTGCAAATGAAATATTAATTTTTTCCACTACAAATTTAAAAAATGTTATCCACTACAAATTTTAAAAATGTATTTGGTTTTGAATGGATGAATTAAACGTATTTTATTGACGATTTGAACAAGTTACATATGGTGAGAGTGTGAAGTAATAATAGGAATTGAGTAAGATTCGAATTTGTTATTTATCTAATCTTATTCATTAGTTTTTGTGGCCTGTTTTTTCGTCGGTCTAACGACATGCTGTCGTACTCATTCCAAAAATAAATATTCAATCAATTTCTCATTTGGCACGTTTAAGAAAACTATGCATTCATTAATGCAATTAATATAAACATTTAAAAAGTCATCGATCGTTTATCTTCTGAGTTGACGCGTGATAGATAATGACACCATCCATTTTTTTTTTAATTTTGGAAAGTCCAGTAGTCTTTATTTTCTTGTGTAAAAAACTCATATTCAAATCGGCATAAGATTTCATTATGTCATTGGTTGGTTTAATTTTGTTTGATTTTCAAAAAGCTCTACTGTAATGGAAGCTTTTATAAAAATCACTGATAAATTTCCAGTCTATCAGGTGAACAGTTTTAGAGATCTCGTAATGAGGTTAGTGGTTTAAATCCATCTTTGCATTATTGCTTTGGCAGATCAGCTGAAAATAAAAACCATTTTGTGCTATCTTTAAATATATATAATTCCTATGTATGCGCATATCATTGAATTCCTAAACGGCCGGATTCGAAAATTGTTGCGATTGATAATAGTTGCAAGATTACTTTGACTACAGAAACACGTGGGAGTAAAAGAATTGCTCTAATTTAAATTGGAATATATTAAACTAATATGACATGGTAATGATGATGGTAAAAAAAAACAAAATACCCGACTGGGTTTGTTGTAAGCTCTTCTCAGGACAGGACGCGAAGGGACCCTCGTAACATTAGATTTTAAGTCGTTATTAAATACTGTCATACCACCAACATTAGAATTAGTGTGTGGAAAAAATACACATTTGACGATTCAAAAGTGCTTGATTTAATAATTCTATTTGATAAACAACTTATCAATATCTCCACGAGTTCCGCCTGGGACCTTCCCCGCCTGGAGACCTCAGCGACTCATTTTGACGTCGCTGATCGGCACAGACCTCTCACTGGCAAGTATTATAGAAGCAAGTGAGCAGGCTTGGAAAGCGGTTGCCTCCTTTTGCGATACTGTCGTCTCGCTTAAGGAGGCATGACAAAGAGAAGGATGAACGCCGCCGAAGCCCTCCAGTCCCGACGAAGGGGTGCAGGAAACAAGAGGCGGAGATTCGTACAACTTCGCCCCCTGTAGAATAGCTGTGAGCTGCAACCGAGGGGCCAGAGAGGAAGGCCAGATGCCTCAACGAACCTCTAGCTCCCCACTCATGGTTGATGGCGGTCCCGCTGGGTTTTAGTGGGTATTGCGAGTTTGTACCCTTGCGAAGTCGTACACTCCCGACCTTCAGTCGGGGTGCGTAAATGCATTTCCCAGCGATAAAAAAAAATCTCCACGAGATCATGAACTACGCAGATGACACCGTCGGGAATTGCTACTTTATATTTTGCAATCTTTTTCATTATTGTGTACTGTTTTTTTATTGCTTACAGTTTAGCGCTTGATTGTGATCTCACCTTATAAGTAATGATACAGTCTAATATGGAAGCGCGCAAATCTAGCAAGATGCGATATAACTCATATGATTTTTACACAGCATCGTATACGAACACAAGTCTCTTTGTTTGGCGGTACGTCTTTGCTACGTACTAATCACGACCGAAGCCTCCCACCAGTCCAGACTCAGACATATTAGAAAATACGGTTTTCTGGCAAAGCGAGTACTCGCTCCACTGTGCCAGCGAAGCCGTCTAAACTGTGACGCGATGATTTCCACAACAAATCAAATATACATTTCGTTATTTCATTGAAGTCAATTCGTGAATACGGAATTGTCGTTCTAAATATGTCAATATCACTGAAATCCTAAACGTCGCGAGAATTTCCGAGTACGAGAAAATGATGACGCACGAGTAAACCTCCCTTTTTATTTCCACTTAGACAGACGTACAGTGCGTGTGACAGAGAGAGCTTGCTATATTTTTTATCTTTATATAATAACTTATTTCTACATCTTTCTAGCGAATAGTGATGCAAAAACTGGTGTTTCTTTTATTTAACTTTTAATAATTATTTTGATAAAGCATTGTTAAACATTTTTTCTGAGAATTTTATCAGTTAGAATTTCCAATATGTATGATTTTACACAATCATCAGGGCAAAGTTGTGTGTATTTATGTACGTAGAAAACCACTTGCTATCAGGTGAGATGATAGTCAGCAATTAAAAATAAAGAATCAATCTCTGAATTCCCTTAACACATAGCCTTCGGAAATGCGAAAGCTTTGGTAGAGTCATGATTTTAAAGTGTATAAACAACATACTAATAAGGAATTGTTAAATCATCGATAACGGATTTATACAAAAAATATACCTTTGCTGGCGACATTTTATATAAGCTAATGTTTTCACAGTCGCATAATAATATATGTAACTCGCGATAACGAGTAAAGTATAAAATTGTGCAAATGATACTACTTTTGTACTAATGAAATTTCTTTTTTAAGCGTCATATTATAATAGCTATATGATTTAAAAGTAAATGATGACAATGGTTGATAAATGGATATTTTACAGAGCCTTATTCAAAATTCAACTATGACTAAACTCCTGTGATATTTGGCATTGAAAGTACATACATATATTTATTAGTGATTCTTTAATTTTAGTCCTAAACATTTGATGTAGTTATAATTATTGATTTTGGATTGTGAAACTACGAATATGGCTGGTGCATACCCATTGTATTAAAATATATGAGCTCCAGAAAACTCGGAAGCTTCACTACGTACGTTTTAGTTTATACTGCTGGGCACAGACCTCCTCACTCGTAGGAGAGAGGGTTTTTAGAGCAAAGACCCACCACGCTGCTCTACTGCGGATTCCCAAGCATAGTACACAAGTGCACTCTCTATTCCTTCACTCTCATAGTCCGATGTGACGATGTGACGGGAATCCGACACGACTGGAGAGAGATCAGGCGCAGGACCGACGGCTTAACGTGATCACCGAGGCATGAGGGTGGATCACACTGCCACCTTCCCAACTTCGGGCTAATATGGAGAAAACTCGATATTGATTTTTGAATTGACCCGACCCGGGACTCGAACCCAGGACCTCATGGCTGTAGTTGAACATGCTACCAGACCAATGAGGCAGTTTATACGTATAATTACGTTGAATGTACCATCATTTCAAAAAAACGTCGTGTATTAACACAGATTGGTTTTTTAAACTTTTATGTTACGCAATTCGTTAAAAATATATTTTGACAACAAACCCACACCAAAATTGTATTTTATGTATAAGTTTTAAGTCACGTTAAAAATTTGGTCATGTTGTCAGAATACCATCGATTTAGCTCTTACGATATCAAACTACAGTTACTAGTAACATGTAATGTAAGCATATAGAGTCTGTAATGTAATGCTTAGACTTTATAAAGAGAGGTTGTTTGTCAAAGTCATAAGTTCAGCAGCCTTTGCGATTCAACAACCTCAATAGTCGCTTTAGCTATTTTAAAATTCAGGTCGGAATGATTGAATCTATCGGCCAATCGCCTGCAGTTTTATTTTAATGTTGCATAGTTTTTAAGAACTTTGTGTGTAAATTGTAAGGAATTTTATACACTACGCTGTCATAACGATAATAAATAAAAATTTTAACAAAAAAAGAACCGCCTTCAAAACAAACTTACAAATATATTAGTATACTCTAAAAAGTAAGAAATAATTGCGTATTCTTTTATAGTGTTCTTCGTATTCTTATATTCGGAGTCGGCGTCTTAATATACGATTATTGCATATTAATATATTTGTAAGTTTGTTTTGAAGGTGGTTCTTTTTTTGTTAAAATTTTTATTTATTTTTTGATATTTAGTGAATCTCAAGTAAACTAACAAATTTGTCTCAATATGTGTACACCTAAAAACGTGTTGCAATGCAGCAACAAACTTAAGCTATTGGTTGCTATATGATTGCTATATGATTACAGACACTTATAATTTCTGCCATAACCGCACCCTTACTGTAAGCCGTTGAGGAGACCCATTGATCTTCATATTTAACTACGACTAGCATTTGACCATACCGAAGTTATGGTAAGCAACTCAAATATCTGGATAGCCTATAGAAGATTCTGCCGAGTATCGTGCCGTTCATTTGCTCCTAAGAATTGAAGACTTCCGTCACTTTGTCATGAATTCCCTCATCAGAACCTAACCAAACTATCACAAAACAACCCTTGAAATATATCCTTTCCAATAAAAAAACAATCATCGAAATCGGTTGGCGTGATCTTGAGTTATTCGTTAATTTGTCGCGCACATGCTTAATGCAAATTTAACACTTATCCGGGTTTCTCATGGATGCCATCATCAGAACTGGATTTAAAAAAATGGGACCCTATGACGAGCACCACCTTTCATTTAAAAAAAAACATCAAGATCGGTCCATCCAGTCGAATTGAACGAATTGATAACCGCCTCCTTTTTTTGAAGACTGTTAAAAATGTGTTTACATAACTCATTTTTAAATTGATTCATGAGAGTGGTTAAAGCATAATAAAACGGCTCAGTATTTATATGCAGAATATAGAACATTAAATGGGATAAGACTGTAACAAAGAATGTTTTTTCAATTATATTCATGGTGGCATTATCATTGCTTTGCAATGAATAAAAAAAAATTCTAGTATAAGTTAAGGTTTTAACACCAGAATCCAGAATAGTCTATAAATTCTTATGTTAAAAATGAAGATGCAAATTGGTAAATAAGCTATCTTTACAGGTGACATAGTTTTATAATAATCGAATGATCGCTAAGGCACCACTTAAAACAACAAATCTTTAAAAATATATTCAAATTTAATAGACTCGCGAAAACACTTAAAATACTTGATCGAGTACTGAATTATGAATTCTAAGTAACAATACGTATTATTCGATGACAAATTTTGATTGACATATTATATGAAGAGAAATTATAATCTGATAGTTTGGTAAACTTAATATTATAGCTTATTATGCAAACCGTCGAGTACTAGATTAAATATTGATCAAGACCACTCCTTGACCTACTTGATGAACTAATGTGACGCACTCGACCGCGTGATGCTGTTATTGCTCTCATTACTAATAATTTTTAAAAGTAATTACCTCCTATGTATTTCAGCGGAATATAAATTTGTTATTTCTCATCTATCTGCATTACCATTATAAAATACATTCATAAAAATTAATGAAAGCAGCAATTGACTCTGTATTGGAAATATCAAGAGCAAATAAACCTTTTCCTTAAATTGTTTTTGGTGCGCAAGATATTACAATTAGCGTGTATTCTGAATCCAAGACGGTACACTGTCGGCCAGTTGTACAAGCAGCTGATTTTGGCGCAGCGGCCGGAGCGATCAGTGATGTAAAAAAACACTCGCCGACCCACGCGCTAGTTCACACTTTGTTTTGACGCAAATTGATAGCCACGCCCTCATTTGCCGTCTCATTCTTTGAATAGCTTTTCACAACCGCGTCTCGTGAACTCTCTACACGGGCACGAGCGAAAGTCAGCTCTAGTGCATATAAAATTCGGTCCAATTTACTACGGCATTTTTAAAGGCCACACTGAGAACGTATCTTTGTCACGTTCACTTTTGTAATGACCTCTCGCTTTTCAAACGATATTGAGCTCTTACATCGGTATGCACGCCTGGTATTTTACCGCCACATGCTGCAAGCGTCGACGAATAATTGACACCGATTTGACAAGCTGGCCTTCGGCCGCTGTTCGTTTTCGGGATCCCAGGCACATGGAATGACACTGACGTGGCCCTTTATTTGCAGAGGAGGAACCGAAGTCGCCGGTGTCGGTGCAGCTGACAGGAGTGTCAGTGACGCGCAGCAACGGCGTGGTGCGGGCGACGTCGCCGATATCAGTGACGCCCCCTGCACCCGCACCCCTCGAGCCAGTCCTCGCTCCGGCCGCCCCGCTCGCCCCCGCCCCCCTATCACTCGACTTCATACAAGAACATTCCAGGCCGCGTAATACAAATATCACTCATGGGTGAGTTATAATCTCCTGGTATTTGCGAAGTTTGAAACAGCTGTGCATCAACGAAACTCTTAAAAAAAAGCTTGAAGTCACGCTAATTTGGAAAGGCATCATCATCAGGTATAAAATAATTGTTTTTCATTTGCACGTGAATTTATATTTAAATTTTGCTTATTCGGTGCTTATGAAAAAACTGCTATTTAATAAAATCTTATAAATAGCTCATTTGTCGAAGAAGCCTATCAGATTGACAAAAGAGGTAGAGCGACAATGTTGCAAAACGGAGAAAATTCACTCTTTTCACTTCTAAAAGAATAACTTTTCCAAGTTTTCGATTACGTGCGCCGAGGAAACGGTTGAAATTACGCAACAATCATATATTTCTTTTAAAATTCGTAAAAATATGTCCGCGATAGCAAACGTCTCTCTTTTAAGTTTGACTCATTGTGTTGACCTTTTTTTATGAAAATTTAATTTCCCATTATGTGATGGAGAAGAAGGTATGCGCGTTAGCTAGTATTTTGAAAACTGAAAATATATATTAAGAAAATGAAAACATGTTAATATCGACGAATAAGAAAGTCCCTTTTCTATAGATATAATTTTCTGCCGCCTACATACATAAATTGTTTGAATAAACAACTTCCAGCTGCTTCATTTTGTAAACGTATATGTAATAATTATACGCCAAGATCTGGATCTGTCCTATCAAGTATAAAGTAGATGCGATTAAATGTAAAGGGGTCAATATTGAATTTGTAATATAATCCTTGCCGACCGTCGTTTACTTTTTTAATCTTTGATTATTCTGTTGATCCGAGTGGCCTAGGTGTTAAAATAAAAATGACAACGTCAACTAAAATGAAAATTAGCAATACATATAGTTCTACAATACAGTGTATTTTTGTAAAGTATAGTAATTATGTTGATACCATGTATGTTAAGTGTAGGGCTAATTGAACTATTTAAATGTATTTTTATGTCTTGTGGCAACTCTGATGTATCAATATTTCGTAATTTTAATGTAATAATAAAATTTAAATGTACTTCATCTCTTTAAAAAAAACTACTGTTCGTTCGTTTTAGAGATTAACAAAAAAAATGTTTTTATTATTAATCTCCCTACATAAATTTAAAGCACATTAATTAAACTAATATTATAAAGAAGAAACATTTGTGTTTTTGTATGTATTTAAAATTTTTTTCCAATTAGATATCTGCATTTTCACTGAGCGACATAGGAAAAATTACTTTCTAAAAAAAAATAGGGATCCCTAAGAAAAATACATTAATGTAACCCTAGATGTGAAACAAAAAATCTATTATCGACTGCGCTGCGAAAGCTATTGAAGATAGAATAAAAAAAAATGTTCTACAATATTATAGATCGTATCTACAAAGAAGTCTTCGATACCATATGTCCAATGTTTGTAGTTTTGCCACTATAACTGCTTTTTTTGCATTTAAAAAGTAATAGAAGTGCCGACAATAATCAAACCATATTATTCATACCCCTGTATTAATCCTTGTCCTATTAAATGACCCGTCCTGTGAAACCCGGGTCCTCTGCTACTCGCACTCGCACGAGTACTCGCACCACTGCGCCAGTGAGGCCGGCGAGCAGCTTAAGTGTTTTAGTGTACGAAGTGCACATATGATAAATGATAATGTATTCTCAGCTTCATTTTGTGTCCTCCATCGTGCTGAGTTTGTTATTCATCGTCTGTTAGATCAGTCCTCGCTGCATGCATCATTAATTATATTTTATGCGGACCCTCACTCCGTGATTTAATTACATAAATTATTGACCTAAGCGGTCAAGCGTTGTGTTTTTGGTATTATTTAGCATCTTATTGCAAAGAAAATATACCATTCTGGTGTTATATAACGAATAGACATTTTAATTTATTTANCAAATTAGAAAATACAATTTCCTAAACTCGTCCTACCGGGGATCGAACCCGGGACCTCCGCTAGCAAAGGGAATACTCGCACCACTGCGCCAGCGAGGCCGTCGTCTACATAGCAAAATCTTTATTTGTTGGCATGTCGCTGCTTGTAGGGTGCTAGCAAGTCATGGGCCAAAGCTTCCCATCTGTTCAGACTTAGACAAGTAAAAAAACATCATTTCCTACATAATATATTATGAGCTGTCAGAATTCAATCCTCGACCTCTGCTAGCGAAGCGTATAAACCATTTATTGTAGTAGATATATTTAGTGTACCCCGTTCCACTTCCCATTCACCACACTGCGTCCCACTTATTGAACCTACCCCCTTCCCGAAAAAAATAATTGGCACTAAAGCGTCTACTTTGCCCCTGCGTATAACCGGTCAATTTGCATCTTAGACATTTTGGCTTTTTTGCAATTTTGATGATTACATCACCCTTTTTATCAACTTTATTTATCGTTAAACATATGTTAATAAAACATGAATCTTACAGAATGTATCATTACTAATGATATGTTTTTGATGATGATGATGATGCAAAAGGTACTAGATTAATAAATAATTTATTTTTGAAACACATACATACATACATACATAGCATCACGCCTCATTCCCATAGGGGTAGGCAGAGACAACATCCTTCCACTTGCCACGATCCTTGCATATCTCCTTCGCTTCTTTCAATCTCATTAAACCTTTCATACAAGTTCGTCGGTTTAGAGTACTCTTGACCTGGCCGTTATTTAAAATGTCCTGGATTTGGTCCAGGAACGTTCGCCTCGGTCTTCCCCTTCCAACTTTCGCATTCACTCTTGACTCATAAATCCTTTTTGTCAGTCTCCTTTCATTCATTCTCTCTACATGCCCAAACCATCTAAGCATACCTTTCTCAATTTTAGTCACTACGTCTTCTTTTATACCACAACGTTCTCTTATCACACTATTTCTTACTCTGTCACTCAGTTTTAATCCACTCATGCTTCTCAACGCTCTCATCTCTACCGCATTTATTTTACTTTTGTGATTCTTCTGCCATACCCAACTTTCACTACCATACATAAGTGTTGGCACCAACACTCCAGCATGCACTGCCAGTCTAGCCCTTTGAGACACCATCTGGCTATTCATAAAAGCATGCAGAGCACCATTTACCATATTCCCTGCATTCACTCTCCTTTCGATATCACTTTCACATGTTCCATCTTTTGTAAATTTAGATCCCAAGTATACAAATTCTTTCACCTCTTCCACTTGTTCCCCATCTATCAAAATATTGCCATTCATCATAGATTCATCTCGTTCAAAAAGCATAACTTTCGTTTTGTTTACATTCACTTTCATTCCTTTCCCTTTCAAAGCTTCATTCATAATATTTAGCATCTCCTGAAGCTCGTTAGCGGATGACGCAAGTATTACTTGATCATCAGCGTAGAGTAAACATTTGATGAGTAATTCATTCATTCTTAACCCATACATACTTTCTTTTAAATCTGTCAAACATTTATCCATGAAAAGGTTGAACAGCCATGGTGACGCAACACATCCCTGTCGAACACCTCTTTCGACAGGAAACCACTCCGTGTACGCTCCGTTTATTCTGACACAGGCACTAGAACCCTCATAGAGAGACTTCAATGCTTGGATCAGACAACCGCTCACCCCATACGTAGATAACGTTGACCACAGCTCATTCCTCACCACTCGATGATAGGATCATTGAAACACGGTTATACAAAATTGGTATTTTATACTTGACTCTATAGGTAGGGGTCGTCGATATAATTATAAATGCGAAATGAAAATAGTCCCGTTATCTTAGACTTCAAGACTTCTTGTAATTCTGATATAGTGAAACTCGTCTCCGATTCTGTGCGAACCCCTTTATAAATTCATATATCGTCTCAGTGAAACAAACATGTTGTTACCACAAAAATTTTGTATAATGTCGTTAATATCAAATTGTTTAGCAATAACAATAAATTTTGTAGGAACTCTTGTCGATAAATAAGGAAGTTATACTTTGGTTTGATTTTATGATAAATTTTTCATGGATGAACAATTCTGGTTTCGCGGATTACTACTTGTTTGCTTGCCAGCGTCGATATACATGCACATTTGCATGAATGAGGGACAAAACATTTCGCAAAAGTCATCATATTTTTGCTTTTCTAACAAGTACATCTAATTTTATATATAACACAATATTTCGGGAAATTAAATTAAAAAAAATGATTAGTAATGAATATATTATCATGTGGCACCTTGTTTGTTTTATATATAAACCTTCGTTTTGTTGATATTGCCGCGATGAATATTAAGGACATTTAAAGTGAGTACGATAATTCTCTATAGGCTTCCACAAATACCATCACCGCCATCAGTCAGCAGTAACGGCAGCGGGAGCAGTAGCAATGGTAGCGGTAGCGGGAACGGTGTACCTCGCGCTGGTACTCGGGAAGTTCATAACAAACTCGAGAAGAACCGTCGCGCACACCTGAAGGAGTGCTTTGAACTTCTCAAGAGACAGCTTCCCGCTACTCCTGATGACAAGAAAACCTCAAACCTGTCTATACTCGGTTCGGCCATCCGGTATATACAGGTTAGTCATCTATATTATCATCCCTGAATACGAATATACTCGTAATAACTTCTGTTCCGAAGTTAAAATTAAAATCTATCAACAAAATTCCTAAATTCACTCCCGAATGTATTATATATTCAATATCATATGCAGTACAATATTACGTGACAATATTACGTAATAGATTCTATCGAAACTTTATTTGAATAACGTTATAAGAGGACTTTTATAACGTTATTTGATGTACTCGAAGCAAACTTTATTATTTTATACCGTATACAATGTAATCGTGACAAATTTTTATTTCTGCTACGTCCTCAAACCGTCAGTAATATAAATAATTCGGGGTAAAAGTAGATAGGGATAATAAACACTGTACAACGTGCTTCACGCTCTGATATATTTAAGTGCAACCTAAGACACTTGACCCTATACCAAATAGACAAATAGTGTCAGACTTTTTTATTTACCCATATTATATTTACAAAACACTTTCAGTTATTGGTAGGATTTTTGGGGTTGGGATAATTTAAAAACGAGGCCCCTCATGATATAAAAAATATTTAAAATTACATCAAATGAAGCATAACTTAACTTAGATTAAACATTTTCTAAACAGTAACAAGATGGCAATCTTAATAATCTAATAGTCATAAACTTCTAGTGTTTTATGTTATCCTAGTACTTTTGTCCAGGTGCTACGTCGAAAGGAGCGAGAATGCGAACATGAAATGGAGCGGCTAGCACGTGAGAAGATCGCGGCGCAACAGCGCCTTGCCGCGTTAAAAAGAGAAGTGTCAGTGCGCGCGACTGTCCGTCCTCGCAATGTCGGTGTGTATATTTTGATACGCGAGTGTTACAGCTAGCTCTGCGTGGCCTATGTAATCCTAATACTTGTAGAACACATTCGATACTAGTCTCAGAACAAATTATTCTTTCTTTGAAAAATAAACATTCTTTTCCTAAATGTTTCAGTTTCAATAAACATGAATAAATTCAGATATTTTCATTTTATTAAATACTACCATTACGTACTTTAATAATATAATTTATATTTTATATGAAAAGAAAATATCAAAAATCTAAATATGTAAAGACCCCGTAAACCTTTATTATGTCATTAAAGCTATACAAAGATTTATTGAAATTTAATACATTAATAAAATTACAATTAAAACTTATTCATTTTATAAAAATTAATATCATAATAGTTAAAATGTATCAATTGCAAAATGGTAAACGAATTAAAGTGAATTTAATCAAAGCCAAATTTCTCTTATTACTTGTCTGGCAATTTATTATAATACGCATAAAATTTAGAGTTGGCTTTTATTTATACATTCGCAATTATCAAATCCCAATAAAACTATTTAAATCTATGTATATAATTAAGCGAAATACCATTCACTTGATTGACTTAATATGTGGCATAGTAACTCTTGTCGCAATGTAGACGCATGCTAAGAATGGGTTTCTCCATATTGCCATTGCGTCGGGATGTTATCAATTGTTGAAAATAAGATAGGTTTAATTTTAATTTAAAATAAATTTTTGTTACGTTTAACTGTACGTAGAGTTTACTAGAACTTGTAATTGTTGTGGTACACAACCCAATTGAAATATTTTTTAAAATTTTCTGAATTTTTATTATAATATAAATAACTAACAATGTTTTTTTTCTTATTTCAGATGTCGTTTCTGACGTTACAGACGAAAATGTTAATGGACAAATATTAGGAATTCCTATAAGTGTAAGTATTTTTTTGATGGGTTAATTTTATTTATGTTTTACAACCTTTTCCAAATGTAACTTAAAAATTTGTCCGTAGGCACAGTTTTTTTTATTATAACCTTGGTGATCTGTCGGTTAGAATGATGAAATGTTTTACTAAATGTCTATTTGTTCGGGCTCATCTTTGTAATACCCCATCTTGATTAGAATTTCAATGGCAGAGAACTATAAGGTGTAATGTAGACCATCTTAATTCCGAAATTTCCACCTAAATGGGAAATTATAAAATTACACTGTGCCATATTAATGCACAGCCTAAAATGTTAGTTAGACGTTATTAATATAGTTACATTGGTTCGTTTTTATGGTAAGTATATATTTATTGACATGTATATTATTATTATTTGTTATTTTATAATGTCTACAGACCAAAATAATATCTAATTTAATGTAATTAAGGTCAATTAAGGGTTTTACATCATACAAACGAGCGCGCGTGTGTATCTTAATGTGACAATAATACAAGCTATTTATGATAAATATTCATTAATTTGTATTCCTTTCTTCTTTAAAATTTGTAAAGTGAATTCTTTTTAAATTCGTTGTGACCACCGCCTATGATATTATGTATTTTTTTATGCGGTAAATTATAAAGTTATTACCATAATTAGTGTGCGAGTGCGACTGCAAAATGTGGAAAACTTTTTATAACTTATTCTTCTTTTTGTTTTTATCAATGTGTAATCTGAAGTGGCCTTATTTTGTATAATATCTCTAACTGTACGTATATTTGTAATAGTAGCTGTTGATTACAATAAAATAAAATAAAATAAAAAATAAAATAAAAAGGGTGTTATAGTTGGGACTAATAAAATCTTTATAGTTTCGCTATGCGTTATACAGATTACCTCATCACCCCCGCGGCCCGCACCCCAGATGGAATCATCGCCGCCGCGCACCCTAAACCTAAGCACGAAGTTACGTACACTGCCGATACAAATCACACCCACCACTTCGCAGGTATGCGCGCCTAGTAACATGTTAGACGTTAGATCTTAGGCTAATCTTGGATTTACACAGCTTTTGAAACCATAATTTTATTTATAATTTTTTTTCAATTCTCACTAATCTACAAGTTATATTTTTGTTGTCTTATTTGCTTTTTTGTTATTTTCTGTAACTAGTTAACACACTCCTAATATATGATGATGATGATGAAAGGCATATACACAGTGACACGAAAAGTATCATATTGTTTTAACAAAATCTTATGATGATGCATCTGAGAAAATATAGTGTTCAAAAATGATAACTCTATTTGCAATAGAAATTATACAACGCTACCTATTGAATGCTTATGAAATTGATTTAAAGGTTTCTTTCTGTGCAACTAAAAATACAATCAGTGCAAAATTGTAGAGTTGAATATTATGTATTCTTTGCCACCTTTGCATTGTACAAATTATCAGAGGGAAGGTACCACAAGGTTACTCAGTACGAAGAGTGCCTTACGCATGTCTGTTAAATTTATACGAAAAATATTTATACTGCATATTATTTTATGTAATAATTGAATAGCACAATGAAGATAATATTATTATATTTTGAGTTTAAGAAGTATCTGTTGTAATTGATTACAATTAGGAGGAGGAATTGACTTCATTACTTGGTATTTATTTAATATTAACTAATGATCCATTTGTATGTTAATAAAAATCCAGTTGAGGTCCGTTTTCAACATTAATTAAATTAGTAATGTAGTAATTTTTGTGCAAAATATATCTACGAATTACATATTTTCCTTTTTTATGTCCTCTCGATAGAGGAAATTGTATTAAATTCTGTCGTAGTTTTCGGAACCGAAGCGATGATAGGCGGAGACAAATAAATTATCAGTTTAATCGTATTAAAAAGCGGATTAATCAACTGAATTTTAAAAAAAACATGGTTTTTTTACTCAGGTCGTAAGGACGTCTTACGGTGGGAGGCATAACACGCTCACCCTTACAACAATTGCTCCCGCCGAAGCTACAAATCAGGTTGGTACCTTTGTAACACGCTTTTATTAGTTTCGACTGTATTTTGATCATATTGTTTGTTCATTTACAACGTGAGGTGATTTTGGCAATTTTTAGACCCCATCCTGTCTTTATCAGCTCGAGCCCTCAAGTGAATATTCAAAAGACATGTGTTAGTGCGTATGATTGAGTTGGATATATTAAAATATTCTTTAAAATTCTTACTTAGTTGGTTTATGAGGCTCTACATTTTTTAGTTATGTAAATTCATTTGAGAAATAAGATTTAAATCTCATGTAATTTTTTCGCTCCTCTAAATGAGATTGGGAGATATTTCTCTCAAACTCTTCCCACCGTCTAGAAACCTCACGTAAATTAATGGATGTTCTGTAAAGAGTTAATACTCTTCACTAAACTCTATTTTCCTGATATCATTATAAAAACAGTTTTTATAAGACACGTAATGTACATACTACATAGCAGATATCATCAGCACACAATAATATACTGCTAACCGTTAATAATGCTTAACCGTTAATTATTTGATAGAAGTCGTTAATTGTAAGAATATTATTCATCTCTTATCTATATCAATTGCGTGTAAAATACTATGTACCACACCTTGTTTAGTTTTTAATAACCTAACTACGTACCACATTTCATCAAAATTGATTCAGCAGTATAAGCGGAAATAAGCAAAACAGTTGCTTTTGACTTTGTTATATTTGCATAGATTCAAAATAATCGATTTATAAGTCGCAATTAAAGATGTTATAACATTTATAAAGAGTGTAATTTATATCTGTGTAATTTTATAACGGATTCTAATTGCAGTTAAGCTTGTGTGTAAGCGATAAGTGTAATGATCAAAGGGATAAAAATCAAGTAACAATTATGTGGTTATATAAGTGTTTCATGTCATCCCTGATGGCAGTGTTGGCAGTTATTTTTAGCATTTGAAATATCCAATATTATATATCTAAACTCTACTTTTACTCGATCTTTGCTTCGTACGATTAGGAGTATAGAGAATTGAGAAGAGATTTTATTTGAATGGATTAAATTTATAGCAATTTCTGAAAATAAATTAGACAGGTTATTATAATACTGTAAATACCCGGCGTGTTGTTTCATTAAAAATATATATTTTATGAACTGTTTCCATGCTAGCGTATAAAGAATATTTTAAGTTTGTTTAGTAGATTTTCTAAACTTTAAGACTATTGTGAGTTTTTTATATGAACTCGTGATTAGTTTTGTGGTCTAAAATCATTATTGTAAACATTTCCTTTTTAATGAAACTGGTTTGCATCGTAACAATTACATGATTTATTAACGCCTCAGATACAAATATTTTTAATATGTCTAGATATGATATAAAACCATTCCATATTTATTTTATAACTTTTTTCTCAATTACAGAATGGCCAAGAGAACGGAGTAACTAATACATTGAATAATTTAGTTCATCCTGCGCAAATACACCTTCCTTTGTCCCAAGTAAGTTCAGTTTGAATACCTAAAGCTAAATTTGTATTAATTATAATAATAATTATTGAAATAAAAAATCTTTCTTTAAGTTGACTTTTAAAGCACTTGGATCGTGTAAAAAACTTTTTCTACCTATTTGTACGACGATGGTTAAAAGACAATTTCTACACTATTTTTTGTTTTGAATTATTGTTTTAAAAATATGTATTAACCAAATACAGGTGGTCAGTAGCGGCGGTTTAGTAGTTGGTCCCGCGGCATTGCAGCTCCTTTCAGCGGGCGGCGGCTTGCGGGTACTGCAAGCCCCGTCCATACACACCAACGGTGAGTTATGATGCTTTGGTATTTTCGATACTGCCGTCACGCTCGGCTGTGTAACGCTCGTTCGAGTAAAGCCGGCTTTCATCAACTGAGGTAGCGAGATACTTCTACAGTCACCGTTGTTTTTTTATTTAATGTAACATTACTGACATATAATTATTAACGGTCGCATAGTGGCCGTATTTCGTAATTAATTTAAATAGTATAAGTTTGAACATTACTAAAGTTCTACTGTCAAAAACTATCAAAAATATATAATATATTATAACTCTTACTTTATAACTTAACCACCATAATTTTCTAAAGTAACCTCTTTTCTGTTTTCGATAATATAGATTTTTTTTTATGTTATGACGTTTCATATTATTGTTAGCGATTGACATATTAAAAAAGAAATTATTGTCCTCTTTATAAACTACTACAATATCCCGCGGTTTCACCTGCGTAAATATCGATCTCGTGGCAGTGGAAAGTCTTAAGTCGCACTATAGATTTATATTTCTTAACATATAAGTTTTATTTCACTTACTTTTAAATTACTTACTTCCAGGTTATTAGATACACACTTACAGTCATAATCTAATCAATATACAGATTTTACTTTACATAGAATATTTATCAAAATAATTCTTTTTTCAATATTTAACATCATTTAAGTGGACTATCCAACATTAATATATTTAAAAATACTCTACAGGTATTGAAATAATTTTTCAAATCGCTCATTAATTTTTAGCTTGATTATATTAAATTGATAAAATAAAAACAAAAATTCAAATTGCAAAAGTTTTGTCTATAATATTAGGGAAGAGATTTATTTGTAATACTTTATTGTCTCAGAATTTTCCTATACACGACATTTGACACTGGTGTTCGACTCAGGATACATTTTCTTTAGAATGAGATTTTTAAATTCATTATACCGATTTGAATCATTTAGTAAAAGTATTTTACAGGTATTGACACGTTTTTTTTTAACAAAAAATCATTTAATTGCATAAAGATTTATACAGAGGTATGAATATTGTCTGCACTTTTATTAACTTTTAAAATGCAAAAAACTGGTCATAGTGGCATAACTACAATGGTTGGACATATGGTATTGCTGACTTTTTTGTAGATATTAATACGTTCTATAATACTGTAGAAGATTTTTTTGTTCTGTCATCAATAGTTTCCGCAGCGCACGCTAGTGGTTAGCGTGTGCTGCGGAAACTATTGATTACAGACATGAGGTCCTGGGTTTGAGTCCCGGGTCGGTCCAATTCCCAATCAATATTGAGGTTTCTACTAAGATTTTCTCAATATTTGCCCGAAGTTGGGAAAAATTTGGGGGTGTGATTCATCCCCGTGCCTCGGAGAGCACGTTAAGCCGTCGGTCCTGCGCCTGATCTCTCCGATCGTGTTGGATCACCGTCACATTGGACTATGAGAGTAAAGGAATAGAGAGTGCACTTGTGTGCTTGCCAATCCGCAGTGGTGGGTCTATGCTCTAAAAACCCTCGCTCCTCGGAGTAAGGAGGTCTGTGCCCAGTAGTGGAACGTTAATGGGCTGCTACTTACCTTTACTTTACCGTACCTCAATGGTTTTTTCTTATGGATCCCTATTTTTTTGACAAACTAGCGTAACCTTTGTCGCTTAGTAAAGATGCAGCTTTCTAAAATAGTGAATTTTTTTTTTAAATCGGTGTAGTTTTTGTGTGAAAATGTTACAAACATACATAGAAAAACACAAATCCTTCCTCTTTATAATGTTAATTCAGATAAGTATAAGATTTTCATACTCCACGGTTCAGACATTTAGCTGTCAAAAGTTTTTGCTTCACAAATGCGTACATATTTTTGATGTGAAACATCTAAAGCGGCACGTGAGACCCATGCATGCCGTGGCAAAGCGTCACCATGTCGCTTAACTTCTCATTCGGTTCGGGCTATTTTCCATCTTTCTCTCTGCACTTTTAGTGTATACAGCATTTTTTTACTTCTGTACACGTAACCTGCGGCTTACTTTAAAAAATCGATGTCTCACATCTACCAGGCATCTTATAAAGATATGTTTTTTCCCATCTGAAAGTACTAAAATCGAGTGTTATTTTTATCTTTAATGTAAACACGGAATTTATTTGTTATTGTCATATTAATATGCATATTTTAACCTTATAGTTTATCTTGTTTACGCTTTATGCACAATATGTTTTAAAAGGTTTTCTGTTTTCAATGACGCATAGAATGGTGGTTAAACCGATATTCTTATCTGGTTTACTTAGTTAGGCTATACATATTACATCATATTCTCATTATAGGTATTCTATGTCTATATACATGTATTAACAGTTCTCCGCAAATACTTGCTAATTTCGTTTTACCGGTTTTGTTCTGTAAAGAAGTCTATGATAAAACTAATAGTACGCGTCGACACAAAATTTAACTTTAAATTTAAAATATTTAGACAAAAAAATACATACAGTAGCAAAAAAACCTTTGTACGGGTTTAAATGCGTACGCTCAGCCTGACAAATGATTTCTGAACCTTTACAACCTGAAATAAGGCTTTAAAAATTTGTCTTTATTTCTTGTACTTAAATTGTATACTTAGCTTTTTTGACTATATCCGTGAAAATGACAACGAGTATATAAAATGTTATAAATATATACAATCGAAATCGGTTCTGACTATTCTGAGAGTTCAGTCTAAATTTAAACTTTGAAGTTGGGTAATGGTGAAAACTCAGACACACAATCAATTTTATCTATATCGAAGGGCCCTACGTATTAACAGTCTGTTATAAAATCCCAGTATTGTAAGACAGTTTTAAATTCTTTTTACGGTACTACCATTTGTACCGTATGTTAAATTATGTTTTTTACGTATCATGTTTTAATGGGTTTATGATAAAAACCGACGAGAAAGGATGATAGATGGGGTGATATATGATCACCAACATTACAAAAAAGTCCAAATCAGCCATTTGGACGTTTTTGTAATTTTGATGATTATGATCATGAAAGTCAATTTGACCGTTCTTTGTTGGGGCCATAGATATGTATGATATATGAAAAACGTAAAATTGCTTGCACAATCAGCTGGAAAAAAGTTTCTGTTTCTGTATACGTTTTTGATTTCTTAATCTATTTAATTTGACAATAGATTATTAAGAACATATATTAATGACAAATATAAATTTAGAACTGGCATTGAAATTGTAATAAAAGATTCAAAATATTTTTTAGGTATTCAAATAAACATTTTATTAGTTAATTATATGTATTACTTTGGTTCATTTTATACAACTTGAATCTGGGCAATAATGTGCGAATATCAATTTTGGTACCAATAATAATTAATTAATATATTCGTTCCAATAATTATGCGACTTATTTTTATTTGCAGGTATAACCACAGATAGTAATAGGCTAGCAAAAGAAAATGGGGTCGTGACTCCACCGCCTGTTTCCACAGGTAAACATCTTTTTTTTTAATTATTAAAAAAACGATAGACAATTGAACAGAATTTTACGCAAAGATTAAAATATTATTTTTACCATATTTTGGACTCTATGAGACAGACTACAAATATATTATGATTTGTAAAAAATATATTTTAATGTTACTTTCGAATCGAAAGAGTTTGCTAACGTCTTTCGTATTAATAATATGTAATATTCACTTCGTTCAAAAAAAAATGTGATCTTCGTTCATAAAATGCACCCAAAATTTGAGTCCACTTTTCTATGTAAATATGCGTGTCTTATAATTTAAAAAATACGTTATCCTGCTATCTATTTAAACGTTAAAGGAAAGCTTCGCGTTTTGCTCTTAGCCCAATAAGGTGTATAATTAATACAAGCAGGACATATATGTAAGTCAAACGTAAACAATAGCGTGTACCTATAAATATATAATTCCTTATTTTGTTAATATTTATGTGTAATTTTTTATTTTCCTTTGTACCCTACATATATATTTAAATATATGTCATAGTCTTTTAAGCTCATATAAAAAGAATTATGTAGTATGCTGCTTAATTAAAAACTTAAGTCCCCGTTTTAGAGGTTAGATAATACATTGGAAAAGAAGTCTGACATAATATAACATAAGAAATAGCATTACTTTAAAACAATTTCCAAAAAAAAAAAACGGTTAAAATACCCTTTAGAACTTTAAATCAACTTCGAAGTTAACTTAATAGTTTTTCATTCATTTTTTTATATATTCTAAATATTTACGGATTTCATGTTTAGACTGAATGGATTATTGTTGCTGAAATTATTTCACCTAACAATTGCACGTATTTAATTTAAATTTTGTATCAAGCCTTGGCATGAACATTCGAATTGATTAAATTAAATAATGTCGAATCGCTGCCAACGTTGTGGCAACACATATTTTTAGTTCTTAATGAGAAAGTCTTGTTTATTTCATTTCATTAACCTATAAAGTTAAAATGTTTGCAAAAATGATCTCTATACTTGCATAGCATTTACACAACTAAGGATGCTGGGGCTAAGATGATTTATGAGGAATCGGATACGTTAAAAGATTTAAGTGCTAAATTTCCGTTAATTTCCATAGTTAGTTCGGTCACTGATTATAAAGCACAAATTTGAGAATACAACGCTTTCGGTGACTGCATCGTAATTAAGCTGCAGGTGGTTCTAAATGTAAATTTTACCACCAATCACAATTTCAAGACAGCAGAGCGATGCTGTTTTTATCGTTCTCAACCCCCAAGACTCTTCATCAGCAACTTGACGAAAACCATCGCCACACCTCAGTCATAGTCTTAGCTCTGTTTGGCCATGCAATTGTCTATAGATCTTGATATTGTTTCAGAAGGTAGTGTAGTGGTCAGTGGATTAACGCCACTGGTGATGTCCCAGCCGGCAGCGCACTTATTGCAAACGCACACACTGACGCATAAGGTAAGAATTTGGTTTATAAAAAAAGTATTTCTGCGTTCACTTTGATACTACAACTCAATTTTATATTTTTAATTACATCATTTAGAATGAAATGCACATTTGCGTTTACAAAAAATCATCAATACCAACTATTCAAGATATAATTAAAATGTCATTCTTCTAACCTTTGTAAATTTTGACACTTTTATATACGCCTTAATAAGAGGTTTAATACTAGTTATTTACACCAATCTACGCACAAACTGTATCTATCTCTGGGGATCTAAGATAAATAAAGTGTGTCATAGCAATGCTAATGGAATTGCAAATAACTCATCGGGTAAAAGGGCTAAGAGACCGGTTTCCTAACTTGCTTTTTAACGCTGGTATTCTAACACAATCTGGTTCCTCTTCGTCGAGTGAACTCTATTACGAGTTGCAGTCACTGAGAATATTTTGGTTTAAATTCAAACCAATTAGAAGCACAAATTCACATAAATCAACTCTACAAAAACCACAAAAATTTACATTTGAGTGCCGCAGAATTCCGTTTGTTATATTTTACAATAATATTTTGACTAAATGTTTCAAAAGTAGTTTTTAAATTTCTTATTGACATTTCATTTCGTTCATGTTGTTCGTTATTCAATATTGATTTCGTTCATTAAAAGTGGAATTATTTATACAGTACTACATTTTTCATATTTATTATTAGCAGGTATAGCTTCTAATTTCTTTCGAATCATTTTAAAGATGAATATGTTATGGGAAACTACTTTATCTATGTTTACAGTTAAGCAAATCAGCTTGCTAGAGCTATGTATTAGTATGTATGTTTTTTACGTATCTAATGGACTATACCTTTTTTTTTTTCAAATCAAAATATCTTTATTCAAGTAGGCATATTACAGCACTTTTAAATCGTCAAATAATTTTTTTTTCCACACTCTAATTCTAATGTTCGTCTGTAGATGGTAATCAAAAACGACTTAAAATCTAAAGTTACGAGGGTTCGCGCCTTGATCTGAGAAGAGCCCATAACAAACTCAGTCGATTATTTTGTATTTTTTTTTGTTATCATCATCATTACAATATCATATTAGTATAATATATTTCAATTCAAATTAGAGCAATTCGTTCACTCCCACGCATTTTTACTCCTTTTAGACATCACCTACTCATTTTCGTAACAAAATGTCTCTAACCCTAAGGTTGCCTGGTAGGCTACTTAGCGATAAGGCCACCTTTTTGTACCCTATGATTTATTGTATATATTTCATGTATTGTTTGTGGTGTACAATAACGCGTATTCTCTCTCTTTCTCTAGTTTAAATATGATATGTTCATCTGTTTGTTATTTTGCTTAGATATTTAAAGGAAACATATATGTGTAATGTTATGTTATAGATGGTGGAAACGCAGATGGTTAAGGGCACCGTCGCTCCACTGACGGTAAGCGCGCAGTACCTCAGCGCCACTACCATTGTTAAACCCGTCGTGGTAGTCTCCAGCGCGCACTCACCGTCGCACACGTGACCTCCGCAAGTGCTATGAAAGCCTGATACAGGCGGACTTTAATAGTGCTCAGACAAGAAAAACATTATTATTATTATAATATTTATTTAAATTTGAGTTATGTTAATGAATTCACACTGTTTTATCGTGAAAGAAACACAGTTATTACCAAAAAAAAGCGAAGCATTTACACGATTACCATTATCCCATAACATCACAAGTACTTATACGCACAAAGAATATTTAAAAAGGTCTAGTAATGCTCTCAGATACCTTTGTTTTTTTATTTGCTTGTTTTACGGCCCTGGGTTCTAGACCTTTATGGCCTTAAACCAAGGATTTTATTTTATCATCCGGTGTAATTTTGTATTGAAGATCGTCACATTGTTTACTATAAATTAGTTTTTTTTCTTTTAAATATTTATTATATGAAATAATAGAGTAATGCACTTTTTGTTTCAAGATTTTTAACAAAACAAATTGTTTGATGATTTCATTGTAAGTTTTAAATTGTTACTACTGCAAATGTCTCTGGGTTTCAAATAAACACATAGCTTTGTTATGGTTCTACTGTCCAAGTGATGAAATTAAATTTAAGGGTATATTTATTTTCAAAATTAACTAATGCACGTCACATATTATTGATTAAGGTCAAAATGTTATGTTGCCTTGTACTTCTATTTATTAATTAAACTAATGATTAAAAAACTGTGTACATTAACTTAGTTAAAAGTACCTTGAGGTTGACATTCTTTATGCCTAATAAATTGTAACCACGTATTTTAAAACTTGGAAATGATTGTTGGAAACCTGTGTTCACTGCCTAATTTATCAAGCTATAATTAGAAATATTGTGAAATGTAATAATTTATTGGAAGTTTACGGATATAATGTCGTTTTCAGTGTGTTGCTGTATTTTAACCATTATTATAATAGAGCCTGTTAGAATCTTGTGACTATTTTTATTTACTTCGTTATGTGCAGAGTGGTTGTGCAACTTGGTATTAGCAAGACGGAATTATGTCAAACTGGCATCTATATGTTAAATTTTTTTAACAAATAAAGGAACGTAAAGATTTATGGAAATACGAGTGATATTTTACACAAACTTGTTAAACGATTACATAGAAAAGCGATTTGAAGGTTTTCAAGCTTCAATTGATGTCTTTCATCACTACATGTAATCATAATATCGTCAAATTATATTTTTATAAAATATGCCAACCCGCAGTGGAGCAGCCTGGTGGGTTTATGCTCTAAAACCCTCTCTCCTATGAGTGATGAGGCCTATGCCCATCAGTTGGACGTCAATAGTCTGCTACTTACCTTATCTTTATATAAAAATAAATTTCTCATGGCGTGTTTCCGAATTTAGTACTTGGTAGTAGAATAAATTACTTGTAGCAAAATAGTATAATGATTATTTCAACAATTGATTTCAAAATAAAACAGAAGAAACTAGTGTTGCCTCTTAGACAGTAGTTAATTGTTTCACTTCTTTGCCATGCCATGCGTTGCAATCACTTTAATATTCAAACAATATATATACACTCTGCACATAGCGAATAGGCGATGTATACATATGCGTGCATATTTTCTTTTAAAATAAAACAATTTCATATGTCATATCGACGGCCTCACGTATAAAATCCTAAATTTGTATGACAGTATTACAAAGATAAATTATTTAATACTGAACCATTTACTGTATTAATGATATGATTAATAAAACGACTGTTTTGGATCACGCTGAAGTAAAATTATTATTTTGTACAATTGTTTAAATTTATCATGTTCACCTCGCCCGATCACACTTTTCGTATCGCTCTCGTCATGCATTCATCGGCTTACACCCCAAGTCAAGCGTGCGTTGTTTTACTTCAAAAAACGATGACCTAGATTCGGTGATGAGGTGATATAAGCAATAATTTACAAAAAGGTTTGAAATGCAGGTTGACCGTTTATACGTAGGGGGCCGCCGATAACCACGATACTAATACTTCTTTCAAAACATACATTTTGGCCTCATATTTTAAAGCAATTTACATTAAAGTTTCAAGTATTTAATATTTTTGGTACGTTTTATAGTGTTTGATTAAGCAGGGACAATGATATAAAGTGATAAATGTGTCAGTAATATGCAATGAGATGACTTTTTTTGTATATTGTCCGGCCAATCGGTTACGCTAGCGTTAGTCAAATTCGCTTTATATTTTTCTACAAACGAATTCCATGTGATTGTACAGATCAGTATATGAATGTAAAAAAAAAAATATTATTTATAATCTATTTATTTAGCGCCAGTAAAATAGGGAGCAAAATTTATATAACCAATTGAAACTGATAATATATTTTGGAGCGGATTCTTGTCTTAGGAGAATGTATTTCACAAAATCACTCGGGTCGTATATTTTCTATAATTTTATATTAGTTTCGATGCATTGTTTTGATTTACAGGTATAACACATTCTTAGTAGTTAAGTAGTACAGAAAAAATCTTTGTCCAAGGTACAGTAGAAGACAAAGATATATCTTTAAAGTTATGGTATTGTAGCAAATTTGTGATAATAAGTGTTAGTCTAATATATATTGGGATCGATGTTGACGTGCCATTTTTTAAATTGCATCTAAATAAAATCTTATGTACAAAATGGCGTTCTTTTTTTATGTCATCTCAATCTAATTTGATAAAAAATAATAATTGTAAAATTAACTCTTGTTATTGAGAAATTTGTGAATTGTTGAATTCCAGACCTCTAAATCTGGTACTTATGTTTCTCTTTTCTTTATTGTGTTGTGTTTAGACAAAATACATGTCGCAAAATACACGTGCATATTCATAGTGGCTACAATACTATACACAATAGGCAAATTAAATGTAATCGGTATTCATGTATGATTTTGATTATGAATAAGCTGTAATAGTACTTGTTATTTATAGATGAAAAAAGTTTTTATACTTCTATATCTGTGATGTGTGAAATTAGATAGTGTAGTACTCGAAACTCTGTACAAAGGCGTCTTTAGGTGTTGTCAATTTTTAATAATCGCTTGATAATAAATGAAACGGCGTATGTAAATTAATATAAATAATGCAGACGTGGCTTATATATGTGTAATAAGTATTTTAATAATTAATGAAGTATTGTGAATTTTATCGGGGTTCTAACATCATTATATACATATACATAAAGGAGATGGTTAAATAAATTTTATCTTTTTCGGCGTTAGTTCAAAACCTTCATTGCAATGCATAAAACATAGTTTAAAAATGACAAATGCAACAATTACTATAAGATGCCATAAAAGATTTTTTTATAATGACATGGCCAATTTTATAATCCTGATGAAATACTTAAAGTTGCAATATTATAAATTTTTAGATAATTTATTCATTTATCGAACTCGCTTTATGTGATTTTTATTTTTATATCGCTGGGGCCTTATAAAGAAAGTCGTATCAACAAAAACAAAACTCTTTAGGAGAACGGCTTGAAGTAGTTATATTGATAAAAAAATTTTAAATTTGATGTCCAAATCACGTTAAGCGGGAAACTTTATCTCTGATTACACATGTCCTAAATTTTGGATATCAGATTTTAAATTTTTATTAATGAAACAAACCGTTACCAGTTGTATTTTTGTAAATTCGACCTTCTTAATAGGGAGCAACCATATATTCTTGTTATTGAAATTGTCATTAAAATCATACCCAGTAATGGAAGTATCTTGTAGGCTAACTGTAGCATCACTGGAATCACATATAATGCACCCATTTTACCTTATAGATAAATTCTACTCTTTAGGATTTGTCTATAAGGTAGAACTTTTAATAAACATCATTCTTTGAGTAAGAAATTTCGTTTAAAAGTAGATTATTAAATGAGCTGATTATTAAATATTATTATTGGAAAATCTAAATTAAATAGTCTTTCTCACTGTGGGATGACAGTTAGCTTTTCGGGAGAAGATTGCTTTATTTTCCTCCAGGTACATTTCACTGGTACGCCTAATTCACTTTTCCTACCAATAGTTAAATTTTCGAACTTTTCATCCCAGTTTGAAAAAAAAAATAGGATTTTTGCGGACCACAAAACTTCACGGAAAAGAAGGCCCTCTTTTTTTCCATAGGTGCAGAATATACTAATATGTTTATACAATGGCGAAGAGATGATTTCAATAATAATTTCATAAAATTTTACTAATAATGAAACATTATTTTTCCTTCCCTAAATGTTATTTTGTGAAAAGTTATCATGTACAGTTATTATTTACGTCGTTTTATTCTTTTTGCTGACTGTCTTTTATTGTAATATAATAAAATAGTGTTATACATGAAATAACCAGATTTCAGTGTATAAGACAATCTTTTGAAGTAATTACAAGTCTTATCAATTTTATTATGAGTTCTAAATCACGGTGGGCTCTCAAATCTCGTGTGAATTTCAAGATTTGACAAAAATATTTTAAACGTTACAGTGCCAACAAAAAAATTATATGTCTACGTTTTATTTTATTTGTGAATATCGTGCGGATATAAAATATATGTGATGAAAATCTTCTAAAAATGCACCATGTAATTGTGTAAGAGCAATAGATTTTGGTGCTAAATTTCGGAGCGTGATTTCGTGATAGAATTATGTCGAATTTTATAGCAATTAATGTCATACCTGTGTTTATTTCCATCCCATCCAAATTGTAATCTGAATTCGCTCCAGTGTTCAGTATATATATGTAAAAAATACAAATAAATTATAATATAACATTATACGATTTACCTTAGCTTGGAAGTGTTTTGTCACTTTGCCTAATATTAATAGTAGATATGAAAATTGTATAAAACTTAGGAAAAAGTAAGAGAGAAATCTATTTTAATTGTAATATTGTGAAGCGAATGCTCATGTAAATATTGTAGTATATAAAATTCTTATGTGTTAGAGAATACACGAAGTTATATATTTAACATGTCTTTTCTTATACCCATTAGCCCTTTACACCCATTTGAGTTAACTATCTATCTCCTTATATGTGTTTATGGTTCTTAAAGTATTTTAAAAAGATCCCATTTATTAGTATATCTAAAGCCTTTGTTAGACTTGTTCAATATATGTAGTAAATACTTTTTCTAATATATCTTATTGATAACACAAGATTATCAAAATGTGTTTTTTACAAAATTGTAAATAAAATCTAAAAAAAATTAAGTTGCAAACAAATTTAACTATTTTGATTTGCCTATCTATTTACAGATTATATATAAAAGAATGCATAAGTTATTCGTAAATAAAGCGATAAATAATTAATATTATACAGTATAGCAAAAAACTAGGCTCACCTACGAATACGGGACCCCTATATTAAAGTTTATCTAACAATAAGTCAATATTTTACTACTCACTACTTTGATAATTAGTCGGTATTTAAATTGCCACCACCATGAAGAAAACTGCAAGTATTTTCTTGTAGAATAGCTTGTGTGTTGTTACTGGGATCATAATGTGAAAAATTTGGCTAGTTGGTAGCCTAATTATCTTATAAGTAAAGTAAGGATTATAAAACATTCAAATTTGTTATTCTTTAATGTAACGTATATTAAATAATGCGGTCGTTAGGCCAATAATATTTTCTTTTAAATTTTTGTCAGTAAAATCTCTATGTAAAATATATTGTACTTACCCGCGGTAGATTTTTTTAGTTTCACTACTAATTATATATTAGAAATTTAATTATAAAACGTTTATATTTCATTCTCGGATGACAAGTACCAGTGGATTACCTTTTTTATTTCCCGCCAAAAGGTGGCTTGTTTATATGTTATTTTTTTTTATTCACATTTGTAATCTATGGGTATGGTCCAAAGGTTCTGTATTACAAAATTAATATAAATAAATTAAGATTCAAATGACCTGAAAACCGTTTTAATCTTCCCGTCTGAATAAAATTGAACGGTCTGCATGTATGATCCAATTAATCAGTAATATTTATCTAAATGTATATGAAATGGGAGCTGGCGGTGTGATCGACCCCCGTGCCTCGGAGAGCACGTTAAGCCGTCGGCCCTGCGCCTGGTCTCTCTCCGGTCGTGTCGTACTCCCGTCACATCGGACTATGAGAGTGAAGGAATAGAGAGTGCACTTGTGTACTATGCCTGCCAATCCGCAGTGGGGCAGCGTGGTGGGTCTATGCTCTACAAACCCTCTCTCTCCTATGAGTTAGTCTCCTGTGCCCAGCAGTGGGACGTTAATGGGCTGCTACTTTACTTACATATGAAATTCGTATATGTATACAAACAAATAATTTTTGTCTGTCCTTTTGTTCCTGCTAATCTACGACTGGATAGATTATAATGAGATTTATATTTGCTGAATTTTTTTTACAATACTTGAGTTTTTTAAGATCGTATTTATTTTCAATTCCAAAAATGGATTCTACTAAGCCATTATACCTACTTACGTTACATATTATTTAATTATTGTAACATGAGGATTATTTACGAAAAAAATGTTAGAAAACAGTTACCATTCTTGTCTCACGTCAAATTTACATAAAGTGTGTAGACAAACATTTAAAAATGAAGCAATTATACTTAAGTTTTATGGCAGATGATATGCGTAGAAGGTTGTTGCAGTGACAGTATCCGGTAATATTTAGGCCAACAAAATGTGATGAAACTTCCGAATGTGATGTAATGTTTTCCTTATTGTGATAAGGAAAATTCATATTACATTGATGTATGTTACTAATTTAATGACTGCCCCATTGGTCTAGTGGTTAGCATGTTCGACTACAGACATGAGGTCCTGGGTTCGAGTCCCGGGTCGGGCCAATTCAAAAATCAATATTGAGTTTTCTATTAAGATTTTCTCAATATTTGCCCGAAGTTGGGAAGTTGGCGGTGTGATCCACCCCCGTGCCTCGGAGAGCACGTTAAGCCGTCGGTCCTGCGCCCGATCTCTCTCCGGTTGTGTCGGATTACCGTCACATCGGACTATGAGAGTGAAGGAATAGAGAGTGCACTTGTGTACTATGCCTGCCAATCCGCAGTGGAGCAGCGTGGTGGGTCTATGCTCTAAAAATGCCTGTGCCCAGCAGTAGGACGTTAATGGGCTGCTACTTACTTACTTACTTTTATGTTACTAATAAGGATATACATTTTTTTATCCTTGATAAAAATATTAATTGTCGTCGGTCCACCCATACCAGACCAGACGCCACACACAGACCACCACAGGTGCCCCCAAACACCAGGAGGTGGACTTCGAAATCGAAAAATTTAAAATTGTCATTTAAATACTTTATATTTTGCAAAGCGTACTTTCCGCAAAAAAATCCGTCTTCACTTTTAAATAAGTTCGATAATCTTAATTTATTCATTTCAGTGCTTTAATTTCAAGATCATATTACAAATCTGTCAACCAGGTAATTAGTATGATTGAACATACTTAAAAGTATTCCAACATTTGACGTATCAAGTATAGAGGAAGGTAATAAACGAGAACGAGATATTCTAATACTTTAAATACAAATATTGTATCATAGCTATATAAGTAACTATATAAATATATACGAGGAAAGTCTGATGAATTAAAGTCTACCATGCAAAATAATTCAGTTATATACATGCGGAAGAAAACGTCGTTGATTATAAACACTTATTTTGATGTTTTTTTTATATAAAAACATCTACGTATCCTATGAAATGGAATACATATTTTGTTAAAATATTTATTATAAATGCCAATCTCAGATTCATATAAAAATAGCGTGTAATAAATATAGCACAAATTATTTTATGAACGTAATGGGTAAGCCTTTGCAAGATTGTTACGACAATATTTTATTACCATCGTTCCTTGTTCTATTATAATCTTAACTACTGTTAACAAATAATTAACATCCGGAAAATTATCTTAATTATCAAAAGGTTTTACACTGTCTAAAAGCAAACTTCAGCGTTTTCCTTATCACACTGTTTTTATTTCCTTCGTAAATCCTTTATCGTGAAGGTGTAACGAACTGTAGATGGTCTGTGTACATTATGGCTTCGTATAAATTAAGGAAACTACGAATTTTCACCATATCTTTGGCAAGTTTTGATGTTCCAGTACACACTCAACTAAGTAGAATTGAATAACATATATAAGCTATAATAAATATGGAAAAACTATTATATTTGTTGATAATTATCGCTTTATTTTCTGGAACTTGTACACTCCCAGTGGATGATGACGACACGGTTATTATAACCAGTGATGATTTATTAGAAAACAATGCGATAGGTGATAGCGATTCGATAGATTTGTCTAGTTTAGGACCTGAGGCATTTGGACATCCTAAGAATGAAAGTGGTAAGTTCATAATTTTTATATTTCTGGTTTTATACTTCAAATTTTCAAAAGGAGACCTGAGTTTAGGTAATAAGTAGCAGCCTTTTATAGACCCACTTCTAGAGTTAAGCCTGGTTTGGTATATAGACCCATCTTACTACCAATATGCAGGTTACCCACACCCTAGATATGCTGCTGACGTGTGCAGATCTCGATGGTTCCTTGAGCAAAAACGATAACAAAATTTTAGGAAAAATTATGTATATCGGTTTTCCTAAAGATAATTAAGCGCGACCATCATGCGAAGTGATAATTGGCGCGACCCTCTTAATAAAAATCTATCAGTCTAACCATTAAAGTACAATCTTTTACACAGCTTTGATGATAATATAAAATATATCTTATAAAAAACTTTTAAAACCCTTCAAGTGCATATTGCTTTGTTTATTTAAATTATAAGTATGTAAAGCCAATTCTTAGTCATTTAGCAGGAACTTCTTAAAGAGAAAAATTTTAATCTTTTATGGGACTTTGGAATACATGATGCTGTGCAATATTACGCAAAATTTGAAAAGACTTTGTTATAATGCAATGTCATTCTCATTTCACATTACAATTTAAGTTTGTTAACTAACGACTAGACCTTTTTAAAGATTCATATAGCCATTTTCGGAAGCGAGTTTCGGAATTGTTGAGGAATGCGATTTCTGACTAGAAACAAAAATACGTAATATATTAACCATTTGTATATATATTTTTTTAATTTATATCATTTAATTATTAATTTAATCCAAAAATACAGTCAATTCATGTTGTGGCTACCTTAAAAAGTTGCACACTTCACCAATTTCTACTTGTAAGTTTATATATTATAAGCACATTAAGTGTAGCAACTACTGATGGTCCTTAAATAAATAAAGAAATACTAGAACAATCGCTTCCGCTGTTTGTTATCTTAGATTTTAATGCAGTTTCCATGATTCAAGAAGAAGGTTTAAATGTAAATATGTGTTATTTACCTAGCTTACCTATATTTTATACAATAGAATAATTTTCCACCAATTAAATTAAATACATTACACTACAAGATAAAAAACAATATTGGACGAATAAAAAAGTTTATTAACGATTAAAAACTTGCACAAGATAATTGCGAGCTAATTAATAGTAGGAAAATAGTTAAATATGAGTGAGGAGGCCTGTGCCCAGTAGTGGGACGTTAATGGGCTGCTACTTACCTTTTTTTAAAATCAAATATGTTAATTGTTCATTAATTTTTATTTATTTATCTCCATGCCTATGGTTACATGCATACCTAAAACAAGTTTATTTTAAATGTTATTAATTTATAACGAAACTTAAAGGTGAAACAGTCTCAACATGGTCGGAGTCTTCATTAATGAATGCTGAAGAAATGGGAGGATATGCTGAAGGCGATATACTAATACCTCAATATACAAGAAATGGTGTCCGGGACCAAACATCAAGATGGGAAAATGGTATAATACCATACGTTATAGAAGGATCATACAGTAAGTAACAAGAAAATATATTTGTGTTACTACTAATTGTATTGTTAGTTATAATAATTTAAACGGTTAATCTTCGCTGTAGTTCAATGTGACATCAATTGTACACTTGTATTGTCTTGCTACCATGAAAATTCGTTACAAAATCAGCTACGTGCTTATCCCATTCAATTGGCTTCAGCGATTTCGTAGATACACTGCAAAGTCTTAGAAAAATGAAGGTTTATTAAATACAAACATTTTGTGAACAAACTAGTTGCAAGGGCCCCAGTTTGATACACGAATTACTGGGTGCCCCGCCCAATTACAGTACGAAATTTATGTATCCATTCCATTGAAATCTTACAAGAACTTTACATTTTTTGGACGACGCAATTTCATTTTTGGCATATGTGTCAGGGGGTCCAGGAAGCTTAACCCCCATTTTGTAGGTTGCCGTATAATGGTAATAAAAATAATATAATATAATAATATAATAAATAAAAGATCATAAAACTAAGTTTAGTTATTTTTATATTTAACTAAATATTTCGTTTGGATCGGATTCTCATGAGCATTGATGAACCCGGTCAACTTTGGAGCGCTGTAACATACGCGTTTTAATTGGACTAATTTGAAAAAAATGTAGAGAATTTTTTTTAATACCTTCTATAAGCTTGGTCTAAGGTAATTTTAAGCAAAATGTTGATAAAAAAGATATATTTTTTTTATTTATCTTTATTAAAAGGCACTTGTCCCAGTTTACAGTTTAGTAAAATAAAAAACAAAAAATACAGAAAAAAAAAATTAAAAATTTTCTCACTTGTTTGCTTATAACTTCTTTAATTTTAAAATTTAGGGCAAAACGGTATATATGAAATAATGGTTTGCACCCACTTTTCAAGATGAGGGCCGTGGGTCAAGGGCAGCAACCCCGCAGACTTGGGGTTTAGCTTCTATTTATCCTGCCAATTCTATAGAATAAAATTGCGTCCTCTAAGAAGTCTTTAAATTTTAATATTGCCATGGACTAGTAAGCCTTTTAATAATAAAATAAATTTAAACGCTATTATCAAATTACATATAAAAACACCTGTATAAGATTGTATTATTTGTGTGTATACGTATGTGTTGTGTGTGTGCTTGTGTATGTTTGCAATAAAATTCATGATACTTGTAGAAGTTAATATATTTGGTAAGGTAAGTAGCAGCTCATTAACTTCCCATTATTGGGCTTCCTCACTCAAAGAAGTTAGAAAATGCAATTTCCTAAATTCACTCTGCCTTCGATCGAACACGGAGTCTAAACCAAGCACCAGCAAGGCCGCCGAAATGCTGTCAGAACGGTTATTATTGCATTAACTTTAATGGGCCGCGGGAATTGTTAATATAAGTGATTGTTTTCAGATCAAGATCAGCGTGACCAAATCATGAAAGCTATTGCCGACTATCATCGTCTTACCTGTATTCGCTTCGTACCATACAAGAATCAGCGTGACTATATTGTCATAAAAAGTTCCAACACAGGATGTTGGTCAAGTGTGGGTCGATTGGGTATGGATATATTTAATTAAATGAAATTTGTTACAATAATTTTTAACAATTTCATTAAAACGACATAAATATATAGGTGGCCGCCAAGAAGTGAATTTACAAGCTCCAGGTTGTGTCTCTAAAAAAGGAACTGTTCTGCATGAGTTACTTCATGCAGTCGGATTTTTACACGAACAAAGCCGACCGGAGAGGGATGACTTTGTTACTATAAAATATACAAACATAAAGACAGGTAAGCCTAATGAATTTGTATAAACTTTATTTCTTATAGAGTTGAAACCTTTAAACTTCTTTAGGCGCGTGAGGGTAAAATTTTTACGGATGAAACGCGTGATTTGCGTTACGAAGATGTGCAGCTTATTTTATGCTCGTTTGAAGGTTAGGTAGTTAATATTTACAAAGACCATACATTTTAAATTGCCACTCGTCATTTAATATTCTGTTTTTCATAAAATATAAAATAAAAATATTTCATCAATTCTCTTTCCTAAATTTGAAATTCAAAAACAACATTTTATTAATAATTTGTAATATTGACAAAAAAACATATTGAAAAACATTTATTAAATTCTTAACATATCGTCGTTTTTCTCTCCCTCTGAGTCGGGGAAATTTAAAGTTATAGATTTGTATAAATATAAACATGACTTAAAAATTAGTTTGCCCAAGAAGTTTCACTTCTACCATGTTTACTTTGTACGCACTTATTTTATTTTATTGCTAATAGGCTAGCGCTTGACTGTGATCACAAATGTTGGTAAGTCATGATACAGTCTAAGATGAAAGCGCGCTAATCTATTAAGATACAGTTTACCTGTTATGGTTTTAATACAGCATCGTACCGGAACTCAAATGTCTTTGCTTGACGTACGTCTCTGCTAGTAGGGTGATAACTAGCCACGGCGGAAGCCTCCCACTAGCACAGAAAATTAGCCAATTAGAAAATGCAATTTCCTAAATTCTCCTTGCCGAGGATCGAACCCGGACCCTTAGGTTTTTGTTCTTGGACGGGAAAAAAATCCATAATTGGATACCGGAACTCCTACTGGCTAAAAATAATCTGACCGTCTCACGCACTGTCACTCTCGGAGATGTGTCGGAGGTTCATTCAAAAGCAAAACTGAGCACGTCGCCAGTGACTCCTGGCCCCTACCATGATCCTAAGGATCGAACTACCGACTGCCTCGGGGGCCTCACTAAGCGGGACGGCGAATCCCCGGGGTCCGCCGTCCCAGAGGCTAGTTCTAAAGGGATCGAACCTGGAACTCCTGTTACTAGCGAGACCGTCGAGCTTAAATTGGCAAAAGTTACGAAGTCTTTGGGTTTAAAAAATAATTTAATGTGATTTCTTCAGCGCTAAAAAGGTCCACATTCTTCGAAAAATTAAAAGAATTTAAATTTTGTTAACTTGATATAGAGTTTTCTTTGCTATTCATTCAATAAAGAAGATATATTACGTGACACTTTCAGGCGCGGAAAATAACTTCAAGAAGGCAGATTCGAAACGTACTCATGATTTTGGAGTATCTTATGACTATAACAGTGTAATGCATTATTCAGAGTATGCTTTCTCCAAAAATTCCCAAAAAACTATTGTTCCAAAGGGAATGGTATAGTANTTGTTTCTCCGTGCAGTTTTGTAATTATTTATTAAAAAAAGCAATATATCGAGGTTAAAACAAGAGTTTCTTTTAACTTCCATAAATACCACAAAAGTATTTAACATATATATATATAATCTGTACATATCATATGTAATATATATACCCAAGCTGAACAAGCGACTTCGTCTGCGATAAATGTTTTTTTCATAGGTTTGAATTGGTAGCAGTTTCATTCATTTAGGCATGAGTTATTTGCTGCGTATTACTGCAAAGATCCAGATTATCAATGGACCAAATTTCAATCAATTTCGTAAATTCCTACCAAATTTCAAGTCTCTACGCCTTATGTGATTAGTCGATTGTTAACACCCCCGCAATCTCCCCTGCGTGTGGAATTCTGTAAAATCCGTTCTTAGCTGACCACTACTCGTCAAAAGGAATATTCCTACCAAATTTCAAGTCTCTATGCTTTATGGTTCCAGTTCCATATATATATATATTCAAACTCAAAATGTCTTTATTCAAGTAGGCCTATCATAGCACTTTTGAATCGTCAAATATAAATAAATTTTTTACACACACTAATTCTAATGTACGACTGATGATGGTATTAAAGAACTACATAAAATCTAAAGTTCGCGCCCTGTTATTACAATATCATATTAGTATTTATAATTCAAATAAGAGCAATTCATTGCTCCCACGCGTTTCTATCGTCTAAATAATCTTGCAAAAAATTGTATAGCATGATTCTTTAATAAACCTCCTTTTAACAAAGACTTCGAATTTATTAAGTAACGTATCTAGAACGTCTTTTGGGCGTTTATAATAGAAACGTATACAGCTTCCCGTATATATAAACTAGCTGAACCCGCGACTTCGCCTGCATGGAATGTTTTTTTGGGTAGCATTTTCATTAACTTAGGCAAATCGTGTTACAAATAAGAAACATTACCTCTACTCGGCAAAGGGATATTCCTACGAAATTTCGAGTCTATACGCCTTATGGTTCCAGAGATATCGTGATGAGTCAATAGATGCCTGAATATCTACACACGCACACACACACACACACACATATATATATACCTATATAAGTGCATAAAATGACAAACTTACAAAACGGTACAAACAAGTCAAGTGCGTGAGTGAGTGTGTGTATGTACGTGCTTAATGTGTGTATATGTTTTATTATTATTATTGCCAACAGGTTAGCGCTTGACTGTGATTACACGTGTAATTGTTTCGATACCTCCCCCCCCCCATTTTAAACCTTATATTATTTTTTGTTTAGAGATTTTATGTTTTTTAATTCATTTCATGTCACTATAAAATGTACATATTGTATAACACCTATTGCTAGTGGCATTATATGTTAATTTCTCATTGTGATCTATTTTTTTATCAGATGAGTGACGTGAAACTTGGCCAGCGAGATGGACTAAGTCGTGGGGATGTAAAGAAGGTTAACAACATGTATAACTGCAAAAAAGAGTAAGTATGATTTCACTGTTATAGAGATTGTGTTTAAAGAACACTTTCCCCGCTCTATTCTCTATTTAAAGTTTAATATATTTTAATATATATGTACCGCCATCACTCTCCGTAAGATAGATAGGTTATTTTATATATAAACATCCAAAATAATCAATTAAAACGATCCCTCACTTATTTTCTCATCGCGAGTCTGTAAATTTTAACGTAAATTATAAAATATATGTTTTTAAAAAGATTTCCTTCATTCTTTAATTTTTACTAAAACATTTATGTAGACATAAAGAGTTTTCGCTTTAAGTATGAGAAATGAATTCTCAAATAAATTTTCTACCCATATTTCATGTCCTTCATTTTTCACCTGTTAATAAACTGCTTTTCTCTGTCCCTTAGGTATTATCTATGCATACAATTTGATAGATTACTTACAATTATAAGAATTGCTTTAATTGTAACAAATAAATGGGATTACTATATTATCTGCCCCATTGGTTTAGTGGTTAGTATATTCGGCTACAGACATGAGGTCCTGTGTTTGAGTCCCGGGTCAAGCTAATTCAAAAATCAATATTGAGTTTTCTATTAAGATTTTCTCAATCTTTGCCCGAAGTTGGGAAATTGACGGTGTGCTCCACCCCCGTGCCTCGGAGAGTACATTAAGCCGTCGGTCCTGCGCCTGATCTCCCTTCGGTCGTGTCGATTTCCCGTCACATCGGTCTATGAGAGTGAAGGAATAGACAGTGCACTTGTGTACTATGCCTGCTAATATGCAGTGGAGCAGCGTGGTGGGGCTATGCTTTTAAAACCCTCTTTCCTATGAGTGAGAAATCCTGTGCCCAGCAGTGGGACGTTAATGGACTGCTACTTACCTTACCTTTTATTATATTATCATGACAATGATAAAAACACTGAGTTCACAGCGGGTTAAATCTTGCAACTCTAGATTTTTTTTAATAGCATCGTCATTCATACGTATGAATAAATATAGCCGTATATTTAACGGTATAAAATAGCGGTCAAAACCTACAAAAAAAAAATGCGAGCCTATAAAGTAGACATGTCAGAAGTGAAACTTCTTTGGCAAATTAATTTTTAAGTCTGGTTTATATTTATACAAATCTAAAACTTTAGATTTCGAAGACCTAGAGACAGAAAAAGGAAGATATGTTAGGTATATAATGAATGTAATTATCATTAAATTTATTAAAAGTGTTGATAATTAATACAAATCATTTATTGTGCTTTCAATTGACGAATTGTAAACAAAATGAGTGTCTTTGTCAATATTGGAAATTATTAATTAAATTTTATTTTTGAATTTAAAATTCAGAAAAGAGAATTTATGAAATATTTTATGAAAGGCAGTATATTAAATGACGAGTGGCAAATTAAAATGCCACATGTTGTTTGTAAATATTAAAACTACCTAATCTTCAAATGGATTAGCATAAAAAACGCTGCACATCATCGTTACGTTAATCACGCGTTTCGCCTGTAAAAAAATTACCCTCATGGGCCTAAAGAAGTTTCACTTCAAAAATCTATGTCATTGTCAATTCGTTCGCACGGATGTTCATTTTCTTCAGTGTTGAATTTGTTTTATATTTTTGCTTATTTCAAAATTTGATAGCAATGTTATCGCTCGTTAATGTTATCGTACATAATAATATTAATTACAATTCAATGTTTTTAGGGAACCGACGACTGGATGGCTGGGCCAAATTTGGCAAAACTTTTTCGGTAGCAAAACATGAAGAGTCTTGTGGTTTAACCGATACTTAAATAATCACCTTTGAAACATTTGCGACTGTATCTAGTCTGTATATAATAGTAATTTAAACATGACATAATTAGTTAAAGAGTAATAAAAGGTATAGGTTTTGCTTTGGTATTTTTTTATCTTATACTTCCTTACTAGAAAATAAGCTACAAAACCTAATAAGTAGTGTATTGTAATAATTCACTAAGAATATTTTTTTTATTGCTGACAGGATTAGTGATGATATAGGCTAAGACAGAAGCGCGGTATCCGTACATACGGCCCGTGTCAAGAATTGGTTACAAAATATGCGTAGAGATATGACCAGACAATAGCAAAAACAAAATAAATTTGTTACAAAGTGACCGTTAGTAACGGTCGTGTGTTTGTCGTATCGAAGTTCGTTAAGTTTTTTGTGGTATTTTATTAACAGTGAGTGTTTATTAGTGTTTTTGAATATATAAGTGATGTGAATAACAATGAAAACCCTTGAGGTAAGTTTTAAATTTTAAGATATGAGCCTATAAATACAAGACGGGTTAATTCACTATGTCAAAGTTAAGAGCAACATGACTCTACACCAAAGACTTAATGTAATAAACAAAAGATAACATTGTATAGCTTAACTATTAGAAAACCTAAAAATCATAACATTTGGTAGTCTTTCATGAACATTTAAGTCGTGAGAGCCAGTTTAGCGTTATTTTCCCGCGGGGTACGCGACGGTTTGTTCCGTTAAATAGCGCGAACAAATTACTGGGTTAAATAAAAAACACGACCGGACAGTCAAACGGCTAATCTAGTAAAGGGCAATTTACCTCTACACAACATGGTGCCGAAACATAAATCTCTTGCTGGGCGATATGTCTTTGCTAGTAGGGTTGTGTCTAGCCACTACTGAAGCCACCAGTCCAGGCAGACAATTTAGAAAATGCAATTTCCTAAATTCACCCTACCAGGGATCGAGCCCGGGGGCACCGCTAGTAAAGAAAGTATCCTTTTTAGGAAAAAGTTGTCTGGAAATGAGTTATTTCTCATATTCACACGAGATTGGGAACTGCGCAAGGGAAAAGCAAGGCACCGCCAGCTTTTGTTGAAATTGTTGTTTCCGGGGAAGGAAAACATCCTGAGGAAATCAGTATATTCCGGTAACAATTATATGGTATATTTCCTGCCAACCTCCGTTACAAAAGTGTCGTGTGTTTTAGCTCCAAACCCATTCTTTTTCATTATTTTTTCTTTGACGTCGCTTATTACCGCACAATAGGAAACACGAAATATAGGTATATTAATGAGGACAAAATTTACCGTGGCACCAGTGCTGCAGAAACAGCTCGAAGGATTAATGATGTGTACTGCGCCGGTGTCACAAAAGAAAAACCCCGTGACCCGTGACCCTGAGACCAAAGTGGAATTGTGCCTAAGGAGTTTAAATCGAATTGTATGAATAAACTTGTGATGAAAAATGAATACTGTACGATAATCGGAAGTGCTCGTTGCAATGGCTGTATCCTGGAGACCCAGTCAAATCCTGCCCTATTACAAATCCAAATCCTGACAAATATAACAAAAAAAATTACTTTATATTCCTCCCGTACGAAACGCCAATTACATATGTAATATATACAAATCAATACAAACACCTTTGTAGAATTGCTTTAATATTTTTAATTACTTCATAAAATAACAATTGTCCAAGAGATTAAATGCGTCGGTAGGTCATTCGTACGAAGGATTTCATATTACTTTTCGACATCAAATTTTTCAATGACCGCCTCCATTAAACATTTCAGATACTGATACGATCTTTCACATTTACAAGTTTCAGCTGTAAACAATCCACAAAAAAAATTGTATAAAATGTTAACTGACGTTCAGGTTTAGCCATAAAAATATTATCCATACAATATGTATGCGAAACATAACTTTGAGATCCCGCAATCTGTTTGCTCCATTAAATTGAAATTTAGCAAAGTACCTTCTTTCGCTATGTAAAGGCTTTTATTTTTTTTTCACGCTGGGAAATGCATTTACGCACTAACCCCGACCCGTAGCTCGGGAGTGTGGGACTCTGCAAGGGAGGAGACTCGCAATACCCACTAAAACCCAGCGGATCCCTCTCCATCCGTGTGCAAGACACCAGAGGATCAGCTTGCACATTCCTACCTAGTTTCTCGGATGAGTCCGACGGAGGATTCACGGAAGCGGGAGCAGGTGCGCAAACATCGCTATGTAGAGGCTCACTATGAATGGGTTTTGCCATATTTTCGCTGAATAGTAAAGTAGCGGTGAAACTGCGCAGATCAACTTGTAGAAATATACACTCATCTCGTAATAATAAATTATTTTTTTAAGATAAAAGTAAGGGATAAAATACTTACGTCTATCAGTGCATTCAGTTGCTATTTTCACAATATCCTCTGGGGCTATGTCTCTAATCTCGGTAAAGATTTCAGCGGTACGTTTTACATTAAACTGGCTGGCGGGGGAAGCAACGCCCGCTTTTTCCAGAACACAGCGCATGAAACACTGTTCAAGGATATTTTATTAATTCGCCTCGGCTTCTCACGAAGTTAGAGCACAACATGACTGCCCTATTGCTCTAGTTCTCACCTTGTTCGGCAACATACATGAGGTTCTGGGTTCGATTCCCAAATCGGGCGATTTTCGAAATTTTCAGTATTTGCCCGAAGTAGGCGGTGTGCTTCACCCCCGTGTCTCGGAAAGCCTTACGCCGAAGGTCTTGCGCCTGATCTCTCTGTGGTCGTATCGGATTGCTGTCCTAACGGACTATGAGAGAGAGAGAACAGAGAGGGAACTTTTGTTAGCGCATACATATGCGTACTATGCCTGCCAACCTACAGTGGAGCAGCGTGGTGAGTCTATGCTCTAAAAACCCTCTCTCCTATGAATGAAGGAGTCTATGCCCAGCAGTCGGACGTTAACGGGCTGCTACTAACTTCACTTTACGCATAAGCTTAATACGTTGAACTTATTTTCGCGCACATTATTAAATTTTACGATAAGGTAGTAATAGATAATAATGCGATGACTCTCTTTTACTGCGGGTTGAGAGACATAAAAGATGAGTATGTCACCATGCGTTGTTTTTATAACGGCTTCCAGGCTTGAGTATACTAACAGTTTTATCTTTTAATTTCAAACAATTCACTCAAAAACTTGACAAATTATATACTTATGCATTTCTCTAACATGAATCGTAACTATTAGTGAAAACCACCTGAAAAATCCGTTCAGTAAGTGTTTAATTTATGGCGAACGCTTAGCCGTGGTGGAGGACTTAATCTCATAATATGTCAGGATGTTCGTAAAATTACATCCAAAAGAGATACCTTATTTATTACCTTTGTTTATAATATTACTATTTGAATATGAATAAATATACCTTGGGAGTTTTGTCAGTTTCGTCTGGAAAGCTTCCACTCTTATTGAAACTCTCTAAGTACGCTAAAACAAGTAGAAAATTCATCGATAAACAGTAATATAAAATTAAAATAAAATATATGCACATCAAATATATAAACTGTTTTCTTTTTGGTGGTATTAAGTTAATGCAATTTATATGTAAAATGAAATATTACTAGGAATTGACTTTATTATAATCATATAAATTATAAATTACATATTATTATCGTCATACAGTTATGTGTCTTTTTGATCTTATTGTATGGATTGTAAAGAACCTATATTGTTACATTAAATTAAAATAATTCTTTTTTGTAGAATATAAATGCTTGATAAATAACTTTATAAAATTGCAATTATTAAACGATAACACTTTTGATTCGTCAAATTTGTTGAAATAATACAAATGAACATATAACATCAATGTTAAATGATGAAAATATTAAATAGCCAGTTAAAATTCTTAAGTTTCCATGGTTCATACATCTCATTTGAGAACAATGAATAAGCTTATTATTTTTTATAAAACATGTACATGTAGGTGTTTTTATAAATGAATCCCTTTATAATAACCAGCTTCTTCGCTTAGAGAAATGAATGGATATCTTTAAGCAATGCAAAGTTAATATATTGAAAATGTTTGTAGTAAGGATTTTTTGCGTACCTGGTTTACCTAGGGAGTACATAAGTAGAAGAAAAATTGCGAAAAGAGAAGAGAGAGGCGTTTCGTATATTAGAGAACTAGAGATTATTATTTCTCTCTTTCTCTCATAGCCAGTTACATTTCGTATATCTAAGACACAGTGTGCCAATTAATATATATTAAAATTTTTTACCAATAAGGATATTAGCTAATCGACTTTCAAGTACGTATTGAAAAAGTTTTTATATCTTAAATACATTTTTGAATCTGTAACTTACACGTTTCGACTCGAAATGAATCATTGCATTCTATCATCACTTCCATTAAATTAAATTCTTCACTATTATCACGTCCCTCTATTGACGTTGGTACTGATGTCGTTTCAGTCTCTGATGTCATCACGTCATCGTTTGATTTTTCTTTTACTTTCGTAGTACATTCTGTTACTGTAAAAGTGATCACAGTTAACGCTATAGTATAAAATAAATTCATTTTGCATTAATGCCCAGGATTGAAAGCAAGGAGGGTTTTTATATTCAATAATTAATTAGCCAGATATCGAGTACATTTAATGATATTATATTAAAGCATACAATAAATCTTAAATAAATAGACTTGTATTTATTTAAAGATTCATGGCAGACCAAAAGATCGGAAGCACAAGAATCGATTAATTTGTATATAGGGGAAAAGTGAGCTAATAGTAGGAATTGAAAAATATACATGCTCTTAACTATAATGCTGTTCAATAATATGTAAAGATCTGAAATGCTTGGATTTTAATCCAGTTCAATATAATATATGTATTTGTTTATAAATAAATTTTAATTATTGTAAATTTTTGTAAAAAAAAACCGAATTCTCCTCCATGACATGGACTATTCGAACCGATGGTAGATTCATTAGCAACTGTCAGGGTTGACGAAGCTTGTTAAGAGTTGAAAAAAGAGTAACCGCTTTCCTTAATTTACAACTTTCGATACGCATATCATTTAATTTCTTTTAGAGCTGTTCCAGGTAAAAGCATACTTAAACCTATTTACAACAAACAAATCGGTGTACGCTTTGCTATATCTCAATGTAATGTCTAATAATGTAATAATAGTTCTCCAAAATGCTGCTGACTATCAATGAAAGCCCCGTCAAATGAATCTAAATAAACATAAAGTTGAACGACACTTTAAGTAAAATCTTTTTTACTGGCATTTCGTAACACCTATTTGAATTTTGAAGTAATAGACAGACATGGCAGTATCCACAATAGCGGCACTCCTCCCTCACTTGGAGCAGTGGCTGGGTAGACGATAAGGAGTGCTGTCCTACCGTTTGTGCAGGTGTGAACCGGTCACGGCTGCATTGGAAAATACCTGCACCAAATCGTTGACTATGAGCCGGCGGTCTCTTACCACGAGTGTGGTGCTCCTGTGGACACAGCCCGCCACACAGTTTGGGGACTTCAGCGTCATCTTCTGACGTCGCAGATCGGTGCTAACCTCTTGCTGGCAAGTATTATAGGTGCAATGCTTGTCAACGAGCGGGCCTGAAATGTTGTTACCATCTTCGGCGAAACTATCATTTCGCTAAAGGAAGCTCAGCAAACAGAAAGCGAATGCAGTCCGATCCGATGAACCATCCATTCCCAAATGACGAGGGCTACGCTGGGTTTTAGTGGGTATTCTGGTACTACCGGCGAGTCCCACACTCCCGTCTGTCTCACAGGCGTGGTGCGTAAATGTATTTCCCAGACACAAAAAAAAGACATGGCAGTGTAGCTTATTTTGAATAATATTGAAACTGTTGAAAACCCCTACAATATGGTATTAACGAGAAATTATTCGGTAGGTACTTGTAATTTCCTCTGAATAGATAATATTTCCAATTGAAGATAAATGATCCATTACGATTGATTATATATTCAGATCAACATGATTCATGATAATGGCAACACATTGTGATTTTTCAAATTAAGTTTTATATAAATGTTTTACTACCGGAAAATCCTCGAGGTATTATCTAATTTTACTAGCTAAATATGGTTTTTCAAGTTAAAAGTTATTTTTTGCATAGGATGTTCTATTAGATTACGTTTTAATTTCTTTAATAAACATGGAATATTAAGTATAATATTCATGTTGCCTCACGCAACTTAGAAACTTAGTAACATAATTTTGCCTTTTCAAGTTGGTATTTAGTGAAGATTTGTAACAACTCTGGTTAAGCCAGCCTCATTACAAGCTGTAGTCACTATAGTTGGATTCTACATACATACATACATAGCATCAAATCTCATTCCCATAGTGGTAGGCAAAGACCACGTACTTCCACTTGCCAAGGTTTCCAGTACTCTTGACCTGGTCCTTATTTATAATGTCCTGGATTTGGTCCAAAAACGTTCGCCTTGGTCTTCCCCTTGCAACTTTTCCATTCGATCTTGACTCATAAATCCTTTTTGCCAGTCTCCTTTCATTTATTCTCTCTACGTGCCCAAACCATCTAAACATACCTTTCTCAATCTTAGTCACTACGTCTTCTTTTATACCACAACGTTCTCTTATCACACTATTTCTTACTTTGTGACTCTGTTTCAATCCACTCATATTTCTCATCTCTACCGCGTATATTTTACTTTTATGCTTCTTCTGCTATACCTAACTTTCACTACCATACATAAGTGTTGGCACATTTGAGACACCCTTTGGCTTTTCATAAAGAGTTGGACTCTAGCACTGTTAAAACCTATAACTACACCTAATCCTTACAATCACTTAAATTGACGAAATAGAAATTATTATTACTAGAAAATATGAACACAGCACTTACTGATATGTTATAATTACTTCCTACAAGTTCTTAAGCACTTACCTAACAACCGGTTCTGTTAAGGTAATAACCAACCCGCGTTCTCCTATTAATGTTCAATACGAAACTTAAATAAATATTAATACAAATATTTCAAGTCCATTTTGCTTTTATTTGTATATTTTATAATAATAGTGGTTGCCTATGGGTCGAAATTTGACCTAAATTTATTGAAATTGAAAATTTGGACATTTGTTTTATTGTTGACAGGTTAGTGCTTGACTATAATCAAACCCGATTATACAGTCTAAGATGGTAGCGCTTACATTACTGAAGTTTTATTTTCAAAGACTATTCGTCTATAATCACAGATATCGTGGTCTTTATAGTTTGCAGAATAAGAGTCATTAAGAACCACGTAGTTTTGAGAACTTGAAAATGTATACCGTTATTATCGCAACGTCTTTTTTATTGTATCGTTATCTATATATATATAAATGAGATCACGCCATTACGCAGTAACGGCCGGATGAATTTCGCTAATTCTTTTTATATTGTGCTTAATCAAGAGAAGATTCGTATGAAAGAAAAAGTACGTAGAACATAAGAAATTTTAAGAAAACTTATACATGATAATATGTTTTTAATGTAACCTTATGGTGTTTGACATAATGCTCAGCGATTTACAAATACGCATATCTATTCCATTTGCGTGGTATAAGTGTGTATGGTACGGTCCTTTTCATGAAAGAAGTCCCCCAGTTGCAGCGGTGTACTCGCGTGACATAATGTTTCCATTTATGAGTTTTAAATTTACATCAAGTTATAATTTACAGTACAAGTTTTAATCACATTTTATGAAAAAATAGGGTAAAGAAAATTATTACAATTTTTTATTGAGAGTTTTATTGAATAATTTTGATCAGTAGCCATATAAACATAACTGTCTGAAGAGTGGATGGAAACAAAATCAAATTCTGTTTCTGCATAACTAGCCGTAGATATAATTATTCGGTCCATCTCTTCATCCATGAAGCCGTCATTTTTCAAATATTCCTTCTCTCAATTGATTTTTTTTTATATTACACCTACAATTAAATAATGAGCAAATAAAAATAATGGTAACTTTAAGTTTATAATATATGTTTTAATTTCAATTACTTAGTTTCAATACGTTTGGTATTAGTTTAATTTTATCGAAAAAAATTATTTATGTCATAAAAGTCCCCTCCATACTGCAAAAAATTATTATATGGCAACTCTAAAAAGTACCTCTAAAAGAATATCGTTAGCGGTATAAAAACATCTTGATTCTTTTGTTCCGCTTCTCAAGAACTCTTTCACCTTCAATATCATTTCTCGAGACGATCTTTTTACAACTTATGGCATTATAATAAATAATCTTTAAAATGCACTAAGCTAGTCATAGACTGACAAAAATTCACCACAATAAACGACCTTTATAAAATCGACGTACGACAACATGGCCGACCTGTCAAATTTAGTTCCAAAAATCACCGCGGGAATTCTTTCATGTAAAGGTCTCTAGTGTATTTTTTTTATTTTATTGTATTGTATTCCGTAGCTTATTCTATATTTAGCATGTATCGTCGTTAACATAAATAAACAAAATTATAAAAGAGTTAATTAAAATCTACATAACTAAGGTTTATTAGTAAACCCTCGTATACCGTTAGAGGGTTACAAAAATATCTATTGTAGTATGTTTTTGTTATCTATAAGTGCAGTGAAGTCAAGGCATTTACTGAAGTAACGCAGCGTCATATTAGTCAAAATAACCAAAAAATATCTAAAGCAATGAAGATACTGGTGCTTTTATTTTTATTCAGTTTAAACATCATTAATTCCCGAGGTAAATAACGGTTGAACAGAACTTTATTTTGTTAAATACATATAATCTTTGAATTTCTATTATACGTGTGTACTCTCCCTATATATAATATATTTCAGTTTATAACATATTCGTACATCCTTTATAATTCATCTACTCATGTCTAAATTTGTCGTAGGAGATACTCGTTGTTTGATGTTAATATTGTAATTTCAAATATTTAATTATTAATTAATCGATTAACAATCGCATTCCCAAAAGAGCGACGTATCACATATTCTGTATATATGTACTTATTACTTTTAGAAATTGTATGCCTATTCATTTATACACACCACTTGCCTTCTCTCTCCTTTCTTTGACGGGTTCCCTAACGCCAGGGTTTTCTGGATCGCTAATGAGGCGATAAGACTGCCCAATTGCACACTAAAAGTACGAGTACCTTATACTGAGTAATTGTACATCTATTTTTAGCGTGGTGTTTAATAAAGAATATTATCTATCTATCTAAATATTAAAAGTTCCCGTAAAAGGTACATAGGTTTCTTTCTATAAAATGAGTTCTAGAAGCTTGTGCTATATGGCGTTGCAATTGACTTTATTATTTTTATGTTACTTGTTATACAACATTAACAGGCAAACTAGTATACATAGGGTTTTGTGAAATGATTACCATTACGCATGGAATTCTACAACACCAGAGGTACAGCAAACGCATTACTTAAGTATTATTATAATTAATTTTTGGATATCACAGCTTGTAAGTTGGATTCAAAGAAAAATGTTAATACTTAGCTCTGTTAATATAGGTTTACGACACGAAATGACAACCATCGACGAAGAATATATCAATGTATTTGAAACAATACATAAAGTTTGTGAGTACCTTTTCGAAAAATTATGGGTGACACCTGAATTTTTAGAAAAAGACGACGTTGCATCTTTTTCCGAAGATTATCCTAATGCGCTTTCTGAGAATGATAAAGGAATTGTTAAAAGAAATGTGAAAGCTAACGATATTTATGTTCGTATTGCTCCTGTTGCAAGAGTTACAGCAGAAGATGTTAAGAAGCATGTTTTAAAATTTCAGCGCATGTTAGAAGAGTATAATAGTAAAAAATCCCGAACTTAGTAACTGCTTATGGTAATATTTCATTTTAAAACAATGAAGATATAAATATATCTGTCAAGTGGAGTAAATTAAAATAAGTTTTAGAATATTTGTTCTTTATTTCTCTCTTTGTTCTAACATCGTTATATCTGTATATTATAAAATCGATAGAACTGCGTAATATACGCGGAATACTGTTTCAGAATTTACAGTAAGGTTATACTATCAAGTGAGTGCATTTATATTATTTTTCAAATAGAATATAAGGGTAGTAAAATTAAAAATCTAAATATTGTTGATATCAACGTTAGAAAGCACTCGCAAATGGAAAATTGATCATCGGAACAGCAAAACTTAAAATATCTTCCGTGTTTACTGATTAGAGTTATCATGTTTGGACACTATATTTATATTATGTTACTAAATGATTGATTGAGTTTAGCGGCATTAGCCTAAAATTTTGTTAAAAATAAATTTTGCGGGTAGATACGTGTTTTATCTTTATATATGTGTACATGTACATCTCACAACGGACGGGACGATTTCGTTGAATTAATTTAGGTAGGTTTAAGTATGTTATAGATATGAAATCGATCCGGATTTTTCAATACTTTCACGGGACTTGGAAATACGGGTGATGCTTTTTCAAATTAAAAGTTTTTCATCAAATGCTTACGAAAGTATTTCGTCAAAATAAGTATTTTTAATATTTGTGTTCCTATCTTATCTGTTTGTGTCCGTTAATCTCAGACACAGATGCTATTTTTTTATTTTACTTTGGAAAACAAACAGTACAATTTGTGCTTACAACTAAAAAGTAATAAAATTAATATATAGATCAGTGAAGTGTTCATTTTTAATAACCACATAAAGAAACTACATTTTAGAAAAAGAAGCACCAAGAATTATGCGTGTTACACTTCGGGGAACATCTAGTATAACAAAAACTTACGGAACGTCAAAAATGATTACTCATTACGCTTTAAATTACGCTTCATTAAGCTTAAAAAAATTTAGATAGATCAGTCACATAGTCACACTGTTATGTGTAAGTGCAGCCACGACTTGACTTTCATGGAATCAAAGTGCACAAATTTTTAGTTAATGCTTAAAAGGTATCTAACTGACCTTTTATAGGAACAAAAAAATATACTGACGGTTCGCCAGCCGACGTACTGGATTCGATTCCCGGCACAGCAAATTTACGAAATCACATTTTCTAATTTGTCTATGTGAACTTACTAACAAAGACGTGTCGCCAACCATAAAAAAGTTGCGTTCCGGAACGATGCTGTGTATAACAGGTAAATTATTACTTATCAAGTTCGCACGCTCTTCTCTTAGAGTGTATCATCACACACCATGAAGAAAAAAAAATCACTTCACTGAACGACAATTAAAATCTTGTACATAGTACTTACATACATACATAGATAGTTGCAATAAATTTATGCCCACAAAAACTAGACCACATAGAAATTATGCAAATTTTGTTATCGCTTAGGCGACAACATTAAAACAATTCTTTTCTTTTTCAGGATGCAGATATGAGTTTGGAAGAGCCCTTTAAGTACGAAACGCAATTTTGCTATTCGCGTTATAGTTCATACTGTGAAAGGAAAATGTCCATTTGGTGTATACAATTTATTTTGTTGCTTCTATGTTTTTGTATACAATCAATCTACATAAATAATGCGACACAAAAACAAATTCAAAATCATCATGAAATAAAAATTATACCTAATCCAATGACGAATGTGGGGCTTCAAAATGACCTGAATAAGGATAATGAAGAAATACTTGAAACAGTTCATAACGTAAACGTATTAAATGACCGTGAATCAAATTTAGTCCAAAGATTGGCTTCGGAAGATGCTTCCTACATAAACTCTCCAGCTTCATTAGAAGATTATAATAATTCTATTAATAAAATTAAAAGAGAAACACGGGAATCGCAGGACACGCATATGATGATAGGAACATTTCAGGCATTAATGCGACCAATGTCTGCTGGAAATCTTGGTTCTGCTGGAAAAGGAAAAGAGGCCGAAACTGCTACAACAAATGTATACCCATCAACTGAATAATATAAATATATTATAGAAATATTATGTAATATATTATCTTTTTGCTAACGCAAAACCGTGTTAATTAATGTCGCTTAGAAACAAGTCATTTTTATTGTTCAATTTGTGATGTTAGTTTGACTTGATCAGAAAATAATGTCTATATATAATTGAGGCTATGTCTATTGTACTATTTTATATTTACTTGTACCCGACTAATAAAAAAAATTCTGAGTTATATAATATAGTTGTAGTAGCATCATAAAAAAATATTTTTATATAACATTGTGGTATATTTATACATACAAGTTTAATTATGTTTATGTTTGTAGATTTACGTAAACAAGGGAGTGTTTTATCAATCTTAATGGTAGTTCACGTTCTCCATAACAATTTTGTAAAGATAAAATCTATAAATTACATTGTAAAAAATCTGACACAGCACAAGCCCTACACCGTTTCCAATAAATGTTACTTTGCTAAGTTTATATATTTCATAGTTTTAGCTGAAGAATATACGAAAAAGATAAATAGTGCTTTATAAGTCCCAGCATTGTTTAAGTTTGATCGAAATATTAAAATACTTCTTTCATTAATTCGATTCTTTTATTTGGACGGTACGAGTAACGTATAAAAAATGATGCTTTGAATAGTGAAACTACCTTTGAGTTTGTTGTTATTCCTTTAGGTTTTATTTAAAGAAATAAGTCGGTAAACGGTGCAAATGATATTAAATAATTCCTTTGAAGAAATTTTGTAAATACTATGGAATTAAAGCAACCGGAACTAAAGGAATATTGAATTATGATGAATTGCCAACTCAATCCTTTTCTGATCGCCATAGTCACGAAACGAAACCCATCAACGCAACGCTGTTACCTCAAGGTGGTCAACGAACTTTTCTCTCTTGTTTAATCTTAACTAATATTTTAAAGAGGAAACAATTGTATGTATGTTTTTAAGTATGTATGTATGTTGCGAGTCATAATATTTACAAATATTTTTTAAGTTTAGGAATATGGACGAAGGGCAACTAAATGGATGTGTTGTGAGCGACTCCATAGCAGTGGTGCTGCGAGCACCATGTATCTTTGGCTTCGCGCTTCTACGTTTTAAACAACACTCTGATCGCACCTTCGAAGTTGTTCCGTACCGCATAGCGGCAATTTTAAGCAATACAATAACAATAGAAATTTATTGTAAGTAAAGTTCGTGGTGTACTGAAATTATAATATCCTTATGGCTAATGCAATTAAATTACAAAAACATTTGTTACTTAGCAAAACAAAATTAAAGTATTAATTTTCACAGATTTTATAAAATAAAATCAATATATTCTTTTTTCAAGTAGGCAATAAACTTATAATATATGTAAAGTATAACTTGTCCGTTAGTAACGAATCTAGCAACTCTTTCGAACGATGATTTTAACAAGTAGACATTGATTACTCTAGTGGCAACTATATTTACAATACAAAACTTTTTCATCTCAATGGGTTCCCTAGGGGCCACCTGCCATAGATAACAGCCAAAGCGCCTGTGCCACGAGAGGAGCCGGGCCAACTGGAATGTTAACACTCCGTGACCACATGCTAGCCAACGACTAGGACCTGCAGTATGACTCCGAGCTCTCGGCGTTCGGCTCTATCAGCCGGCCTTGCCACTTGGTGACTAGGGCTGCCTACGCCTGGCATATTCAGCCCTCTTCCTCCCCTGGCGAACGAGGGTCGCTCGATTCTGAGGCCACGCAGAGCCTTCGTTTTGGCCGTCAAATTTCCAGGACAGATCGGGGTCCCATAGAAAGAGGTGATACTCCATGTATTTCATAAACAATGGCAAAACTTACTTAGCTCGTCATTTTCTTTAATACTTACCGTCATCACAGACTACCAATATGAACTAGTGGAGTCTTCGCTAGCGCAGTCGCTCTTACGTATTACGAGTATTACGTGATTTAGTGTACCAGGAATACTGGGATTGAGGTGGGAAATAGCACAGTTCTGTAAATAGCTGCTTTAGAATTTTAGCTAAGGATACAAATGATACAGAATATTTTCTTGTTTTGAAACACTTTTATTCATATCAGCAAGAATAACGCCGTGGCACCATAAAATATCAATACATCATTGATTGATTTAATCAGTGTGATCATTTATCACATGTATCTTTGGTTTGTTTTTAAATAATGTTACTATTTTTCCAAAGCATCGAAATAGTAGAATACGTCACGCTGATTCAAATCTTGATTTGAATTGTTGTTGGAAAAAGAGAACCGGAACGGAGCAATGTCTTGAGTTTATTAACTGTTATAACTTTCTATGCCTATTGTACAATTAAACTGGGCAAATATATTTTTGAGGATTCACCGATCCCACTGCTAAATGGAATTCAAGTGTTTAATTTCTTAGTAGCAATGCCTCGCGGTTTCACCTGCTTGTATAACGATCTCGTGGCAGTGGAAAGCCTATTATGTCGGATTATAGATTTATTTTGTTAACATAACAGTTTTATTTCACTTAGATATTTATTACTTCCTTTCAATTTAATTAAGATACAGATTATTATAAATTATTACTTTTACATTTCAATAACATTGTATATATTGTTCGTGCTATATTACATATTATATATTCAGCCGATAACGGTGAATTCATTTGATTGTACGTTACAAAACCGTATAGATTTGCTTCTGTATATTTACGACGGAAATTGTGTACAACAATGTAGAATGTTTCGATACTTTATTATGTAGCGAGGTTTTTTTTTATAATTTCGCAATTAACTCCGCTTTTCCAACAGTCTCTAGCAGAAGTCTCAGTTTCGATTCACTGCAGGGAAAATGAAGGTAAATAAATAGCATTTTCTAATTTGTTTAGGTCTGGGACCTAAACAAATAAAATGCTATTTATAAAATGCTGGGGGGAGGCTTCGACAGTGATCCGCAAAAATCTGCCGCCAGGAAAAATATTGTGCTTTTTATTGCGGACAGATTAGCGCTTGACTGTTATCTGTGTCACCTGATAGTAAGTGGCGATATAGTCAAAAATGAAAGCGCACTAATCTGGTGAGAGGCGATCTACACAGCATCGTATCGGAACACAAATCTCTTTGTTTACAAATCTCTTTGTCTCTTATTTGTAACTAGCCGCAGCCGAAGCCACCCTAAAGACCAGACTCCGACAAATTAGGAAACATAATTTTCCAATTCGCCCTACCGGGGACCGAACCCTGATCCTCTGCTTGCTAAGCAAGTACTCGCATCACTGCGCCAGCGAGGCTGTCAAAAAGCATTCCGGTACAATGTTGTTTCGAAAACATTAGGAAGTAAAGTACTTTTTACTATATCATATTTACCATCAGGTGAGATTACAGTCAAGCGCTAGTATATAGCAATAAAAATAAGTTATCCCCAGAGAGCCGTTAAAAATAATGAATATTAATTATCTTATCTTAATGCTTCTTGTTACATATGGCCGACACATATTTCTGGTCGTATTGACCTTTGAATACAGATAACGTATATGAATCATGAACCCAAAAATTCTTAGTATTTCTTCACATGCAGATTCAGTTTGATTAAATCTCTGATCCCGATTAAAATTCGAGAGAGCTATGAAGTTGGTTTCATTGATAAAAACTTTAAAATGTAATGTCTAAATCACGTCAATTCAAAAGCTCTTATCCGATAATACACTTGGACCAAATTAAACATGAGATTTTGAAGTTTTATCACTGAAACTGTGTTTATGTAGATCCGACTTTATTTAAAAGGGCGAGCGAAATATGGGCCATTTCTTTACATCTGCTACAACAACACATCAATACAGGAGTAACGTTAATGGTAAAAGCAGTTTCCAAACTAAACAAATTGGCTTTTTGTATCTTCAAATTAAAAGCTTTTGCTTGATACAAAGTGTATATGAAGGTATACACGGTAAATATTTTTGGCACAAATGGAGTACTGCTTTGGAATAATGGGCGCATTGCTACAATGGTTTAAGTCTTACCTTACTAATAGGAGAGTAAAAGTTGTACTCGTATTGAATGGCCACTCTTCAAAATAGCTCTCACCTTACACAGGAGTTCCACAAGGTTCTAACCTCGGCCCAATTTTATTTCTCATGTTTGTCAATGACATTAAATATGTCATTACCAACTCCAATATTTCACTATATGCAGATGTTTTAAAAATTTCAAGAACCGTTGATAACGAACATGAAATATAATTATCACAAAGTGATATAAATGATATATATAATTGGTCCATTATGAATAAAATGGAATAAAACATCTCTAGATGTTTCCATATAATTAAAGTTTTCTTATTTTACATATATAATCTTATTACCTATTAGTAAATGTAGTGCTAGTAGATTCGTAGTTTTTGTTTACTTTATATTTCAATTTAATAAAGAAACGTACAAAAAAGAGAATAGGTGTATTTTACCTTAAGAAGTATTGGTACGAGTTCTAGTTGATAAGCCATTATAAATAAATAAATATGTCATAACAGCAATTTATAAAGTTTTGACTGTCTGTATAATTATTCCCGTTAATTTCTGCAACCTCAGAACCAGTTTTGATAGGAATCTCAACTATAGACTGATCGCTGATGTCATTAAGAGTATTTTAAGCTGCTTTAATTTTTCAAAAATACTACCCAAAATCAGCAGTTAGTGTTTTCTAAAATTAAAAGATACGTTTAGTGAAATGAAATTTAATGTAACTATACAATTAAATTTGATCTTTTTTACGATATAAACAAATAAACAAGCAATATATCGTTACGAAGAAAATCCACTTAACTTTTGACTTTTTGTAAGCTATAACACAAAAAACTCAGACAAAATATCATTACAGGATCAAAATTTTGTGTGCTTTTATTTTAATTACATTTTAATATATAATTGTTACGTATTAAATGTCCATCATACACTGACTTATTATTGCCTTATTCGTTATCGCATGTTTTCGTAAAAATCTAACATGCTACAAATGAATGCTTGTAAGGTATAATTAGATAGTAATATTCAGTTGCAGTGGATGAGTCGGGTAAACAGGTACTGTAAAATGTATTCTATGTTTTATTATTTATCATTAAAAATAAAGCTTTTTTTAGTTTACAATAACTTTATCAAATCAAGCATGTCACGTGAAAGACAAACTTGATAAGTGGTATCTGCTGACGATATTTTCTTATTGTAGATAAAAATAAACAAAATTATGTCGATGGAAATAGTACCCTACCATATGTCTCACGTATCTACTATTAAACTCGACAAAGAATAACTGTGCTGAGTTCACTTTGGCAAATGCAAAAGAGGTTTGTAAAAATATCCAAATGAATACCGGGCCTTTTAGCAAATAGGTGATAAATTTAATGGAACATTCTTATGGGCTAAGGCGGGAAATATACATAGCATCACGCCTCATTCCCATGGGGCAGAGCACGTCCTTCCACTTGCCACGATCCTTGCATATCTCCTTCGCTTCTTTCATTCTCATTAAACCTTTCATACAAGTTCGTCGGTTTAGAGTACTCTTGACCTGGCCCTTATTTAAAATGCCCTGGATTTGGTCCAGGAACGTTCGCCTTGGTCTTCCCCTTCCAACTTTCGCATTC